>VXBR01002036.1:0-138358 GCA_013400215.1 Cisticola juncidis | reverse complement strand
CCCTCCACTTTCTAAGGAGGTATAGGAGTGGCACTAAAAGCTGTTACATCACACTAGTGTGTTTCTGATAGAGAATACTGACTGACAGAAAAGCCTTCCAGGAGGCAAACATTACGAGTGGGCTAATGCACCTGAGATACAAAAGATAGGATTCCTTTGCCAAAACACAGGTACATAGTGCCATTTTTTTGACATTTGAGGGTATCCAAGACAGTTGCACAGAGCTAGATGACACAGGTTATGTGAAAGATCCACATGTTTCATCAGAGGCATTACCTTTGGGCAATTAAGCCTCACTCTACATGTTCCTTTAGTACTGAAGGAAGGCTCTGCATTGCATGTAGACAACCATGAATAGGTAAAGGTATGTAGACACAAACCCCCCCTCAGTTAAAGATCTTAATCTAAATCTTGTGTGGGTCTATTGCAGATATCTTGGGATCTTTAATTTACCCTAAATGTGTCCTTTCTGGAATTCTGTCTGGACTCCAGCAGCTTCTTCAGAAAGGCACAAAATTCATCTGTGTCTTTTCTGGTATTTGCAGCCCCATATAGCTGCTTTGCATACTGTAGTGCATTTCAGATGACACAGCCCAAATATTTAACTGACTAACTTTAAAGACGACGCCTAAGTATGTTTCCTGCCACTTATCTTTGTAATGAATTTTCTTTTGTGACTGCTATACTATTAACATTTCACATTTTCTGTGCCCAAGACAGTAACAATGCTTGTCTTATATACATGTGTATACCTCTATTTTTCTCTTCTAAAAACAATTAGAGAGGCATTTTCCATCAAGTCAATTAAAAAATCTAAGTTGTGTAAAAATGGAAATATATAAATGCTAATTTGATGTCTCTGACAAAACCTTTCACAATCAAATCAAGTCTTTCAGATCTCCAGATAATGAAAACTGGCTAAGTTGAACCAGGTCAGTTTATCAGAAGAAAATTCCACCATATGATTTAAACTAAGAGCAGCTTGGGCTTCTCAAATATACTGAATTTGAAAGGTAGTGAACTAGGCCTGGAGCTGTTCAACCAGACTGAAGCAGTGAGCAGTGAAGTCAGTTTTGCAAAAGCTGGTGTCCTCTAGGATATCTGCATCTCCATCCAATTTTACAGTGTTCTGAGCATTGCCTAGGGAAGTCTTCTGCTCGAGGTGGCATGGGAACACAATCCAATTCTCCAGAGCCATTCATTCCAACTCCATATAACTTATTTAAGAGAATATATTTTAAGTGATTAGGTGATTTTGCAAACGCAAACCTTCAAAATTTTCAACACTTTATTTAACTAAGTGATAAATGACTGGTGATTTTTAGTACAACAGTGGTTCTTGACTGGTAGATGTCTTAGAGGGCTGAGCCATAGGGTCCTATTGAATGTAGTTTCAAAACTGAAAGTGTCTAATTATACTTTCCAATTAGTTAGTGTTTTATTAGAATTTATCAAGATGAATTCTCATGGTTGTAAGCAATTTGCCTTTGAATAACGTGAATCTAAAGTGACTTCTTGAAATTCACACTATTTATTAAATAGAGGGGGTCAGTGCCAGTTTTTGTTTGTATATTTGCAGCATTCATCAGTCACGTTACTGACATGTAGCCAGTCCTCTGAAACACAACACAGCAAGTTCAGTTAAATTCAGACTGACAGCGTGAAAAGAAAGTTGGCAGAACACAGGGTCCCGTTGCTAAGCAATGCTTGGCAACACAACACACGCACATTATGGCGCTCGTGATGACTCCACAAGGAGACATATTTCCAATTTAATGAAAATCCATCAACTCAGGGGAGATGGGGTGGAGCAGTAGCAAACAGGGTGAATGGATGGGAGGCATGTCCACAGGGAATCAAATTTTACTATTAGTTACATTAGTGTTAATACACTAACTTCATCAATGGTGCTCTGGATTAACTGCAGAGTGACTGCAAAAATTTCTAGGCATTATACTGAAAATGTTTGTAAGATATCCTTAAAAACAAGACCACATCTTTCACAGTGCTTCCAGCACACTTCTTTGTCACTTCAAGTCAGTGAAAATTACATATAGTTCCACCTGGCTGTGGACTTCACAGTCAGAGTCATGTTCCCTCAGATTACTGCAGCCCTCAGCACGCCCAGTCCTTGAGCTCAACCCCAAAGGGTGACTCTGCACTTGGGCCTGAGGGGGAGCTGCCCACAGAGTTGAGCAAGCCCTGGGACTGATGGGGTGGGGCAGGAGGAGATGGAGAGGAACCTTTTCACCCACTGAGGAGTTCCCACCACAGCTTGAGTCTGACAGATGGCTGTGGTGTCCTCTCTCCACCTTCCTTCTCCTCTCTGTCCTTAGCTAGCATCCTCCCTGTGCTTTCAGGTCCAGCCCTGACACCATACGTCCTGCCATAACCCTGAACAGCTGTTTAATATTTTGAGCTTCTGCCTGCTTCCCCTCTCTTCTCTGTACTACTAGTCTAGTTGGATATTTTTGTTCAGGGTTTTTTGTAATGCATCATTTTCCCTCTGAGCTTACTAATTATTTCACATTTCATAACAGGAAAAAACAAATTTACTTCAGCTCTGCGATTTTTAAAGTTAACTAAAGTTTAAAGTAGTATTTAATGCTTAGTCACATACAAATGAAACAGAGTGAATTCTCAACTGGTATTAAGTTAATGACAAAAATTATGTCAACTTGCTAAAAAACGGAAATCAAGAGTCCTTAATAGTTCTAGAGTCTTGTATATCTTCTTGGTATATCATGGCAAAAATGTCAACTGCATTATCCTCATTGTTCCTTTTGCCATCGCTTTCACTGGAAGCAAAGCCAGACATAAGAGCAGGAAGGGGCCTGTGATCTGGATAGCACGAGACTGGTTAAGAGATGATGAGTCTGAGTTTTCATCTTGCACAAAATGAGCAGGGAGAATATTCAGGAAGGAAAGATCAGCAAGCCATGAATTCTGTGTTTCTGAATGGTAGATGGCATCTCTATTTTCACACCTTTACTTGAAGTATGTTCAAGTCTGTATGAAAATTTCAAAACTGGCTGTTGTTCCGTATTCTAATAGATGTAGGAGGAGCCATTTTTAACTTCACTCAAGGTTTGTTCTTGTAGGTGCTGAGAGCTCTGGTACAAACCAAACAAGTGTTGAAGAGTTCAACTTAAGCACAAAAGAAAATAGTGAAGCCTAGAAATGCATGAGTGCTTTGCTAGATCAGCTCAGCATGGCTAGTGTGTCACAGGATAGGGCCAGATGTCTGTATTTTAAAATACTCCAAAATCTGTATTTCTATAAAAGAGGCATCACAAATTGCAGGGGAAGTTGGATGGTATTAGACAGACAGGACTTTAGGCAGTATTATTTGTTATTTTCATTTCATAGATTGTTTTACAGATATTTTCCAAGCAATCTATTACCTCTCTCTCTGTACTACAACACACCTATTGAGATGGAACATCCTTTCTGATACAGTATTCAAATATGGTTTTAATATGCACTTATTTCAATGAGAAAGCAGAGACATGCAGGCTGTGGGCTGGCTGTGCAGGCTGTTAAATTGTCTGTGGAGTGAGTCTGTTCCCACAGAAGCAAGAATACTTGTGCCAAGATGCAACACCATCACTGTCCTCTGCCCTGCACCCCCTCTGAAATTCACTCTCTTTTAACTCATGTCTCTTTCTTACCTGCAACAGGTTAATCAAGTCGGTTTGGGAGCTCAAAGGTGTTTCCTGCTGTATTGTTAGAGAGATAATAAAAGTCAGGGAGAATCATGGCAGAAGAATTCTTAGTGGAAAAAAAAAATTAAAACATGAGGATGACCATGTGGCTTTATGTTAAATAATTTGAAGAGCAGCTAAGTCTGAAATCTGACTTTTATTTTGACATTTGGTATGATGTTTTATTATTAAGTCGTAGCAGTGATTTTCAAACCAAGCTAAGAAAACACATTACTTTCTACATGATATTGCATTTGAACTGATCATCTAACAATATTTTCCCTCATCTTTCTGATGAAGAACATATCTCAGAAATACAACTTCTATGCAATGTGATACTTAAATATATAAGCAATGAATTTTTTCTGTTATTTTGACAGCTAAGCAAAAAATATAGTAAAATTAATCTGATATTCCTGAAATATTTATGCCTCTTTAGCTTGTAAAAGATAGAGATATTTGATTCATTTATTTTATAATTATTCACTTGTGATTACTTGATTAACGAATTGTGATTACTATCTTTAAAGAGCATCTCATAGAAATAAAACTAAGCTTCTGTGATCATACATTTTACAGTAAGGTCTCACCTGACAGAAAGTCACAGCTCAGGGGTAACAAGTTCCAGTCTGAATATCAAATACAGCTGTAGGGTTCTGTTTTCCTTTCAGACAAATGTGCTATTTTTTCACTTCCAATCACTCTTCCCTTATCTCTTTCAACCTACTAACACCTTTTTGTGTCTTTTATTTTACTGGATTTCTTTTTGTGTCTTCTATCATAGTCTACCTCCCCCTTCTTCCCTCTCGGCTCTGAAACCCTTCACACACTCTGCTGGTATCTTCTATTCATTCTCTTAAAACTTGATACACCCAGGAGTCAAAAATTAGCATATCATAGTTAAACTGAAACAGTAAAAAAACCAGACAAGAACAAGAGTCAACTGTGAATAAAAGCTGAAAAACCTTTGGAAATTATTTGTGTGTGTTAACTGTAAGCAAACTGAGGGATTCTTTGTATCCTGGACAGTGCTTTCTACGTTGTTAGTGATGATACAATGAGTAATTGCTGTTTTCCAGAAGGAAACATGGGGTTTTATTTTTGTTAGGTTTTGTTTGTTTGTTTTGGAGAGTGTTTGTTTATTTCTTTGTTTTGTTTTCTTTTGAGAATACTATTTTCAAAACTTAAACTGAAAGTAAAGTAATACTAGTTCCCTTGGAGTTTGTCTGGGGGCACCAGATCTGGAGGTACTTAGCTTAGCTGATTTGGTGAAACTGCCTAAAGAAAGTGACAAAGTTCACAATGCTGGTAGCAGAGATACAAAGGTGTTCTTATTTAACTGATTAATTAAACCAAAAGTCAAATGTAGAAGCTAGTGAAAGATATCTTCCAAAGTTAGATGTAAATTGTGTTAGGTGAGTAAGATATTCCTTTGGATGCAGTTGAATTATAGAATCATAGGATTATTTGGGTTGAAAAAAGACCTCTAAAATCAAGTCCAACACCTAGCACTGCCAAGTCCAGCCCTAAATCATAACCTTTTTAACTACCTCTAGGAATAGTGAGTCTAGCACTTCCCTGATTAGCCTGTTCCAATGTTTGACATCCCTTTCAATTAAAAAAAATTTCTAATATCTAAACTTCCCTATTGTGACTTGAGGGCATTTCCTCTTGTGCTCTTCTTGTGAGAAAAGGCTGACCCCCACCTGGTTACACCTTCTTCAGGGAGTTGTAGAGAGTGATAGAGTCTGTCCTGAGCCTCCTTTTCTCCAGGCTGAACAACCACAGCTCCCTCAGCTGCTTCTGACAGGACTTGTGCTCCAGAGCCTTCACCAGCTTTGTTGTCCTTCTTTGGTCACCAGCACTGAGGTCAGGCTAACAGGGACATAGTTCCCTGGATCCTCTTTCCTGCCATCCCTGTAGATGGATGTCACATTTGCTAACTTCCAGTGGTCTGTGAGCTCCCCCCACTTGACCAGGACTGATGGTAAATGGTGGAAAGTGGTTTGGTGAGCTCTTCTGCCATCTCCCTCAGTACCCTTGAGTGGACCCCATCCATCCCCACAGACTTCTGTGGGTCTGAGTGATGGAGCAGGTTGCTGACTATTTCCACTTGTATTATGGGGCTTCATCCTGCCCCCTGTCTCTGTCTTCCAGCTCAGAGGGCCGAGTATTGCAGCACAACTTTCCTTACTATTAATGACAGAGGCAAAGAAGGTATTAAGTACCTCAGCCCTTTCTTCCTCCCCTGTTTCCCCTGCATCCAGTAAAGGATAGAGATTCTCCTCAGCCTTCCTTTTGTTGCTTCTATTGAAGGCACTGAATTAAACTGACATGTCCTTGTTGAGGTACATTTCATGAGGGGCTTAAAAAGGAAGTAAGAGTGAGGCATCCCAGTCAGGGGAGTTGGATGTCCTTCTCTTTGCAGAACATAGTTGGGCACTATTTCATGAAGAAGTGATAATTATGTTAATTTTTCATCTACATATCACAGAATCACAGAACATATTGAGCTAGAAGGGTCACACAAGGATCATTGAGTCCAGCTCCTGGCCCTGCACATATCTTTTACTCCAGGCTTATGGGAGACAGTCAAAAAGGGTAAACAAAATAGGAAAGAAATGATCTGCACTGCTGCTCACAGTCTGACCTACCTCATCCATGGAAAAACCCTGTTTTCCCTGGAGACATCTTGTATCCATCTCTAGAAATAGAAAATGCATCCATTGTTAGTTAAGTACAAAAACAGCACAACCAGAGTGATAGGTATATTTTGAATAAGTTGCAGGATTTCCTGAGAAAAACAATGATATTTGATGAAAATATTGCCCAAAAAAATGGACACCAGTTTTTGACAACAAAGAAAGCAACTTACAGAGTCTGCTTATTCAGTGTTAGTTCAATCAAAAAAATAAATTAAAAAAAAAATAGAAGAGCATATTTTAAGCAACAAAGAAACTAGAAATAGCCACAGACATTGAAGTGAAACAGTTCAGGAACAAGGTATCAAGGTTACCCATTCCACAGCTCTAAACCAAATAATTGTTTTCAGCCAAAAATGAGCCATGAGCAATGAACAAAAGAGAACGTACTTGGAAAATCAAAGAGCTACACTATGAAAATCAAAAAGGTGTCATTTTCAGCACCCAATTGTACCTTTTTATGCTTACACATAATTTATGGAATTCCACCTAGGTTTTAGGTAGCATCTAATTTCTTAGACAACATATAAAATAAGGCTTCACACTTCTCTAAGACTACCATTACAAGCAATCCTGGCAATTACCCATTGAGTAATAAGAATAAAGGTTCTCCAGGTAGATGATTTTGGTGGTTCATGAGTCTGACCTGAGGCATATATATTGTGAACCAGGTCATGGTATAAAAAAAAAAAAAACCTTCCCACCTATTCTGCATTTTTAGGCAGAAGGTTATGTAAATGTCATAGCTTTTGTAAGACTCTTCAAGGCAACTTAAAATCCTTTAATACTAAAGTAAAAGTGAAAATAATAGAAAAGTGATTCAGTAAACTGTTATTTATAAAGACAAACACTTTATTCTTTCTTATGTTGTATACCAAACCAAGGCACAGCTAAACTCAGTTTATGTATTTTGTTCCACCTTGCAGAGGAAAATGCTAATAATATTATCTAGGCCCATTCTTTAGCAGACTAATAATATTATGCATATTCCAGATCCTTAAAAGGACTGAGTTTCCTTAACATGTTGAACTCTCCAGAAGAACAAGGTGTTCTTGCTGATGGAAAAAAATAATCCCTCCTTACACAAAGACAAACATTTCTACCTAATGCTTCCTCTTTGAGTGAAGGTGGCAGGAATCATGCTCATTGAACATTTCTGACAGTGAGGAATGCACACTTCCTGGAACACATTAGGAGAAGGGCCAGAACTCAATACCACTAGTGAGAAATGCCTACACATCTCTTTAGGTCAATAAAACACGAAGAAGTAGGTGTAAGTCTCTTTTAGAGGCACAAGACAAGACAGATAATGATAAAGAGATCTGACAAATTTCAGTAAATAGAAAGATTGTCACCAAGTATCACCATCACTTTAATTAAATCAGCTGATCAGAAACCTTTATGGGATAAACTGTAACACCCAGACTCTTTCTGCACCTCTCTGGTTATTGGTAGGGTGCTTCCATGATATGACTTAGATTAGCAGGTGGACAGCCCTTGCTAAAATACTTCATGGAAGTCTAATTATTTGTGTGATCCATCAAGAAGAGTCTAATCTTAGCAATAAAAACCAGATTTTTCATCTGATGCACTGTCTTGTATTTTTACCATTATTTGTGATGGGGGAGTGGGATATGTCTACCTAGTTTAATAATAATAATGCAGTGAAGCATCTGAATAACAGATGTCTCATCATCAAAAAAAGGTAGATGCAAGAGAGGTGTCAGGTAAGGTCAGGTGAAGAATGAAACCTCAATATAATTGTTTTTTATGTGAGATGGAGTGGAAAGCCACATGAAAGCAGTAACTGGTTCAGCCTGCAGCAACTTGCCTCCTAAAAGGATTAGATGGTAGACAGAACACCACGCCAGAGCTCTGCCCCTTTCTCAGGCTCCTGCTGGTAGCTCAAAATTGCTTCAAGATGTTGGTTCTAAAACTTTAATGAATCCTTTCCTGTGCCCCTCGAGGCAGCTGGGATTAATGGGGATGCTGCAGCTGAGGGAGCCCCCAGGGGAAGCTCTGCCACACACAGCCCAGCACCCTCATCTGGGGCACTACTTAATCCCAGATCTGAAGGCACATTTGCAGTTTGCCACCATTCAAGCAAAATGTTGTGCTCATTTCTTTGTGCAAGCGCCTTGTAATAGCTGTGTTTGTTTACAGAGTGGCTTGGCACTATTTTGCCCAGAGGTAATCCAAGGCATAAACTGGCATAAACAAGCGAGGGAGTGGAAGGCACAGATTGCCTGAATTCTTACATGTGGTGCTGCAAACCCATTTTGAACAAACTTTTATGAATGCCAACGTGAATTAGATTAGCTATGCAACCAAACTTTGATTTCCAAAAGAAACGCCCCAACCATTGTATACATCTTAACAAAAAAAGAGGGCACTGCACAGCTTGAGCTCTCCTTGTGCTTTGGAGCTTGTCTGTGTCAAGGGAGTGGGGAAACCTACCCTCCTCCATCTCTCTGACCTTATCTTCAACAGAGGCAAAACATTGTCTGTATTGGTCATGTTAGCACGAATTGCAAAGAGAGTGTCCCTTCAAACTACAGGTGCAGACCAGAAATTCAAAGGATGGGATGAAATAAAAATATTCCTTTAACATATTTCTCCAGCATTATAATAAACCCCCTCACTGCCAGCAAGCAGGGATTTAAATTCTATGTTAGTACGAGTGGAATGGAATTTGGAACAAATAAACAAAAATAATCCTGGGCACATTTCCAAGAGACTTCACAAGAAGAATGCCATAGGAGTAAGTATCTGCCATAAGACAAGGGTCTAAAAATGAATTGATTTAGCTTTTGGTGCCAAGAATCAAAATTTGACTCCAGAGAAGAGTCTTCATCCTCCTGACTGAAATTCCAACTGTAGATTGTAAATAGTGAAAGAGCTCTAAAATGTCTCTTTCTGGTAATGACAGAAGTGAGAATACCTCTGCCACCAGCAGAACATGATCTATTTTAGGCTAGTTAAAAAGAAAGAGATTTTGAAGTGCCCCAAAGTAAAGCCCTGAGGCTAATCTCACTAGGTAAAGGTCATAATAAAAAATTATAGCTAAAAAAAGGAAGCAGTCTAACACAGAGCCAAGGGGAGCAGACATTATCAAGCTGGCCAAAAGCAGAAGGATGTCATTATGGATTAAGATTTTAGTATTTAAAATGCATAAGTGGGTGTACACTACAAAGATGGGATGATTTTTCATGTGCCTTTCCTGAAAGATGGGGTTTTCTAGAAATGAAAAAAAAAACCCAAAAGAAAAAAAAAATGTTAATATGTAAGTCATTAGAGCTGCATAAAAAAAGAAATAAATACAATATGTGCTTTATTTTATTAGAGCCTCAACAACTATTACAACAAATTATAAAGAGAGACAGATGTGGCAGCAATTAGCAGATAAAAGCTTTCTACAAGAATACATAAAAGTGTGGATTGGGGTGTGATCCAATGGACTTGGATGAGGCCCCAAATGTTGACAGAAAAAAACATGAGAAATTTCCTTCAGCCCTCGAGGGCATTGAATGCTCTGAACAGCCTTCAGCAAAATGGGAGATACTAACACCATCAGTGAAACAACACTGAATACAAGGAGGATCATCTTTCCAGAAAGTCTGTTACCTAGAGGATGTAAGATACCAAGGATACCTGATGGCCTGCAGCCCTAGCTGTCACACTCTGAAGAAATCATGATCAAGATAAACAGCTCAGATCACAGCTAAATTTTGCTTTTTCTGCTTTTTGCACTTTTTGCCCAACTAAGTAAATCATTTGTACCCCTCAAAGTTAAAAAAAAGATAAAAATAATTACTTGTTTCAGTATGTGCATTTCCCGAGAAGAAAAATTCTAGAGAATTGCATAATTGTACAGGTGTTCCAGTGTGTTAGCCAAAGAGCTGGTTTTAATTGTCATCTTTCTAAATATTATGTTACATTTAATATTCTTGTATTTCCATTCCCTATGTGTAAATCAGAAGGTTTTTTATACTAGCACAATAGAGATTTTTTTAGGATGATAATTAGAAATTATTATGAAGTACTTCAATTTTGTGGTAGTGGAAAATAGACAAGTTTCAAAGACCTTGTAAAAATAGATCAGATTGTTGATAACTAAAATTCCAGAGACATAAAATGTAAAGGTTTTGGATTCATCATTATGGCAGTTGTAAACAACAGAAATAATGACATGGTGGATGAAAGAGTGCCCTTAAAGCTGCCCTTCTACCACCTCAAAAACAATGCTGCAGGAAAAAAACAATCTACTCCTTTATAATGTTGATATTTAGAAGACCTCAAGGTGATAAGATGCAGAATGCAAGTGTTTGTACAATCTTAGAGAAACTGAACGCACAGATGATTCTTTAAATGAAACCTTTAGACATGTCTGGGTCTTGACCATCTCTCCAAAACTTAATGCAAGTGTTCAAGTGCCACGGATTGCAGTATTGTTTCCTTGTCTAACTTGTTCCTTTATCTTATGCCACTCAAAAATAAACATTCATAGATTAAAATCCAGAGGTCCTACTATGGTTCCTCAATTCCTGTACATCTTGCTGAGATGTTGATGGTATTTTTAAGTGTAAATTTCATGACAAAGGACTGCAGAAATACAGAATGCTTCTGCATCATCCAAAGTATATAAAGCAAATATAAAGAATGTCTTGTTGTTGGATATCCAGTTTGCTACCCCTCACCATGTATTTTTTGGTTATATCCACACTGGTGTGAATTAAGCCACAAAACTTCATTTCATGTGATGACTTCAGGATTAAAAAAATATGTTAACTGCAATCTATTCTTTTCACCTGTCCTCAAAACCATGTCAGCTTCAACCCCTTCTTGCCAGTGTGCAGAGCCTGGGGGAGATCTCTCCTCCTTCGGTATTTGCAACCACCTCCACTTGCAGCACCCACGTTTCTGCTTTGCCACCAGTGCTGTGTGGGCAGGCAATTAAACTGTGGCTTGCCATCTCCATCTATGGAGTGGGTTTCTAAAGCTTCATGTGTCTCATCTACTTCATTCTGCAATCCACCCCAAACCTCCCAAAATTTTGCATTCAAACTGCTTTACCTTATGCTTTCCACACACCTCCTTCGGGCAGACTAATGATCTGGTGCTGCTTGTTTCTTGGTAGGAGGGTGCAGCTCCTCCAACACAGTAACCATCTGATTACATTGAGTAGTGCCTTTCAGATCTCAAACTTTCACAGCATTTTCTGCAACTCCCTGTGAACTGCTCTTCATCATTAGTAAGCAAACCTATCAATATAAAAACTAAAAAAAAACCCAAAAAAAACCCCAGAAAACCTATAATTTGTCTGCACCTGTTTATGTCAGGTTCCTCTTAGTGAGAAGAGTATTTTGCTTTCTAAAGAATCTAGGGGTCAAGAAAGTTTTGTGTATAAGCAGACAAGATACATTAAAACTGCCCTGCTGGGATTATAGGTGCCTTGTATATCAAGTCTGACCAAAATATGTTTTGAAATGTCCAGGACATTACATTCTGTAAAAAGTGATTGTGAGTGGAAACTTTGAGCAACTTGTAATAATAATAGTACTGCTGAGTACCATTATGTACTCCGTCTAACTTCAGAAACAATCCTTTATGTGTCTATTATTTTTATCACAGATTCTGTGTTTTCTGTTTCAAGAAGTTACAGTTTCTGAAAGGACAGTATGAAACCAAATGCAAGGAATTGTTTCCAAGGACAGCCATTAATATTTTTTTATCCATGCTACGATTACTCCTTGGGTGAAACTGGAGTGTTACCAAATCTAGCACATCTGTGTGGAAAAAGGCCACTCCCTTACACAGGTCTAGCACAGTTCCCAACCACCAGCTAAGCCACCCTCTTACTGTCAGCATGTGCAGCTCCAAGTCTCTTGCTTCGTACAGACTCACACAGTCACAGTCATGACAATGCTCAGCTGGATCATGAGAGGCTGTGGGAAGGGAAGTAGTGGAGGAGTATCTGAAAATGAGCCCAGCAGAGAGGACACCCATACTGAGAGTGGAGGAGGAAAGCATCTGAGCTGGCCATATCACAAACACAGCACTGGGCACAGACCTGACACAAAAACATCTCCTTACTGCTCTGCATATAGACACACACATATGCATGTGTAAAACAAGACTTTGTAGGCAGGAAGTTTCATACATAAACGAATAGTTGAAATATTTACAGATGGAAAACATTTCCAGGAGCAGATAATCCACACAAAAGTATGTCAGGTTCGCTCTGTATTTCATCCTTGGTCCTTAATCTGTGTCTTTCTAGCACATATTAGCAATATGCAGGTTTAAACAGGATCAGTCCGTTCTGTTGCTGACTATTTAAATGTATGTATATATATGTATATTTGTTTAAATATATTTAAATATATACTCAGTGGTATATTTTGCCCACATCATTTGTGACAGTCATCCAGGAATGTAAAAAATGTAGGTGGTAGGAAATACTGATGGTTTCTACTCTACTGTAGCATTTTAAGAAAATTATTTTGTGTCTTTGATCCATGAGAAAGACAGTTTCATAAAAGAGATGATTACTGTACTTCAAAGGCAGTTGTGATTGACCCATCCACGGGCATTGCATTCATGGGCACTAATACGTGTGTAGGCTGCTTAACAGGAAGGATTCCCTCCCCATACATGAAATATAGATGTCAAGGGACCAGAGCGTGAAAATCCCTCTCACACCCATAAACAATTTTTTGAAGAAGACCATTGCTGTAGCCCAAATGTGGGTGTAGTAAATGATTATATAGTAATAGGATTACTAAGGTGAACAATTGCTCAATGATTACAGCAAAGAGTTCACTACTGGCCTGGAGGGACTGACTGGCACACTCCTCCCCTGGCTAAACAAAAGCTGGCGTCCTCTTCTGGGGCAAATTTGAATATATTCATTTACTTAATTTGTTCCATGACACAGTCATGTCATTGGAGATTACCATGTCTGTCTTCATTAAAAACAGTATTAGCTTATATTAACAAGTTTTTCACTTCTGAAGAAGTCTACTCTGCTGAGTGCCTTACTAATCATTAAGAATAGACTGGTGATGCTGGTGGTGGTGGTTTGTATGAATAGAATACAAGTGTGATAAAAAATGCTATTAAGAATATTGATAGTTGATGTAAAGGTGGGGGCTTTTCCGCATAGTCCATTCATACTTTTGCAGAAGTAAGATCTGTTAGTCATGGGAAAATTGCAGTTTGGAGCTGTTTAATTATATTATTATATATTGCTACTTTAAATGCCCTCTGCAGTTATAACTTGATTTAATTTTCAACACTTCCTGGAACAAACTGTTGAAGTTCATGGGTGCTGTCTGCAGCTACTGGTTTTCATCTCTGCAGGAAATAAATTTGAGTCTGGGACAAAAATTATATGAATGAACATATGGCCAAAGTCCTAGGCTGTTTTGCAGCCTCCTATAGTACTTCTTTCTCAGACATAAATATAGAAAATTCATAGTTACATGCTATCCTGTTCTGTATAGACAGATTAAAATGCCCTCCTTTTTCCAAGAGTACACATAAAGCTCTACCTCATGGAACACGTCAACACAACAGGAAGCAGAGAGCTGAGAGGGTGAGAACGAGCTGGTTCTCAAAGACTCTGGTAGAATCAGAACAATAAGAAATGATGCTCAGGCCCTCAGGCAGCATCATGTCCCACCAAGGCAGCTGAAGGGTGGCACCTCCTTGAGCCCGGCCCAGAGGAAGGAGCCCCTGAGAAGTGCTGAGTTACTGTCCTGGGGTGCTGGAGGCCACATCCTGCTGGACATGCACTCACTCACCCTGTGGTCTGTGCCAGAGGATCACAATGTCTCCTGAGCACAGGAATGAAGCTATAGGAAGCATGACACAACAAAAGTGTGAGGGACTGGGGTGATCAGGCTGAGAAAAAGCTACGCCCCAGTTGTGGTTCACATACCTAACCCATGATGAAAATGGACCTAAAAAGTGTCCTGGGATTTGAGGGAGTTTTGAGTATGGATGGAAGTGAAACCAGCTATAACAAAAAAAATCAGTAAATACTGATTTAGTTCTGACTGGCTGCCTACCTGCAGAATTGTATCAAGAAATGGACATGAAGGAATCTGTATCTTGATTCAAAATTGCCTTCTAATCAACTTCTTGAGCCCACAGTTTTCTTCCCTAAAAAGGTATTTGTTGGTAGTCTGAGTTCAAGAACAAAAAGAAGTCTCAAATTGTGCTGTTTTTGCCACAAGATGAGTGTGGGAAAGGCTAATCAAAGATATTGATTAGTAAAAATACAAAGGTTCTTTCCAGCTGGGTAAAATTTTGCAGTTGCTAGGCATAGTATTTGCATTTTGAAAGGGGCAATTAAATGCACCTTGAGACTCTCAGAAAAAGTATGTTGATATTTCTAGGAGTACAGAGAACTCTTAGCTTCTGTTATCTTCAGGAGGAATTTTGATTGTTGATTACAACTGGAAATCAGTCAAGCATAAAGACATGGACTCTTAATATGAATCATGGAAAAGTTGATAGCTAATTGTAAAAGTAAACAATAAATATTATAATTTAGTTTATTCTTGATTAAGATGCCATGTACTTTTTTTCTCTTTATCTGAAAACAGTCCAATACCAATTACAGACCAATACCATAACAACAGTGAACAGCATTCATGACAAAGACAGGGGAAAGATAATTCTTCACCAGTCATCTGAAGAGAGGCTCGAGAATTGCTACATCTGCACTCTTCCTGGCATAAGAACACGAACCTTAGGTTTATTACACAGACCACTGTCATGTGCCTATTGTATATTTTACCCTAGGCACAAACTAAATTAATATTTTATTAGGCATGCATCAGATTGAAGAAAAGAAATGGTGGAAGTAAGGTGATGGTACAGTAATTTACATTCCTATGGGATTCTTACAAGTAAACAAGTAAATTGCTCCAAAAAAAAAAGAAAAAAAGGCAAGAGTGAACCTCTGCATTCCTGGAGTTATTCCCAGGACACTATATCTACCAAAGCACATGCTATTGGTTGATTTTAATAGAAATATAGCTTTTGGATAGCAACTAGGTGCTTTTTCATAGAACAGAAAAACATCATCTGGTCATAAAAAGTTTGATTAGTGGAAATCTGTTAAAATTATAACCTCTAAATGCAGATGAAAAAAATTATATAATTAGCAAAAAGAAGTGCATATTTTATTTAAAAAAAGAAAATATTCAATTTGTGAAAAAAATCTTTAAACAGCTATTTTCCTAGCATGACTTTTTTTGTTTTAGATATTTTATGGAGTCTTCTGTGGCAGACTTCCACCCTGGTTTGTTTTTGTTTTTGTTTTTGTTTTTGTTTTTCAACTAATTTCATTGGCAAATAAAACTACTTGGCCATTGACCTGATTAGAGACTATAAGAGCTGGAAATCAGATTTTTTTTTCCAGCCTAAGGGCTAGATCCTGATATAATCACACAGAGAATCACACAGAGAATCACCAGGATGGAAGAGACCTCCAAGATCATCGAGTCCAATTCAGTCCTAACACCTCAACTAGACCATGGCAACAAGTGTCACATTCAGGGATGGTGACTCCACCACCTCCCCAGGGAGACTTTTATTTATACAGACTTTATTACTCTTTCTGTGAAAAACTTTTTCCTCATACACAGCTTATATTTCCCTTGGTGCAGCTTAAGATGGCATGATATTTCCTTGTGCTGAAATGGACAGGGATTCAAACAACCTAATCTGGTGAAAGATATGCCTGCCCATGGCAGGGTGACTGAAGCAGATGATCTTCAAAAGTTGCTTCCAATACAAACCATTCTTGGACCCTGGGAAGTCAGGTATGAAACACATTTGGCTTTCATTATGCCTATCTTAAATTCCCACCCATTACATGCATTCCATTACCTTCCATTTGCACAACCTCATCTGCAGTTAGTGTGAATCTGGTGGGAAACCTATAAGTCAGAAAGAAATCCATGTGGTTACAGTCATTGTATAACCCTTTAAATGGCAGCAGGTTTATGAGACAAATTTTATCCCAGGTGGTTTTCTTAACCAAAAAGCTTGAAAAACATCACTTCTAAAATCAAACGTAGCAACAGAACATCAGAGTGCTCTGACAAAAGTACAGTTGAATAATAGCAAAGAAACTGGTATTTGGTGACAGCGATAGGATATATTAAATCTAACTGTAAGAGCCTAAATGCAGAAGGTAGTAAACATTTCATTGTAGCATTTGGTGTGAAGATTGCATAGAATGTGTAGGCTTTTAAAAGTGCTTTGAAGTTCCTGGTCAGCTTAACCAGGAAGTGATACTTTTACCCTAGGGCATCAATTAAGTTGCCACTGTGCTTATGCAGTTTGGGATATAAATATTAGAAGAAGGAGGAAATAACTCTCTCTGCAATTTTTACTAATCAATACAGTTTTGAAGTTTCAGCGATGGGCAACATTAATTTTGCAGATTTACAACTGCAATTTGGCTGCATAGAAATAAACTGGTCAACCTACCTGCAGCTCTGGGCCTCTTCATTATTTATATGAGAACAGGTCTCCTTCACATCAGGCAGTGGGGTTTTATGATCTGACATGGCCTGTCAGTGTCACTTCAGTGCCTGGTAAGGTTATGGAGAAGATTATTCTGGGAAGTCTTGAAAAACACCAGAACAGCAATCCAGTCACTGATCCCTTCATGAGAGGAAAGTGCTGTTTCTCAAACCTAATTTCCTCTTAGGACCACCTACTTGTTCAAAGGAAGCCAGCTGATGTAACCTTTTTGGATTTCAGTGAAGTTTTTGATACCGTCTCTCATAGTATCCTTCAGGAAAAACTGTCCAGCCCACAGGTAGATAAACACATCATGTGATGGGTGAGCAAGTGGCTCACGGGTCAGGCACCAAGAGTTACAGTGATCTGGGTGTCCTCAGGCTGGTGGCCTGTCACTAGAGCAGTTCCACAGGGCTCCATTCCCACTCCTGTGCTCTTCAACATCCTCATAAATGACTTGGACACAGCATTGGAAGGGATACTAAGTTTTCAGATGATACAAAATTTGGAGAGGCTGTCTACTCCCTGAAGGGCAGAGAAGCCCTGCAGGGAGACTTTAACAAATTAGGGCTGGGCAATCACCAACTGTATGAAGTTCAACAGGGGAAAGGTCTGGATCTTGCACCTGGGATGGGAAAACCCTGGATGCATGTACAGACTGGGGAATGAGAGGCTGGAAAGCAGTGCCACAGAAAGGGACCTGGGGGTCCTGGCTGATGGCAAACTGAACATGAGCCAGCAGTGCCCTGAGCCAGGAGGGACAACCCTGTCCTGGGGCATCAGTCCCAGCATGGCCAGCCAGGCAAGGGAGGGGATTGTCCCCTCTGCTCTGAGCTGGGATGGCCTCTCCTCAAGTGCTGGGGGCAGGTCTGGGTGCCACAATAAAACAAAGACTATTAGAAAGAAAGCTATTGGAGACCATCCAAAGGAGGGCCATGAGGATGGTGAAGGGCCTTGAGGGGAAGCCATAGAAGGAACGGCTGAGGTCATTGGTCTGTTCAGCCTGGAGAAGAGGAGACTGAGGGGACACCTCATTGCACCCCCTCAGCTTACTCACAAGGGGAAGCTGAGGGGCAGCACTTCCCGCTGGTGACCACTGACACGACATGAGGGAATGAATGGCCTGAGGTTGTGTAAGGAGAAGTACAGGCTGGGTATTAGAAGATTCTATACCCAGAGGGAGATTGAGCACTGGAACAGGCTCCCCAGGGAAGTGGTCACAGCACCAAGCCTGTCAGAGCTAAAGAAGCATTTGGACAATGCTCTCAGGCACAGGGTGTGACTCTTGGGGGTCACTTCTAACTCAGGATATTCTATAATTGTGAGATTCTGTGATTCTAGGCCTTGACATGGATTTCACAGAGAAGCTACACTGCAGGAGTGTTGTGTTGATTCTTTCAGTTTTACCCTTTATCCATAATTCCTATATGCTTTAGAGGAAAGAAGGAATCCTTTGATGCCATTTTTTGGAATGAAATGACTTCTCACCTATGGAATACTGGTAAATGTTTCTGAACAAAGGCAGAGGCCTGGGATGATTAATGCACCATGTATAAAAAACATGAGCCCTCAAACATACATCAAGTTTTCATGCTTAGTTTACAGATGACCTGTTGGAGAGTGAGAAGGGGAAAGAATAAATAAAGCATGTTTCCATATATTTAGATCTTTGGACCCTTGATCTCATCTCTGAGTTACACTCTCCAAATCTGCCACCTTCTTTGCATAACTGATTTCATTCAAGTCAGTGGACAGACTCCCATTGAGTTTGATGAAATTAGATGATGCTATTATGATACTATCCATCAAAATTGCAATACTCATTTATGGTGTTTGTGAATGCCATAGCAAAAGACTGTGTCAGCCAAACTTCTAAAAACTAACATTTTTTTTTTTTTTTTTTTTTCTTTTTTTTTTCTTTTTAAAATTTTATTTTATAGATTTCCCATAAAGCTTGACTGGAGACTAGAACTTGTCAACAAATCATATGACCTTGCTAAACAGCTAAGTTTTCTTTTTTCTTTTTTTTTTTCAAAATAGAAAATAATTAGGTATGACTATTCATTAAGTTTAAAGTTACAACAAAACAAACCATGGGTTTTGGTGAAATCTTTTATTTTTTTGTTTTATTCTTTGTTTAATCTGAACCCATAGCTTAGATTTTAACTCTGGAGGACTGTAGTGCCATTTTGCATTCAAATGTCTTAAGAGATTTGAGAGGATTGTTTGCAGCAAAATTTTCCTGCATGAAGAATCTGTTTTAATCCTCATGAAATGATTTGTGAAAGTAGTTGAAATGAAGTTGTGAAAATAGTTTTCCTGTGTTCTTGACACTGCACGTTTTTATGCAAGAATATATTTACTGCACTGTCTTACATTCAAGTTTACCTTGAATTTACCTTGTCCACAAAAATGTGGACAAGGTAAATGGATAATGAGCTACCACACTACATCAAAGATGTTTCAGCGGTGGATGGGACTGTACACTTGGACACTCATTTGACACTCCAGAACACTAATAGCATTCTGCCAGTATATTGGTTTAATATTCCCATTCATTTTTGAACAGAATACTCTTCCTTTCTTTTCTCCTAACATGTGCTTTTATGTCTTAGAAAACATATTATTTATTTTTCTTCTTGAGGTCCTCTGAAAGCTTTTGCCAATTTTGATTTTTTCTTGCACAGAGACTTATGTCTCCCACAGTAAATTGCTTGACAGCACTCATAAAGAAAGGTAAATTAAGTCTTTTGCCCAGGCTTCTATAAAATTGTAATGTTTTATGCATTTAGGACTTCACAACAAACAAACTTGTTTTTCAGGAAGATGCCACCTGGTTAGAAGGTGTGGAATGGACACTGTCCTTGAGGGATCATCAGGAGATGTTGTTCATGAGGGAAGAACAGTACCAATTCAGATTTTCCCTGAGTGCTGGGCATTTCTTTTCTAGAACCTCCTAATGAATGTGACATACTCTCCCCTCCTCAGAGAGTAAACCAGACGCAGAAGCAAAAGAGCAGAAGCAAAAGTGTAACTGCTTTCTGTATTGCACTCCCTCCCCACACCATTTTTATCATGAGGCACTCACAGGAGAAGTGATCTTTCCTCTCTTGAAGGCAAGTTCTGCTCTCAATACCCCTTTTTATGCTGGCAATGTAATAGGAGGAAAAAGGAACTATTTAGTCCTTCTTTTCCTGCATGTCCAGGATGCTGCCTCCAATGTATTTCTGTATAAAGCTACTTTCACTTAAACTGAAATGTAGTTGATCATCTATGTAAACACAAGCCAGACTTGCTGAAGACTTCAAGAGGTCATTTTTTTCCTGGCAGCTAAAACCAAAACAATAGTAAAAGCTCAGCTCTTGCTGAAACTCTCTTCTGGTCACTATAAATACTATGAGAAAGAGCACTAGTCCCAGTGAAAGCAAATGTTAAAAATGGCAGTCTGCTACAGAACAGTTAAGATCTGCTTTCATTTTTCACCATTCAGGCACCTGAAAACCCAGTGACACCACATGGATGTAACAGGATTTCACCAATGCAAAATGTGCAGTGTATTTCAGAGGATGTCAGACTTTCACTCCAAGTGCCACTAAGAACACTTTTCATGACAATGAATTCCTATTCTCTGGCTTGTCTCTTTCCAAAGGCCTTTGTACCTTTCCTTTCCCCCTGCACTACCCCCCTAACCCCTCAGTATTTAAGGGCCTCAAATAAAACTCAGTCTATTTCTTTTACATTTTTTTTTCTTCTGAAGATGGCTGTGTGAACTTGTTTCATTCTGACATTTATAAACACATGATGAATGCTGTCATTATTATTACCAAGAATAACCGAGTAAGGAGCTTTCCAGTAGCTATCCAGCCTTTGTGTTCCTGGGTCTTTTTATGCTATTTGATTAAAATTTACCATTATGAATATAAATGCCATTATTCCTTTCTAAAAAGATTATTGTTGTGTCTATTTTTCATCTGTATTGACCTTGTCCTTTTAATGTGACAGAGACTTCATTCATATATAATCACACTGAGATATAAAAGTGGCCCATGAAATTAGGTCCTGGAAAAAAAATAAAAAGGAGAAAGGACTGTGTCTTGGATGTTGAGGGAAAAAAAAAATCAGTTCAGTTTAAAGGTTTCTTCACATTTTGTTTGTTTGTTTTTAAGTACTGCAGCATAATGAACAGGCTGACAAATTTATGACTCCCTCCTGACAAAAAACCCCAAAGATGACAAATAAAAATATTGAAAAAAACCCCAAACACCACAAACACCCTCACAAATAAAAAAAACAACACAAAACCCCAAAAAACCACAAACAAACAAAAATAATCCAAAACCCACTAACCAATCAACCAAAAAAAACCCCAAAGAAACCAAAATAACCAAAAACAACAGCCAAAAAACAATCACAAAAAACAAAGGAAAAAGAAACAAACAAAGAAAAAACAACAAAACCCCCAAACAAAACAAAACCAAACCAAACCAAACAAAACCAAAAAAACACCCACCAAAAGCCCTCAAACCTAAACCCGAAACCAAACAGAAAAATGCCAAACTTTAAGAAAAACCCTAATTGGAAAGTTGTTATTTGTAGCAATAGTTCTGACTTCCTCCCTGTTCCACTTTGGTTTTGATCTGCAGACAATAGGGAACTATTTGCCACTTGTAAGAGGAATTCATTTTTGTGCTAATTCAGTCTTCATCTCCACCCAACTGTAAGAAAAGACTTTTTTCTATTTTTGTGTTTTCATTTTCTCCAGTAAACCCTTTATCTTTTCGCTCATGCATCTCTGACCATTTTCAAACAATGCAACAAGGTAATAGAATAAAAGTGATATAATAAGAGCAGAGTCTGGCTTACTAAAATTTTTAATACCTTAATGACCAGAGTAAATGAGATAGCTACGATAGCTACTTCTGGGGCTTTGAATTCTACTTTCATTCATTCACTGATTCACAATGAAAGAGTTTCTCAGCTGTTCTCATTATCATTGAAAGTGCATACACATGTCCTCCTACTAATTCATAACCTATGTTTGCCAGCTACTCAAAGCCTGAACCAAGCTTATTGCAATTTTAGCAAGCCTGAAAATTGGGCAAGATTTTCTCCAAGCTATTTTTATTTTTGGAATAGATTTGCCTCACTGGATGTAGGATGTTTTAAGTAATCCAATATCAACTCATCTTTCAAAACAGACAAAAAAAGAGCTTTTGTTAGTGGAGACGATAATTAACATGTAATCCACATAAAAATTTTCCAAATTTACTTTCTGTTTGCACAGGCTTACATGGCTAGCTTAGAAGCTGTGTCTGGAAGAGAATCAAACACGGGACTTTCAACACTGATGATTCATCCACCCTCTCCTATTGGTTATAACAGATGGGAGCCCACAAGAAAGATGGAGAGACACAATTTACAATGTGGTGTCAGGACAAGGGGAAATGGCTTCAAACTGAAAGAGAGTAAGTTTAGATTAGATATTTGAAAAAAATCTTGACTGTGAGAATGGTGAGGCACTGGAACAGTTGCCCCAGGAAGTCATGCATGCTCCATCCCTGGAAGTGTTCAAGGCCAGGTCGGATGGAGATCTGAGAAACCTGTTGAAAGGTTTCACCAGGGAAACCTGGTGAAAGGTATTCCCATCCATGGCAAGGGTGTTGGAACAAGATGATCTTTGAGGTCCCTTCCAACCTAAACCACGGAAGGAAGGAAGGAAGGAAGGAAGGAAGGAAGGAAGGAAGGAAGGAAGGAAGGAATGCTATGTATTTTGTATTTCACAAGCCAGCACTGTTTTATACAAGAACTGACAAAAATGCCACCATTCCTCACTAAAATGTAACACATGTCCTACAATTCCTATTTACCAAATGACGTAGTTGCATGACTCTGTGTTCTATGTTGAATACATGTTTGTATTCAGTCCTGCTTAAAATATCTACTGATAATCTGGATGAGGGGATTGAATGTATCCTCAATAAGTTCTCAGATGACAGTAAATTGTCTGGGTCTGCTGAAGGGCAGGAAGGTTCTGCAGAGGGATATGGACAGGCCAGATAGATGTGTTGAGACCGGTGATATGAGGTTTGGTAAGACATAGTGCCAGGTCCTGCCCTTGGGTCAAAACAACCCAGGCAGCGATACAGACAGTGGGCAGAGTGGCTGGAGAGTGGTGTAGAGGAAAAAGGACCTGGAGGTGCTGGTAGACAGCAGCTGAACATGAGCCAGGGTGTGCCTGGGTGGCTGAGAAGGTCAATGGCATCCTGGCATGTGGTACTGACAATGGTCTGAAATGAAGCATCAGGCAGCCACTGTGTCTGTGTGAAATCATCACATACTACTTTCACACAGGCCAGAGAAAGTAGCCTGAGAAATGTTCAGGAGGAAACCAAAACCAATCCCTGGGAAGTGAGAAATATTTACAAAAGAATGTAGACTCTGAAGACCAATTGTGTTCTTGGTACTGAATTACTCTATTAAAGTAGAATTTAGAAGAATAAAGTTTGCTCTCATTTTACCATCATATAGAGGGTCATGCTGTTATTTCCCGCTGTCCAAAAATCATAACACTGGCCTGTATCAGCAACAGTGTGGCCAGCAGGACAAGGACAGTGGTCGTCCTTCTGTACTTGGCACTGGTTAGGTTGCACCTTGAATACCATTTTCCATTTTGGGCCACTCACTACAAAAAAAACATTGAGCTGCTGGAGTATGTCCAGAAAAGGTAAAAAAAAACTGGTGAATGATCTAGATGGTAAGTTCTATGATGAGCAGCTGAGGGAGCTGGGGTTATTTAGCTTGGAGAAAGAAAAAAACAAAAACAACAACAAAAAACCCACCACCACCACCAACAAAAAAACCACCAAAAAAACCCAAATGCTACAAAACACCCCCCCCAAACAAACAAACAAATAAACAAAAGAAACCCAAAAGCAACAACAACAACAAAAAACCCGCAGGGGAGACCTTATCCCTCTCTACAGCTGCTAGAGAGGGGATTGAGCCAGGGGTCAGCCTGAAGAACTAATGACAAGATGAGAAGACATAGCCTGAAGCTATGACAGGGGAGGTCCAGGCTGGACCTCCGGAAGAATTTCTTCATGTCCAGCCTGGCCCTCCCCTGGCTGGACATCGGAATGAGCTGTCCAGGGAGGTGGTGTAGCCACCATCTCTGGAGGTGTCAAAGAAAAGACTGGGCATGGCACTTAGTACTATGGTTAATTGTCAGCATAGGCACAGGTCAAAGGATGGACTCTATGATCTCAGAAGTCTTTTCCAAACTAAAGAATTCTGTGATTCTGTGATTCATAGCAGAGCATTTAATAAGCACACTGAAGATATCTCTCAGTTGTGCAACATATTACACCTTGGAATATTGAGAAAGCTCTGTCATGTGGACGAGAGGAATAAATTTCTGGGCAGTCAAGAGTCAGGAAATGCTGTAGAAAAGGCATCTGTAACTGCAACTGTATGGGAGAAACGTAACTGAATAGGACAAAATACAGACTCTCCTCTGAGTGCCAGGTAGGCTATTTTCAGAATCTACTTAACCAGTTTCTTACAACATTCAAAAGATCTACTCACCAAAAGCCTTCAGGATGAAAAACTTGAATTTGCAATGCTCCAAAGCTTTAATTGTTTAATTAGAATAGCCTACACTTAATTATTACCTGCATGATACACGAATTCTTTTTCTGTCTTGAAAGGCAAAGGGAAGTGGAATGATCTTCAAGGAGACAACTGGCCTAGAAGATACACCTTTGCAAAACACAAATTCTGGAATTTAGAAGTGCATTATAACGGGGGATTAGAATGTAAATAATTATGAAAACCTGAATACAAGCAGCATGTATGTTTCTTTTTCATTATGGAAGACAAACTGATTAGGTTTATCTTTACTAGGAAGCAGTTCCTTTACATTAATTATTACTTGAACTAATGAGAAGCCAAGAGATAGTCTATAGAATATGGTATTCAGAGTCCAGAGGTAGTATTATTGATCCATTCTGTGTATAATATGGAACTGTTATGGACTTTAACAGTCTTACACTTGTGATTCTAATTTTTTTTTTTAAGTGTAAGTGTGGTGGTTTGCTGATTTTTTTTTCCCTAAATCTGGCTATGGTGTGGGTGACAATTAGACAATTATTACTGTTAAAATAAAATATAAATATTAAAATAACTCCAATGACTGAAACCTCTATGTCTTATTCTCATGTGATTTCCGTGATTTTAAATGAGGAGTACCTCATTTGAGGCTAATGAAATTACACAACTGTGAAAGCAGGATGGGAGGGTTTAGGTTGTTTGGGTACATTTATATTGCTAAAAACATATGGAAATTAATGCAGGTATTGAACCACTGATCTTCCACGAAGATTTTTTTCCCCCTGTATTTTGCTTCCAATGGCTCCAGCAAGCTGCACACAACAATACCTGGACATTGTCTTCAGCCCCACTGATGTCCATGACTTCTCCTGGAAATAATTGTGGCCAAAGCTATAATAGGCTTTTCTTCCTTGCTTTACATCATCTTCTGACACCACTGGGCTTTGTGTTTTCTCATGTACTCTCTTCTGTCCCAAAGACAGAGCATGTAGTCTTGTTTTTTGTCATTTTATAAAGGCTGTTCCTGTGGTCTACAATACAATCCTTGCAGTATTTTATTGAGTTTGAAAAGAACCTCCTATCTCTTAATAGCAAAAGATAACAATAGTATCACAGGCCAGAGGGGCAAAGGAGGATCGAGGGAAAAGCCAACAGTGTAGGTATGGCTGCTCTCTTTGGATCAGCAAACATTACCTGGCAGAGAACTGAGCCTGTTCATTTCAGTTAGCCTGGGGTCTGGGGACCAGAGCTCTGTTATTTGGTGACACGGACAGCTCAGCCAAAAGAACAAACATTCAAGATGCTAGCACTGGGAAACACAAAACATAGCACCTGATGGACCAAGAGAAAGAGAAATAGGAAACAGAGAAGTGAAGGAAAGATTCATAAAAATGGAAGGGATATGTTTATAGCAGAGGAAACTTTTTACATTAGCTGAGGAAGAAGGAAACAGATTGCAATGTGGAGGCAGATGCACAACATAATTAAGGAAAGGAGTCACAGAAGGGAAGAGGGATTATAAACTCCTGACTGAGCAGAGTATTTGTGTAAATTATTTTTAAGAATACTTATGAAACTGGGACAAGCAAATACATACAGTTATTTTACTGCAATATGAAGATAATTCTTGTAGTAAAGTAAATTCTTAAGCAAAGACTTAGTTAAAGGTAGATTTGGGGGATCTTTGCATGTTTAGTGGGTATATGCATCTGCTGCCACATGATCCATGATCTTACAGGTATGGGAGCAGATGGGCTTAAGCTACTTGTGAGTCATCCAATCAAAATTACTGCAATGATTTAGGGCAACTGTGCTCTGGCATCCCATTTACATGAAAGGCTAAGAAAAAAGAGTACCACAGAGTGTGCCAGTAAGACCAATGGATCTGAGAGGCGTGCAACCAAATGAGGCTTCAGGGCATATAATTCAAAGCCAGAGGAGACCTGAGAAATAGAATGAGTATATCTAATGGATCATAATTTTATTAGGAATTTTAAAAAGATTAGCTATCATTAGCTTTTGAAAACTAAGTGTTTATTATGATGATCTACCATTTATTGCAACAAACTTAATACCAAAATTATTTGCAAAGTGCAAACACAGTATCAATATTCTTTTTTTTTTTGCTTAATGAGGAAATGAAGATAGAAGAGGTAAAACAATTTGAGATAAAGAGCTTTGTAATGTCAGATTCTCAAGATTACATGGAGATGATTTTAAGGTTCTGTGTAGACCAAATCTCACAGATTTAATAGAAATAAAGAAAATCATGTAAGGCAACTCTCTACCCCATTGAGAATGTCATGCCTAGTAAACACACTTGCAGTGAAGAAGTCTGACAAAAACAAGATCTTTAGAAGTCACTATCTCCCATCTTCTTCAAAAGGATGTCAATAAATTAAGACTTGGGAATTTCAGGCTTCTTAGCAATATAAGTGGCTTTTGTGTTTCTGTACAGCTACCTCTGAGTGGAAACATTAATGCAAGCCATGCACATTTCTCAGTGGAACACAGACTTACAAGGGTTACCTTTGTGTAGATGCAATCAGAATTTACCGGAAGGTGCCGGAATATTCCCCACTGATTATTGTCAGCTGTATTAATGCAATTACAATGGCTTGAACACTTTGGTACTTTCCAAGGACCTATTTATATAGCAGTCTATTACTAAACTCTGACAACAGCAGCCCAAATTATGATGCACTTACTCACCCTGGAGAGTACTTTGTACCATGAGCAGTCTCACTTTGAATAAAGCATTCACGATCTGGCCCATTACCCTTTAATTATAGATGTTTCAAAGAAGAGTGAACATCAGGGTTTACTGCACTATTTATAAAACAAGCTACCAGCCAAACGTTGTAGGACTTCTAAAGCTTTATAACTCCCAACATTCTTTCCCTTTAGGAGCTCTTCCACTTGAAGCTCATTTGAATGTATCAAGAACTTCATTGTAGTAGAGGCATCTGTAGATGAGAAATAATCCCACTCTTGGAAAAATCCAGCAGTCACAAACAGCTGATTTATGATTTCTGTTTTGGAAATTTAATACAATGTGTTTATTAATGCTGACAATAAAGTGTTCTGCAATTCTAGCATATCATCCTACTGTAAAGCATTTTAGGATGCACTACAATAGCTATCATTGTGTGAGCTGAATGCCCTCTGAAATTCAATAAAAACTGTCTTAATTGTCTCTTACATAAATGTGACTACACTAAAACACAAATCTGCAGAAACCAGACTCAATCTGGCAAAAACTATGAGGAACTATCTCTTGGAATGAAGAGATCCCCATTTCTTCATTAACAGAGTGCTGCCATTTTGATTTGAAGTTGGTACCACTAAATATTTTTTGAAGTAGGACATGAGCCTGAAGCAGCAGTGCTTGAATTCAGTTGCACAGGTGGGATTTTCTCAGTGTGTAGGGAGAAACATATATGGTATTCCTGGGCACCAGGGGGAGGATACATGATATGTTTACATATGCCACATACAGGTGGAACAAAGAAAATGTGCAAGTGGTCTCCAACTGTTCTGACCTTACTTAGTGGCTCTTAGTTCTCTGCCACTATATCCTAATGAAAAATTTGCTAGTTTTCACCACTGTGCTCAGTTCAAGAATTCATGGGGAATGTGCCCTCCCTCAAACTTATTCTTTGTGGTTCTGAACTTGTACTGTTTTTCCTGGATTTTCAGAGATATTTCATGTTCTATAAAGGTTGCAGGTTATATACAGTTACTAAAATATATGCATATCCAATGCAGCTATTTTGTCTCTATAAAAGTTATTTTCAGCTTTTGCCAAATAAACATTCCTCTCCATGATAGTTCCTGCTCCCTAGATACTCATATGACCTTTTTCATACGGTTTATGAGTGGGTCATTATCTGACACCTTTTCTTACAATAGCTTATCAATAGCCTATCAGGGTCAAAATTACTATCTTCCATCCAGAAGGAATGCCACAGCAGGCTTGTCTGTATTTCTTAAGGTCTGCATGGCATAACTCCCCTAACCATTACCTTCCTCTCCCACTCTCAGAGGAAGCTGTTCATAGAGGAGAAAGGATTCTTCTGCAGGGGTAGGTTTAACAGGCCCCTCCAAATGGGAGGCACTCTATCTTTGCTAAAGGGAGTTTTCCTGGTATAATTGCTTCTCTAAAAAAGTATTTCACTAAATAGCCATGCCAGTGAAGCACAGCTCTATCACCCTATGTTTCAAACCAGTAAAGTTAAACCAACAAAACTTCTAAGTGTACAAACGGCAAAGTCAGAGAGACTTGTCTGTGGATGTAAAGAAAGGGCATGAAGAAACAGAGGGCTGTTTCTTCAGGTAAAAATTATATTTGCTTTGTGTTCTAAAGCAAAGCACTAGATCAGCTGTTTCTGTCAGCCTTTATCAGATGTTACTGACAGGAACTTGGGAGATGTGATAATTTTTTTGAGAAATAGCTGGAGAACTCAACAGTGACAGGAAGGGGGAGAATTACACTTGTATTCAATATGTTCTCACCACCTATAAGGGCAGGTGTATGAAAAAAAATTGTTCTTGCTTGTGCTGAAGTTTCATTTAAAATGGAAGCAGTTCTTTTGCTCCAGGTGCTCTCTGGGAGCAGACTGCTCTGCAAGGTCACAATATAGGGATCACAGACCCTGCAATAAAAGGTAAATGGTAAATATCTCTTTACATGAAACCTGATAGTCCCAGACCCAATGCTATGCTTTCTAGCCTCCTTATGTGAAGACATTGTACCATAATACGAAGTGGAATCAGAAAGCCTAAGTAAGGTGCTGAATGAGTATCAGCCTAGTGTCATTTAACAAAAAATATTAGGCACAGGGGCTTAGAGGAATTTAGGTCATCTGACTCAGAGACACAGTTCACTGAGTCCGTCATAACTGCTGCCTTTTAAATACCCTGTTTTGGAGAAATGTAACAGTGTGTAACAGAAATGACTTGATTTCTAATAATAGTCAATTAAACGTTCTCTGTAATTGTATTTGGAAATGCAATGTAAGTGCTTCTGCTGGAAAAGGTTAATTTGTCTTAATTTTGCTATGATTTCTAAAAATAGATTAGAATTAAATGTCATGTACCTTTGGAACGTGTATGTTTGGTAACTAACAAACTCACTTTGTCACTGTTTATGATCTCAGAATTCTTTCCATGGAAACTATTAAAAGATCACTACTATCATCAAGCAGCAATGAATGCTGCTCATATTTTAGAGAGTCATTAGGGAAAGGACAATCCTAAGGCCTTAAAGTCCATTTGTGTCTTCAGCAGGGGAGGGATGTATAGTACTTTTTTTGTGTATATAAGATTTCATGTGTTCATACACAGACATTTTTGGTTTGAAGATTCTAAGTCATGCATACTACCTCTGATAGAAAGCTATTTGTCAGAAATTTTGCTGGGTTCCTAAACTACATCATCATAAATAGCATATTTTTAAATGAAGGCAAAACCTGTAAGGTACTATATAGCCTCAATTTCCATTAGCACCTTTTAAGGGTATCCATAATCTTGCAGAATTGAGGTGTTCATTGAAAGCAAGATTGTGAATTGTCTCCTCTAAGAATACAGGGGTTTTAAGGTGAATGTACATGTTGTTGCACTAGAAGATGTCACTGTAATGCCAAGCCAGTGTAAAGGACTACTCAAACAAACATTGGGTGCAGGATTCATTCACTGATGTCCCTGTGGAAAGGTCTGATATTTACTCAAAACCAAATAGAAAAGAAATACACAAAACCACAATATTTTTTTCAATAGTTCTCAGTGTGAGGGCAGTTTCTCTGTTTCACTCACAGCATTTATACTGCCAGAACAAGTGATTCCATGGCATAAGATTTCACTAGTATACTGGAAATGAGAAGGGTTTTAAAAAATTTATTGTATATGCATGATTATATGTATGATTCAGCTAATAAGCCTAACTTAAAGTGCTGCTGAAGAACTGCCATTGATTTATAAGACAGCACTGAAAGTAAAGGAGAAAATGTCAGTAGAGAACATGTATGCATGCAGATATATATCATAGTCATCAGAAGATAACTTTCATCAGTCAAGGCATTTGTTCACACTTTTCTACTATTAATCTGCTAGCAGGTTTTCACATTAGCTGAAACTCTTTTTTTAACATTTGAGAAGATTTAATTAGAATGAGGAAGCAAACTAAATTTCCAGATCTGTATTAAAGCAAAAAATATAAACACAGGAACGGATTTGAGATGACAAGTTGAAAATGGAGGTTTAAAACTCTTTTAGTCAGAGTAGAAACTGAGTTATAATGGATGAACAAAGGTTTCTAAAACCTTGATTTGTTAATCTAAGAAAAATATAGATGTTAATACTTGCACCAGTTTGCTAATACAGACCCTAAATAATACAATTTGTCAAGTAGAATAGTTTTGTAACTAGGTATGATGTAATATTCACCTTAGGATTTCAGAATACCTCAGCTAGTTATAACAAAAATGTGCATAATTTCTTCTTTTTTCCCTCCTGTTGTCCTCTTCCCCCCACCCCCCAAGTATTTCTCTAGTCTTACCAGTCTGCAATATTGATAATGAATTTTCTGATGGTTTTGTTCTTAATAAAACTGTCTTTTTACATATTGCTTTTTTATAAACCATCAGAGGTGTTTAAATTTTCTGTATGTAGCATTTCAGGTTACAAATCTGGGTCTCCCTGAGGTATGGCTAGTTTACTGAAGAACAACTTATCACAGCAATTTAACCTCTTTAATGTTTTTTACACATGCCATCCTCTAATTGATTTGTATTTTTTTGAGGAAAAAACTCTACAATTTTTTTAAAAGCAAGTGACAATAAAAAGTGTGCCCCATTTCATACACACACGTATGTACAAGAAAACTTAAGGGGAATAATTTTTATATATCCTAAATGGTAGCCATGAAGTTCTATATAGTTTGATTCAGAAGTGTGTGGTGCTGCTTTGGAAAGCAAAGTGCCTATCTGAACTGCCTTTGTTACATAGACAGAACTAGAATAGGAGCACCTTATTTGCTTGTTGCAAACATACCTTCAACAGTCCTAGGGACTCCTAGGGTTCCACAAATTACTGGGTTTTCTGTGGTATATAATCACTGGATGGCACAGTTTTATCAACACTGTATTGTCAACCTCATGAAAATATTTTTTTCCTTTTTTCAGTGCTGACCATAAATCTGCACTTACTCTTATTTTTTTGTCCTGCTATTTGTTTTCTTCCAGGCTTCCAAATGTCTTTGCAACAGCAGTACCTGTGCTCTTGAGAAAGGAATTTATATCTGTGGCATTTTTCAGATACAGGTGGCCACACAGGTTTCCTGACTTTTTGAATAGTCTTACAGAGCCAGAAAGGGGCAGGACATCCTGGATTTTGGGGAATGATTGGAAATAGGTGATAAAAATCAATGTGTTCTCTGTTAGGAGTTACTATAATACTGAGTATTGAGTGGTGTTTACCCTCTTCACACTATATTAACTTTAGGATCCACTGGCTGGTTCTATCAGATTCGGCACAGAGATTGAGATCTCTAAGAGAAATGTTTTCCTACAAGTCTCCTTAAAAAAAATAAAAAATAAAAAGGAAGAGAGATACCCTAAATCTGAGTTTATTTAATTGTATACACTCTCCTTTAGGATCTTGCAACAGATGTGTTTTTCCACCAGTCACTGTCTCAGACCACAATCAATGACAATCTGAAGTGGCAGTCACCTGCCTAAATATAGACATCCTGCACCACATGGGATGCCCTATTGCATTTCTCCTAGCCTTCAGCTGTCTCTTCAGCAGACCAGTGAGCCCTTATCTTACCACAAGGATGGTTCAAATACTTTGTGAATTACAACGAGCAGCTAGATCAAGCGCTGGATCTTCACTGACTGTATAGTGGGCTCTTCAGTGCTAAGTCTGCCTAAATCTCAGCCCAAATGGGGGATACCATTGTCTACTGTCAATGACATTGTAAACACTGCCTACTTTCTTCTGCTCTAGAAGGATGTAAGTCCTATAAATCCTGTCTGCTGGTTCTGTTCCATTTCATTTGGCTTTTGGACTAAAGGAAAGCTGCAATGTAATTTCATAGGCTTTGAAATCCATAACTGGAAGAAGGGTTATAAATGTCCCAGCTCTGAAGAAAGTGCCAATAAAAGGTTTTAATCAAAAGTGAGGATCCCATGCAGAGGGTTCTGGAACTTGCCAATCCTAGACCTCATCAAGCAACTTCTGTCATGAAAAGTGAGATTCTGAAGCCAGAGCAAAGCCACTGCAGAAAACCACAGTATCCCCCAAGTGACCCCTTTAAAAAAATAGGAGTAAAATAAAAAGGCAAAGTTGATAGTTAGCCAGGATGAAAAAATATTTCATTATGGTCTTGACCATCACCCTGTCTTCAGGATTAATCTATTTGAGCCTAAGTCTTTAATTTCCCCACAAACTCACTGGCTAAAGTGCACATTCAGATTATTCCATCAGAACAATCAACATGTGATGGACAACAACATTCTTCTGAGCTAGGACTTTCAATTTGAATTTGTCCTTCAAAGCAAGTCCCCAGCTCTTATAAATAGCTATGGGGTTGTTATTTTAGCAGCTATTGAGAAGTAACTTCAGCAGCTCCAGGGCTGTGCAGAGGGTTGCCTGTCTCTATTAAACTGAACTGGCCAGTAGCAAGTACAGTCCTCTGCCTTTTGCTAGAGGTTTATGAAGACTTGCCTTTAATGGGTACCAGCTCCCTCCTGCTTGCCTTGGCTTTAACCATCTCCTCCTCTCCAGGCCTGATTCTCACCTTGGTTTTGAGCTGAAACCCCTACTCCTGATCTGCCTCCTCACAGCCATTCCTTCAGATGTGGGTGCTATTTATTGATAGAATACACAGTGTAAGGGGAGGTAGATTAATTTGCTTAATTGGCAATCAAACAGACTGCCTTACTGGCAGCTGCATTTTAATTTTGTAGGAACAGTCAATATGGACCTTGTTGAAGTCTCTCTGGTGTGTCTCTTCAGAGCTGCCAGAGCTGTTGATTGAACTCTGTGTGACGCTGGCGTTTCCCTTCAAGCTAATTTTCAATTGTTGCCAAGTGAAAGGAAATGATTTCAATGGTTTTGTGGGAAAAGCAAGTACTGGCATATGACCTTCTGCTTCTAGCCTGATTTCCCTTCATTAGTGTCTCTTAAGTGACAGGCACAGTGACAATTATGGGGACATTCATGCTTTGGGACAGACTGTTGTTCCAAGGTGTGTGTTCTGCTGAGACCAGAGCAGTCTACATATGTGGGTTATGGGACAAATGAGGGAACATCTAATTTCTGTATCCTGCCAAACAGTAAGAAAATAGGCTCCTTGTGACACTATTTGAACACTATTTTTTAGTGGTTCACTTGTCCCCATGAGCTTGTAAGTGTACATGCAGTCTTGAAAGTGCACCAGAGGGTGCCCCCCTAGAGATGTCTTTACCTATAAGAAGTCAACTTAGACTTCCCTGAAAGTCATGCTTAGCAGATGTGGTTAGTTTGACTCACCTGAGATATACCTTTTAAACATGAGATAAATGGGTCTTTAGAAATACCTATCTTTCTCTATTAGCTTGAAGGGTGGTGACTAACTCAGACATTGATGTCTCCATCACAGATGTCTTTGGTCAGATGAATGCTCCCTCCATTGGTTTACAAATGTAAATGAGTGTTTTGTGAGTGTCTTGCTAGCTACTGAAATATGGGACAGGACTAGAAGCATTAAGCTCCACCTAAAACTCAGGAGGTTCCTGCTGAACATTTGGAAACCCTTTTCACTGTGAGGATGACCAAGTACTGGCACAGGTTGCCCAAGGAGATTGTGAAGTCCCTGTCCTTAGAAATATCCAAAAGCCATCTGGATATGGTCCTCAGCAATGGGTCTTGGTGGCCCTGCTTGAGTGCTGGGTTAGGAAAGGTGAGCTCCAGAGGTGCCTTCCAGCCTCAGCCTGGGCCACTCTGAGAACTGCCTGTTCAGGCATCTCAGTTGCCTTTGTAAACCTAATGAATGGTACTTAGTTCTACTGGTGAGAATCTGTGAAAGAAAAACTAATGTAAAACCACCAATATTGTTTCAAATAAATCATTAGCAAAAATCTGTGTTATTGTGCACCCATATTTTCCTTATTTCTTCTCAGAGGAAAAAGGGGGAAAAAAAAGGCAGAGCAGCTGAAAAGGTCAAGCCTTCTGATTTTGCCCATTTTAGTGAATTAGTACCCCTAAGTGACGTTGATTGACACTTTATGAACATTAAAAGCCTTGATAGTCTTTACTAATTGCCATGCTTCTCCACTCTGGGAATACTGCAGACCCGTATCTTCCTTTATTAATTTATATATTTATTATAGTGGTTTTCCTTACACTATAATGTAAGGATAACATTCATCAAACTCTCGGGGGATCACCTTTTGAGAATCATTTTTCACACTGAGAAAAGACTGTTCTGTGTTGTTCTGTTCTGTATTTTCTGGCTTTGCTGAGACAATGCTGCAGGAGAGGTAGGCATGAGAACTTTGCATTCTTGTAAAAAAATAAAACACCAAACCTACAGCCTCTGAAGACATTTTGTTTTAATCATTGTATATGAGTAAGGCTAGTTCAGTATGTAATAACAGGCTGTCTTGACAACAAAAGGCTGAATCAACACGGAACATGATTGGAATTATGCATGTCAATTATAATGAATCTCATTATGCAACACGAAAGTGTAATTCTATTGTAAAGGTCTGCAGTCTGCAGTTTTGAGTCTCATGTCAATGCAGAACAATAACTGCCCTCTCATCCACCTCATATCTATAAGGAATAAATATAAACCTAATTTCTGCAGATTTTTAATATGCAGATTTCCTTGGGGTAAGGGAAAAGAGAGATTTCTCTTTTTTTAATAAAAAGAAAAAACTGTCCTGGACTTAAAGCAATCCATCACGTCTGTGGCTTCTTTGGTTTTAACTTTTTCTGTCTACAGGAAAAACTGGTGTTTGAAACTCTTTCCTTGTCTCAAACTATATATCAAGAATGACAGTTTCTCATATTGTACCAACTCAGTAATGTGTTTATCAAAATAAAATAATTATACAGCTATTAGTGATTAGGCTATAATTTCTAGCAAGAAGGTTACAGTAATAAATGTGTTTAGCAACACCTTTATGGAATTACTGGGTAGTAGGGGTGTTGTTATGGGTTTTGTTGCAATTTGCTAATTTCTCTATTATTTATTGCATATATTTTGACACTTGCAGTTGAAATGTCTAGCTTTGGGAGTTTATTTTGCAGCAATAAATACAAACGTGGATTCTCCTTTGAGAACATGTGATTGGAACACTGCTTGAGCTCTTATGTACCTTCCCATAATTCATTTTTAATTCAGCTGAAAGCAGGTATGTAACAGGCATTTTTATTTGCTGAAAGGAAACACTGTTGTGACACTACATGATTCCATGGGAATTGTCAGCAAATTGTAGTCAGAATCCAACACTTAAAGAGTCTTCAAATGGCCATGCAGAGGGGTTAGGTGAGCTCATTACTGTGGGGAAGAGACCTCTGCATCCCTTGCATTGAAGCTGGTCTGTGGCCATCGAAGAACACTTTGTAGAATGCAGTAAAACTAGTCAGTCACCTTGTGCTCTTTCTTTTAAACTCATCATTTTAAGCAAAATTGAAATTGGACATTGATTTCAAAAGAGTTGACACAGAATTGCTTTGATCTCACATCTTAATATAACTAATGGTTATTTATTTTTCTTATTTAAAAAAACACAATAAATGTTCACAATCATGAAAGAAACTTGCAGTTATTAGAGCTAAGACAGCTATTCAATTTGTACAACATGCTGAATTTTCCTTGTTTAGAATTTCCAACAGCTTTCATTGGAAAAGTTTGATTGAGGTTTAGCAGTCTGAGAAAACTTCCTAAAGCTGGGTGAGGAATTAATCATACTTTCTGTCTTTTGAAATTCACCTTTACACTTGTTCCAGCAGAATGTTACTGTAACTGTGAACAGCAGAAGAAATAGTAGACCTGACCAGAGAAAAAGACTAGATGCTTTTCAGACTTGGTGGAAGACCTCCTATTGGATAAAGACAGAGAAGAGGAGAGTTTTCTAATGCCAGAGGCATGAAAGGAAAGCAGGAAGATGGAATTCATAGTAGGCAGCTTCCAAATTAAAGTGAAGGTGCCTGGGTTTGTTGTGGAAACAGAATAAGGAAATAAGGAAATAAACAGGAAAATAAGGAAGTAGGAGGGCTCTGGTATGTAGTGTTTATACACCACTATGGTGAGTGTAGAGTATTTCCAAACTCAGGTGGATGATGTTCACACAGGAACTTGCACAATGCTATTTTTTACCGTAAGGGTGACCAAGCACCCAGGCTGTCCTAAGAGGTTGTGGAGTATTCATCCTTGGAGATAATCCAAGTGTGTTTGGACATGGTACTGGGCTCTGGGGGGCCCTGTTTGAGCAAGGAGTTGTATCAGATGAATTCCAGAGGTCCTTCCTACCCTCAACAATTTTGTGATTCTCTTACCAAATCAGCCAAGAGCTCTTCCTAACTCAGCTGCTTCAGCTGTTTTTATTTATGTCTATGGGGATCATGTTCAGCATCCTGCCACTGACTGTCTTCATGAAAATAAAGTTGAAAGAATCACTCCAGGTCTAGTTTTACTTGGGCATAGAGGTGGGTAACAGCACCCTTTTTTGTTTCAGATGCTATTATCAACTTTATAATCAACTTTATATTTTTGAGAAATCATTGGGTATATGTAGTAGTGAGCATGCTTTCTTTTCTAAGATTTTTTTTTTTCACTCTTTTCCCATGGGGAGATGCCAAACTCAGTGCTGCCAGTCTGTCCTAAGTTTCACTCTCTGCACACTGCATCGCTCTCTTTAAGTGCAGGCATGGAAAAAATGAGCCACTCTGTTTACTGGGAATGTCACTAATAGACCTGTGGCACCGAGTGGGTGAGGACTTCACCTTAAGATTGGTACCAGTGTCTGATGCAGTCTATTGCAGACCACGGTGACTGTGATGGAGCCAGCAGTTGGTGGGAGAGGCAGTCAAGCACAGCAGCAATCACTTCTTTTTTCTCATGTTTTGTCTCTCTGTGTAATAGAAAAACAGAAATATCAGAGACAGTCACCACGTCACAATTATAGCTCATAGTCTGCAAGGCTAGAAAACTGATATGAGTTCAGTGGGCTTCTAGATACAAATGCTAATGCCAGAGACGTGCACTAGCTGAAATCTTGACAGCTCCCAAAAGCAGGAGGAGCATGGAGGAATACTAGAAAAGGAAGTTACTTCTGGCCCATGTGCCAAAAAGGTTCATGCTTAAAAGTAACTAAGTGCTGAGATTCCTGAGCTGGGATGACCTGAACATGGCCTCAAGACCTGGTTGGATTTGCCACCAAAGGCTGTCCCTGTGTACTGGGTTTGCATGGCCAGCTTTGGCAGCAGGGTGGGAGCTGCAGGGGTGGCATCTGGGATTTGCTGCCAGAAGCTTCTTCCATGTCCAGCAGAGCCAATCCCTGCCAGCACCAAAGACAGACGTGCTGCTGCCTGGGCCGGTTAGAAATGATAGTAACACCTCTGGGATAACAGAGTTAAGAAGAAAGAAAATAACAAATTATTGCACAGATGTAATTGTGGCCACAGAAAAGCGGGCTGAGAGGAACAACTCTGCAGACACCAAGGTCAGTGGAGAAGAAGGGGGTGGAGGTGTTCCAGGTGCTGGAGCTGGGATTCCCCCATGGTTTGTGGGGAGACCACGGTGAGGCAGGTGTGCCTGCAGGGCATGGAGGTCCAGGGGGATGCAGAGATCCACCTGCAGCCCATGAAGGAAACACACACCAAAGCAGGTGGATCCTGAGAGGAGGCTGTGAACACATCAGAGGCCCAAGGAGAGACGAGACCTTGCTGAGCAGCCTGTCCTTGGAGGACTGCATCCCATGGAAGAGTGACCCAAACTGCAACAGTTTGGGAAGGACTGTTGCTGGTGGAGTACACTCATGCTGGAGAAGTTTGCAGAGAGCTGTGTCTCATGGGATGAACTCACATTAGAGAAGTTCATGGAGAACTGTCTTCTATGGGAGAGATCCCAAGATGAGCAGGGGAAGGACTGCTGCCCCTGAGCAGTGGGAGAAGCCATGGGTGATGAGCTGACCATAATCCCCATCCCCTGTCTCCTTGTGCCATTGGGGGAGGAGATAGAGGTGGCAAGAAGAGAGGGGAAGAGGGGTGGGAGGTGCTTTGAATGTTTTGTTTTACTTGTCATTATCCTGCTCTGATTTTAGTCATAATAAATTCAATTAATATCTCTATTTCTAGCCTGTTTAACCTGTGACAGTATTTGGTGAGTGATTTCTCCCAGTCCTTATCTCAACTTGTGAACACATACTTATATTTTCTCTCCCCTGTCCAGCTGCAGAGGGGACTGAGAGAGTGGCTTTGGTGGGTATCTGGCATCCAGCCAGTAGCAACCCCTTACACTGCATCACAAGTTTCGGCCCATGTCCATCTTCAAAGTGCAAATAATGATCTAGGCAGAGCATGTGGAATGGATTGAAGTGTGAGAAGAGCACACTTGGTTGTTTGTTTTGGTTTTTTTTTACCTGGAATTTCTCTATATTGAAAAACAACTAAAATAATGATGTCTGCAATTCTCAGGTATTATACATCAATAAGTCTCTCTGGAATCTGAAAAGCTATTGTTAACTCAATAGCTCCTAAGAATCTTTAAGGAACTATAATAGGCACCTGGAAACATAAGTGTCCTCCTACAATAGGGTAGCTACTACCTGAAAAGGTCATTATAATTTTCTGTCAAATGAAAAATTAAATAACCATGTAAACTAATATTATCAACCAGTGGATTCCTGCGCTGTTAGCAGCAGATGTCAGATGCTGCACACTCAGATCAGTGGTTGTATTCCCTGTGTTGCTTTTTCTCAGGCAGTATTTAATTTTTGCACACACATTGTTACACTAGAAATAAAGCTAGACTGCAGGTTTCTTTGCTGTGTGAAGCTTTTCTTCTGGTGCACAGACAAAGCAGTGCATAAGCCAGGTGAGGGGCTGCAGACCAGCCAGAGGATCCCCTCGGGCATGGGCCCTCTCTCCCCAGGTCAGGCTCCCAAGGCTCAGAGTTTCCTGTACACAGGTTGCAAAAACCAGTCAAAGGCATAATGGCATCTGCAGTGAGAAGGAGTGAATAAAGGATAAACTGCAATGAGCCACCCCTGCAGACAATTCTCTTTGGTGCAGTCATCAGACTTTTGGGTAAACTTACTATCCCTACAGGAGGCAGGATGCCCCAGTAATTAGGGAGTTCCAAACTGTGGAGGTCTGTGTACCCATACTTGTCCTGCCACAGACCAGATGGCCATCTATGACCTCTGGTATGCCATTCAAGGCCAAAACCCTCCAAGTGTTTTATACACTTTGCCTTCACTGACCTCCAGTTTTGGCTGGCCCATCAGGTAAACAGAGTTGATATTTTGGAAGCCTGGCAGCTTGCATGTGTAGTTTTGGCTCTAATAAAAGATCTTGGCCAGTCAATAGGGAAGCAGAGAGTGTCTGTAACTAAAGAGACTGCACTTCAGTACAGAGCTAGGTGCAGTCCTGAAGAGGAGGGACACTGGGTATGATCTGTGGGACAGCTTCCAGTTCCCCTCCCGTCAGACTGCAGACCCCAAAGTGGGTGGTAGTAACTGGGAGAAGTGGGGGAAGGGGTAGAATACATCTGTGCCTTCTCTAGGAATACTTACCTCAGTTTAATAGTATTTCAAATACTGTTTCTGTGAGGATGAGAAATATATTTGCCTCCCTGCAGTTGTTCTTACTTTATAGTGAGCTAACTAGGTTTATTGAACTCCTTTTTCTATCAGATGTGTGGAATGTTGCATTGCTATTGAGAAAAAACACCTATTAATTCTGTTACAAAATACACACAGATATAGCAGTGAATTCTTCAATGTCCAGTGATATTCTTTGTTTTATTAATGAACAATACAAGAATTATCTGCCCTTTGCATTTTAATCTGTGAAATGCAGTTGGCAGAAGTGCTTAGCACAGGCTTTTATTTTTAGTTTTATGGATATTGGATTACAGGTAAATAAAGACCATGCAGTACATCAAGGATAAATGTATGCAAATTAGGGAGATGATAGATTTTAATTTTAATTCAAGAAAATAGTCTTTAGTAACAAAAAGTTGCAGATTTAACAGACTTTAAAATTTGCAGATTCGGTTTAAGCAAAACCTCCAAATGATGAAGCTCATGATGAAGCTCATCCTTTATAGACAAAAGGAAGTGTAGATGCCTAAGAAAAAATAACTATGAAGATTCTGATCTGAGACATCTAGATCCAGCCCTAAAAGAAAGATGAGAGTTTTGGGCATGCTGTCTGATAAACTCTTATTGAGCAAAGCAGTGAGTTCTAGGCCACCTTTGGGTTTTGCCTTTCAGATGTTAGGGCACCCATTTCGACAATTATTTTTGAGGAAAAAGCTTCTTCTAAAACAAACTTCTCACAAAGCTGCTCACAATATAGCTGTAAAACTGCTGATGGGAATGATCCTGGAGAAAGGGAAGCATGGATAAGTAAAATGCCCTTCCATACAGATAAAAAACAAACTCATTCATTCAATACATAAATAATTGCTACTACTGACAGCTGTGCTACACATAATATCTCAAAGGTACTTCTGAAATCAGCAATTATTTTAAAACAAAGTGTTTACTAATTCTGTTATGCCCTCACAATTGCTGTGTTAGATTATGATTTGCAAGCAAATAGTACAGTATAAAATCTGATGGTAAAAAAAAGAAATCCCTGAAGAACTGGTGTGTGAACACAAAGCTACTGAATGATGATTTATGCCTGGAATAATCACTGTCATGAGCCCCTCTGGAGCATGCATCTGGAATTAGAATTCCAGAGGAGGAATCCTAAGTGAAGGGCTGCAGCAAGGTCTGTCTTTTTCCTTTTTTTTTTTTTTTTTTCTAAAGAACAAAAAAGCCTTGTCTCTCCCTGTCTGGGCAGAATGGTACTGTCCCAGACAGAAAGGTCCCCATAGGCCAAGCTATTCATGTAGCACCAGGCTGCTGGGAGTACCAAGCCCTGGCAGGGATGGGGAGCACGCCCAGGGAAACTGCAGTGCCTGCGTGGCAATTAGTGTGATGTATACTGGCTTTGCTTGGCAGTCCTGAAGGAAGAGAGGGAGAAAGGGAGGAAGAAAGAATAGAGAGAAATGAGAGAATAAAAATAAAAATACAAATAAAAAAGAAAAGAAAAGGAAAAAAGAATTAGGGTCACACAAGGCAATATTTCATGACTTCAAAATGAATGATTAAAAATATCAGCAGCAAATCAGTCTTTTCCCCCAAGTTGTTTTATAAAATTATAAAAATGTTGTTTATTAATTTTTATAGAGGATATTCATAATTCTGATAAATCAATATATGAATAAATTCACTGAGTGTGTGCAAGGTTCCTTGAATGACTGTCCCTGAGTGCCCTTCTCTTTTTCATGCCTTTTGTAACTGTTCTCCAAACAGGTTATGAACACCAACATTGCACATGTGTTTCTTTGAACTAAAGAATTCATTTTACCAGATTTAAAAATCCCTGTAAATGAGGACAACACCGGCAAGAGCAGGATAAGTAAACCCACTGAATATTCTTGTGGGTGAATAATAAAAACAAATGTTTCAGGATAGCATTGCAGGGTGATGTATGGGGCTTTAGGCACATCACTGGTAGTTAAACCAGCAGGAATAATCAATGTATATATCTGCATACTGAAGGGGACTAGGAATGGCTTGTTAACCACCCTAGTATCATGTTCCCTTAAAAAGCACATATTTTTTTCAACAAGGGAAAGACAATTTTATCATGATGAAAAAATCATGTTCATGAGAAGATGCTCTTTAGTTCTAATTTGTATTATTTTAGTGGCATGCTAGTCTGGAAAATAATCATAATTTTCCTGTTTCTCCCCACCCCCTCACACTCTGTTATTCCTGATTTCTCTGTCATGCAGATTTCCCAACTGTGTTCTCTCCTTTATTATTTTATTTCACATTTTATAGGACCCTGTATTTTTGGTCTTGGCTAATGAAAACAAAGAGATCAGCTTAAATTTCCTGTGATAACAGTAGTTTAAAACATCATTATGATGCTTTCTTAGTCTTTAAAATCTTTCATCTTCTATAATCTTTAAGCTTCACAAACCATTATTACCCTACATATGCAATCATAATAAAAGCTTTGCAGAAAGAAAAGTATCAAAATGCTTGGCAAACCAAATGAACCTAACAAAATAATCCTACTAAATAATGGATATGACAAATACATGCACACAAATTTATATGCATCTATACAAGCATATTTAGGAGCTTACATACCCATTTACAAATAAGGGCTTTTACTTTTTTGTGGTTGATATCCTAAAACACTGTTGGCTTCCCTGGATATCAAATGATACTTGGAAACTCTCTGATTTTGGCTTTTCATCATGTTTCAGATTGCATCTCCTGCTTCATTTGGGCTCTTTGACCTATGTGAAGTGAGTTGCTCCAAGTGATATGATTTTCTCAGTATTTATCCCAGCTGAGGGTTGGCTTTCATCACCTCCAGCAGGGAAGTAAGACGGAATGTCTTTTTGAAAAATCAGCCGGATGCTCAGAATGCGAACGCCCGGGTCGGTGTCACAGAGCTGTGCTGCCTAAGGGCAGGTTCAGGTGGTTAAGCTGACAGAACTGACTGACTCATTGACCAGGGGTCTCCTCCTCCACCCTGGATGAGTGCTGATGCTCCCTCATGCAGGGTGCCTCTGCAGCTTGGCTGACCCTGCACTGACATGACTCTGCTGTCAGGAAAACCCACACAAGTCCAGGCCTGGCTCAGAGGGTCACAGCCAACGAGTGGTGCTCTGCCTGGAGGATGCAACGAGAGAGGATCTGCAGGGGTCTGTTCTTGGACCTGTGCTGCTTGACATCATTAAGAATGACCTGAAGGAAGTGCCACAGGGTAGGTATCTTTGTTGAGTCTGCAGATGGCATGAAATTGAGGGGACCAATGGTAGGACTGACAATGCAGGGGGACCTAGACAGGCTGGAGGGATGGACCACAGGAAACTAGGGCAATTCAGCAAGGAGAGGTTGTGCACTTGGGAAGGAAGAGCCTATTGAAAAGATAAAGGCCGGGGAAGAGATTACTCAAGGAACACCTCTATGGAAAAGACCCTACATGTATTATTTTTCCTACCAAGGGACTGGGAATGATAACTGGATGCTTTCCCGGAGCTGGGGTTGGGAATAGTGACTGGATACTTCCCTAGACTTCTATCTAACATTATGAATGTAAGCACAAAAAAGGGGGAAGATTTTAGCCCCTCTGTCATTCTGTAGTTTTGGACTGGTGTTGAAGTCCTCACTGTCTCCATCTTGTGCTGGTTTTATCTGGGGTAGAGATATTTTCTTCACATATTGAAAGAGACTAAGAGAATTTGAGTAGCACAAAAAGATGGGTTAGATGTTAAGCTTGTGGAGGAAATATTTTGATATGGTTCCTCTCTTCCAAATTACCTCTCATCTTCCTCTTTTCTTTTCAACCTCCTCCAAGCAATATGATACACAATAGATGAAATAGGCGAGTAGGTTCTTTGTGACTCAGAACCTCCCTAAGAGAAAAGAGAGAATATCTGTTTTAATTTGCTGTGGGAATATACTGACTCAGCCCAACTCCATGCCACTTCTCACTTCTTGCCTGGCCTGTGTTCCTCACCTAGCCACTCCCTACTCCTTCCCTCCTGGAATAAGCTAGAAGCTGTTAGCACTGCATTTCCTAATTAGAGGTTTTGTGATACAGCCTAAAGTTACAGAAATCAGCTCATATTTACTTATGTTGTAACTCATATATGTAGCATGTCTGCAAAAGAATCTGTGAAACAATTTGTGATAGCCAACCTGATTAAACATGGGCACTTTCAGGAAAGGTTCATTCATCTTCCATGGTGACTTGATGCTCATAAACACATTGACAACTGTGGGATACTATACATTAAAAAGATGTTTCCATTGTAATCAAATCACACCTCCTTAACTGAAAACAAAGCTTTTGATATTTATAACTGCTAAAAGTCCATGTCCCATGTAATGTCTGGAAATACCTCCACTGGAAAATGGCAGAATGTGTGTTAGATTCAGTATCTCACATGCCATTTTCATTGATGATGAAGTTAAGTGCAAATAAAAATGTATTTTTAAAATTTTTGGCAAATTATTACTTATGCATTTTAGTGTCCCACTCAGGACATTAAGGACGGGCTTACCCATTATTTTATGTATCATTCCACTGATTTCCAGAAGCACCATTGCCTAGTAAGAAAACTTCAGAAAGCTAGTTATGGCTGATATGATGAAGAGTAAACCCCAAGCAACTTGGATGTCTCCCCAAGGAAATAGCAATATAATACTATGGCAGACCATACTTTCCTGAAAAGTCATATTCTCCTCCTTCTTTCAGAGTCTGAAGCAGGTTGATCTGACACTGCTGTTCTGTGCCTGTTTAGTGAAATCCCTTGCTGTGGCAGTCTCAATCTATTCAGCTTTTAAAACTTGCTGCATATTTGCACCACAAATGATTATAGTATCACCAATGCCTTGAAAAATTGCTGCTTTGGCTTACTTTGAAGACTCCTATCAGCACAGAAACAACCATAGCTTAATCACAGTTTTATTTGAAAAAGAAGAACATGTATTTACTTTGATTACATTTTTGACTTCCTGAAGGCCGGATCTTGTTCCCACTGGTTTCTGTGGCAAAACTCCCATTATCTTCAATGGCAACAAACCCAGCCACTTAGTTTGCATAATCTGCAGAAAGTAAATATTTTAACACTTGTTATCTCTGATATTTGAGTAGCTAATAAAAATGTGCATGTAAAACTGGTTCATATTTATTTAAGCTTGTAAAAAAGTGACTTTCAAATAGGACAAAATATAGGACAAAAACGTTCTGTAAATGAAGACTCAATAAATAAAGCAATTTTTTGCTCTCCCACAACACAGCATGCACTCTTTATTAATGTTACAGAAATAAAGCTGTAAACCCTGAAAAAAATGTACTTATTATGGCCATAAAATGACATAAAATTACTTTGAGTCCGGAATTCTGCCACTATAACACATGCATATATATTTATATAAGGAGAAAGTAGAATGACAAACTGTTCTACTTGAGGGTTTTTTTGCAAAAAACATATCAGCCCTGTTGCTAATGTGCTATTTATCCATTAAAGAATGTTGCTATAGTTACAGAATCTATTGCAAAAATAGCATGGTAATATGAGAGAGAAGATGAAGAATGCAGAACAAACAAGCTTTCATATTTCTAGTGCTTGTATTGTACATGAAAGTTAAAAATTTTCCTGTTGGTTCTGTTTCGAACTAAAGCCTTAGAGCCATCCTTTGTACTAAGTGGACCTTTTTTTTCCCATCTGGAATTACAGGAACTAACACCCCTGATACAAATAAACATTCCAGTATAAGGATTTAACTAAAAATTTCACTACACAATTATATGAGTGATTTTATAGGCAGATCAAAACATGAAGATCTGACTTATTCATGCCATATTTTATTTGAAACATCCAACTGTGGAAACAAAAAATTTACCAATAAACAAAGAAAAACAGGCAACTGTGCAATTTCAGTCTTAGACTGTCATATTTCAGCCCAGAGCTACACCTTATCAAAGTTTCACATGAAAACATACTGTAACCTTTCAGTGTCCTTGCCCAAAATTAGCTCTGGTGAAATCCCTTAACTGTATAGGAGAACACCACATTCCATGTGTTTTTTCTTAAGGTAGTTTTGCATCAGAATTAAAATGTGCAGTCTATTTATGTCTGAGCAATGTGTAGGTAGAATCAGCAGTTTTCCAAATTCCTGCTATGCTTAAAAAAACATTTCCAGTCTGAAGAGATTTAAAAAAAAAAAATTCCAGTGGCAATAATTCCTATCTAAGAAGAAATATAATTTTGCTAGGTGTCTTTTAGAACTTCTGAAATCTACATGGCCAACCTCAGTGTAAATTAAACCAGGATTAGACTCTTCTTCCAAATAAAACAATCATGGTGTTAGAGCTATTGGGTTTAACTCAGGATAGGATGAAGCTTTGGACAAATTCAAAAAAAGTTGTTTCGTTACATTAGTCTTAAAATCAATTTGATATCAAAGACATTTTTCCTACATGAAATTTTTGTAGTCCTTCTGTTTATCAGCCAAAAGCAGTGGCTGAAACAATTTTGCTCTCAAAATATTCTTGAGTACTTTGACCCTTCCTAGCAGAAAAGAGAAGCTAAGAGAGTATGTAGGTAAAATATCACTTTCGGATAACCTCAAAAAATATTAGTCTAGAAAAGGCTATTCTGCTTTCCATTGAAATGTCACCTGTATATGTAAGCATTGAGGATATCTAATGCTCATGGACCTGCCATAATAAAAAGATATCCTAAAGTGAGATTGTCTATGTTACCAGATAATTTAGGTGCTCAGTTCATCCGCTGGTGCCTGATCATCACACTGCATAAATGCCAGTCCCACTGTGTTCTCTTTTTGGAGAGACCCAACTTAGTTCTCTCACAAATAAACTCTAGGCTGGGTTCATGTTTTCCTCAGAGTCCCACCACTGAGCAATAGAACAAGAGCACACAGGAGACAACCCAGGGCTAACAGCAGGCAGGGAGAATGCAGCAGTCTGCCCTACAAAAGGGCACACTTGCACCAGTGGGAGTACATGTCTCCTTGCAGCCCTTGTTTTGGAGAGGTTATCATTGGTTGGGGCAGATTCATTTATCAGTGGTAGATGTAAGCTGTTGTTTAGTCAGAGTTTGCTCTCTTAGGTCTAAAAGACTGCTGCAGGCTGCTACCTTAGCACTTGCTTCTTTTGCCAGCTGTTGTGTCTGCAATTTGGTTGCTATGACTTTCCCAAAGTATTGGCTCAGCTGAATGGAGGATCTTTTGCCCAGAATCGGCCCAAGCCTGGCTGAAGTTCACAGCCCCCACCCATGTCACCAGAGAGGCCTAAGTCGTAGTACCCTTGCCATGTGAAATGTCTTTGGCAGAAAGAACAGCAGCTGATCTCATGAGAAAAGTTGATTGTGCCTCTTACAGCTCTATGGCCAGAGGATTTGGACTGGAAGGAAGCAATTTTGTGACTTCATTTCCTTATGGACATGTCCTAACCAAGAAGCAGTGAACGAGGCTGGGGTACATAAATGCTCCACCACTCTTACTGAAAGTGTGTTCCTGAGAAAGGGACAGAGCAAGTGGTTACATCTCAAGGCATTCACTTGATAGAGCCTGACATAATATATACATTCTAGCAGTGGGCTGCAAATGCAAAATGCGTAAGCAGTCTGTAGGACAAGGTTTAGTGCAAGAATAAATAGATTTGGAGGCATTTTGTTGGAGGAAATTTGTCTGCAGAAGGGGACAGACAGTTTTCAGTCACTAGTGAAGACACTGAAAGAATAGTATTGTGTAGGATGGGGACCCATTAGCCAAAGAAGTTATTAGTTCTGTGTTTGTATTTGTCTCCAGGAACTGAAAAATCTTGTTTCTATTTTATCTGAGGAAGTCAGTATAGCCTATAGACCTCCAGTGAACCTGTGAGATGGAGTTCCTTCAGCCATCACCATTGGGACTGAGGGACAGTCTGCATAGCTAAAACACAGTGCTCTGCCTATGTATCTGCACAGCTTTTGGAAACTATGCAGATGTCTGAGGATGATACTGTGTAACTGTCCTCCACTGACCAGCTTCTCTGCTCATAAACAAAAATTCCTTGGAAGCATAATAGGAATTCATGTGCCTGATAGGGGATAGAAACCCTGGCTTTCAGTCAAAGCCATGTATCACACCACAGTGCACACTGCAGAAAGGACTGCAACCCAGTCTCTTGCAGGAACTTTCTTCACAAATGGTTTGGGACACACAAAATTTGATTGTTGGGCCATGCACGGATTTTTGTTCCCTTCTTCATACCATGTATTGCAAGTAGCAGTGGGATTACTGTGCCAGGTAACCCCCATTTCCCACTCCCAGGAGAAATATTGGCAGCAGTGGCAGCAGTGGCAGCTCCCACTAACATTGCTAAAGTACTGTGTGACCCAGCTCATCCGCAGTCCCCTCCTTTAGCCTTCATCTTGTGTCGTGACAGTGGCATGGCTGAGGAGCTGGTGCTGTCTCCCACGCTCAGCTATTTCCGGATCTCCAGTAATGGACCATGTGTTTTTTGGTCTCAGCACTACTATGGTTTTGGTGCACTGTTAACAGAGTTCAAAAATGGCCTCACATGCTTCCCTTACCTTCAGTTTAAGAAGAGTTTAATTCTACTGTTCAACTAGCTTGAAAAAATGTATTTAAGAATGGTCAGACAAGTTAGGTAACAGGCAGAAATAAAACCCTAATGCTTGCAAGATGCCTAGGATAAAGATAGACAAGCTATGTACTTTACTTCCATTTCTTTAAAATATATTTAAAGAATTTCCAGTCTATTAACAAGTAGTTTTCATTCAACTGTTGTCATTAGTTTCCTACAGACCAACAAAGCCATTTGCTTGTTTGCATGAGCTAAGTAAAACTGTTATTCAACCCTTGGCATAGTCTAGGGTTTGACACCATGCTTTCAGACAAGTAATCATACTAACACCTTCCCTGCTAGCCATTTAGCACCAAAAATACTTTCTCATAGATATATTACTTAAATATAGAGCTATTCACTCCTTATTGGTGGGATCCTTTAGGAACCTCTCTAGTGTTTTTCATTAGATGGTATCTTCTTATTCCCATGAAACTATTCATTACTGAAATTAGTTTGGCATGAGTTCCCTGATACTAATTGTCCCCTCCAAGAGTCGAAGACTGCTGTGAGGTATAAAGGTCTACTCCCATCCAGCAATGGTGAGTGACAGGGCTGTTTTCTGTCCTTTTGGAAATTGTAACAGACTCACCATTTCTATCTTGACCTCATGGTGAATTATTTTTCAGTTTTGTCTAAAACAGTTCATGATACAGCATTATTACTAAGCTTCACATGTGGGTATGGTAGTCAAACTTCTACACTGCACTGCAATTTGCTTTATAAGGATATTGAAAGGTGGAGAAAGCAGGTGATACTGGACTTCTGCCCTATAATCAGATTAAAGCTGAAGGAGATTTCCCTGTCTATCCTGTTTTGGTTGTGTGGGCTAAAGGTCTCTCTGAATTTTCTGGCAAAAGTTTTTTAACAGATTAAAATCACCATTGGTTTTTGAGTCATTGTGTTATGACAGCACTGCAGTTTAGCAGGACTCTGCTATCGCCATAAAAGTGTGGGAACATCAGGAAGATCAGAACACAGGCGGATTTAGAATAGACTGAGGATATAAAAATCTATTAAAGACTTCTCTCTCCTTTTTCCTCAGAGTGAAAAATCAATAAAGTAGTATAAGCCAGATAGCACAAAATGTACAACTCCTAGACCTCCAATTTATGCACAAAGTGACCTTGACCTATCCTGCAATTTCCAGTCATTAATTTATTATGTACCTCTTCTAACCATATCACGCCAAACCACAATGAAAAACAAAACTTAAGAGCTGGATGTGTTTCCTTTCTTTTAAAGAAGCAGATTTAGCATGGAGTAAGTTCTAATTTACAACAAACGGTGTAATATTTTTTTGCACAATTCACAATCTGACTAAATAATGATTTACTATCTAGAAACTAGCTGCAGAGTACATTTAGAAATCATATGACTCTGAGATTTCTGAAAATGCTGTTATTGTCTGTACTCTCCTATCTTTAGACTGCCACTGCTTTCTGTGATATTTTCATGAGCATATGATTATACTGAAAATGAGGAAAAGGTAATGTGAAACAGTTTTCCAACCATGTTTAGCTCTTTTAAAGTAAGTAAGCTCATTGCATTTTCAGTCATAGATCCATATAGCCATAGAATGTTAAGGGTTTGGAAGAGACGTCAAAGGCCATCTAACCCCAACCTCCACTGCCGTAGGCAGAGATACCTCCCACAAGACCCAGTTTCTCAAGGCCTTATCCAACTTGTCCTAAAACCTCATAGACTGCTTTATTATATAAACTGAAATCAGAGGATTTCATATACACTTTTGTATATTACCTGAGGAAAGAGGAAATTATTATCCTCTTTCCTCAGGTTATATACAGAAGTTAACTGTGGAATTTAGGCCATATGGTGGGCAATAAGTTTAGTTGAAGAAGACCTCAGTGTTTTAGTGCCAGTTATAATGAGCAGCATGGTGGTCAGATTTATTATCCTTTTTATCCTGACGAGCCCTCCAGGTGACTGGAATTTATAGGAGATACCACCTTTTGCACCTATTACTGGAATAAAGGATGAAAACCAAGAGGAGGCAATGATTTACATCTATTCTTATTCACAGCCTATTCCCCAGCCCCTGGGAAATGGCCTTTTGTGTTTTTCCTTTTCAGTTACATACCTGCCAAAAGAGTGGCTAAGCTCAAGAGATAAAAATAATATTCATCCAGTAGAAGTTCTTCATCAACAGAAAAGCCAAAAGTTTAACATCTGGCTGGACTACACACCTGAGCTCCATAATTGCCTGCACAGACAATACCAGGGACATGCCAAAGAGAGAGGCACCAGCACTCTCTGTTGGTTTCCACATCTCCATTCTGACAGACTAAAGAATTTAGGCAATTCTGTTCAGGCAAATTAGATGCCTCTTCAAATTCCCCTTCCACATCCACCCTCTCCCAGCAGCAACTGCCTGAGATAAGGCAATGCCTAAATGCGGTTGCCTGGATTAACATCTTGGCCAGGTTACTCTGCCAAATACATTGTCTTGATCTTACAACAGCTCCAGATTAATTTGAGTATCAAAAAGTCTCGACACTATTGTGTCTGAGAGTGGCAGAAGTTTCTGGTTTCAAACACAAGCCCTGAAAGTAAGTTTCTTATTCTTTTGCATTTCAAGTTCTCCACCAAACTGAACATGCAGGTAGTGTAAAATATGAGGAAAGATATTTTTATATTAAGAGCAGATAGTTCCCAGAAGTTTTCAAATGTAATTAAACATCACTAGTGAAGAACATAAGCAAAAATAGCTGCCTGCTATTGATGGTGTGTGCTCTGCAGATGGGAGGCTGAACAGGAAAAAGTGCCCCCCAGCATGGATATGTTGGGGTCTCAGAGTGATATGAACTACAGACAGCCTTGAAACTGTGCTGCTGCTGTGAATATCTGCTTCTTAAAATCCCCAGATCTGCTCAGAGGTTTGCGATCCATTTCAACAGGAGCAGTATCATGCTCTCTGAGAGGGCTTAATGCTGCTCTGCACCTCCAGCACAAAGTGAGCACATTCCTACCGGGAGCCTGTCACTCCTATTCACTGCCCGATGCACCAAACCCCAGGGAAGTTGTTTCTGGGTCAGTGTCTTGCGCAGTTGCTCCAAAGTCCCGATCAGGAGTACGGAGAGGACAGACTTGCCAAATGTTTTCTGATTCCCCTCCTTCCACATGCTGGTTAAAATCCATAGGGGTTTTATCCTTCAACCCAGCCTTCTGCTGCAGTATTGATTGGAGCTCCCCCAGAATTTGGGGATCTATAAATTACACGTATCTTTCACTTTTACTATTCAAATGTAAACAGCATATGAAAAAGACAGGTGTCTCTTTTTGTGTGACCCAAATGAAGCTTTGCAGTAAGAGCAGCATCAGGCCCACACTGTTTACATTTTCATTCCTGCTGAAGAAATGTCAAAATCTAGTTTTCTTCAAATTTAACCACATGCAAGAACAGGGCGGCTTCGGCTGGCTGGGAACAACAGGTATAAATAACCTCCTGTGTCCTACAAAGCAAGAGCCTGGAAAGGCTCCTTGTGTTGTTTTCTGCACATCAGCCTATGAGCTCGGGGTGTTTTAATGCTCTGTTGATGCCACAGGAGCCGATAGAAGCAGGGACAGATTACACTGAGAAGGAAGTAAACAAGTTGTTTACAACTCAGCCAGGCTGCAGTGTATCCTCCTTATACTGGCTGGAAGGCAATGAGAGCATTGGCCACTGGGTTGCTGATGGGAAGGGATCCCTGGAGCTGTCAAGCTCTGGGTCCAGAAATGTCTGTGGGGCTTCAATAACAGGAAATCACGTGTGCTGTCATTATCAGCTGCTGAGTGAGACAGATGCACCCAGATCAATATTGGTATCTGATATCAAAGAGTTATTGTGACGATACACAGACTTTTGAACTAAGGCAAACAACTAAACTATTTTAAATTATTAGGACTGTCGAAAATCTCCTGACTTTCTCCCTTCTGCTTTGTTTCTGTTTTTCCTTTCTAAGGCAGTGGATTCATCACCATTAAAGGAACTGAAAGTTCTCTCTGCCCAAAGTAACTTTGATCATTATTGATCTAATTAAACTCTGTTTGCTTAAGGTTGCAGTGGGAAAAGGCTGCAAATCAGCAGTCTTCCCAATCTCTTCCAATAGTAAGGGGTATTTGTTCACTCAGCTGGGAACTGGCACATCCTTCAGCATAGCTGAAACTGAAGTAAGTTTCCCTTATTACGCCATGTTTTATGCTGCCTAAAAATACGATTTTGGAACAAAGATAAACATCTCCAGAGCTCCAAACAGGAGTTGGGGCACTAAAGTGGTTCTGCAGAGAGATAAGTGCTCTTCCTGCACTAGTATTAGAACTGTGGGGGTCTTGGTCACACTGTCATTGCATGACAGTGGTGATTCCTGCATTAGGATTTCTGTTCCTTGTAATTTGTGTTGTCAAATACATTTGTAACCCTATAGGGTTTTTTTCTATGTTTGCATACATTTACACATTAAAAACGTGTTTGTAAACAAGCAAGCAATTTTAGCTCTGCGGAAATCATACCCTAAGATGATGATCTCTGTTTTACAAGGAAGCATCTCTCTCCTGAAACTTCACCCCCATTTTTTCTTTAAAACACATGGTAAATTAGAATATTTTTGAAGGGTCTTTTTCTCTTATGCCTGTAAAATCATAGCAAGCTGTAGCAGAGAATTCAGTCATGCTCCGGCTGGCTACATTCAAAGGAAATTCACAGGTAAAATCAGGGAGCTTGTTTCACAGTCCAAACAGATATTTTTGTTATGCAAGGGCAGCCCCTTCAGAAGGATTCCTAGGATACTTTGGTCCCTCTGATTTCAGATAGAGAAGAATCTGTGACACATGAGAAATGCACCGAGGTGGATCACGCACTTATTTCCATTGCTTCAGCTGCGTGACTGCAGTGCTATTGGTACTTCAGAAAAGAGCCAACAGCTAAAACAGATATTTGCCTTCTGCCAGTTCTGCTGATGGCTCATCTGTTTGCATTACACACTCTGGCTTGTAATTGCACTGCTGTGTTTGCGTGTGTATGTAAACCGCTCACATAATCTTGCATATCCTGGTAGTAGAAGTGTGTAAGGATGAGATGGTGCAGTCTGCACGCTAGCCCATATATATATTTCTGTTAAGCGTAAGTCAGGTGCTTAAAGGGAGATAAGCAGATTTACCACAGGAAAAGGTCCAGCCTTGATTTTATTCTGGTCTGAGGCATGGCATTGGGAGGCCTGCAGTTTTCACTCCCTTTGGCTTTGTACCAGCAATCAATCAGAGCATGAAGGACTGTCTCTTTTCAAAGCTGGAGAGAGACTGGGGAGTGGTGGCAGAGTCTGAAGCAAGGGCTTTTCTCACCCATCCACAGCTGAAGCACTCCCTCACTATTTTTTAAGATTACCTTTAATGATTGCCTTTAGCAATCACCCCGATTCACCTGCCTTTAAAGCAGTCCCGCCTGGTTTCCTGTTCTCCTTCTGCAGAAATTGAACGGGCGAGATGGGACGGAGCGCTGCTGTTTGCTCTCCGGCCAGGAGCTGCTCCGGCAGGAAGGAGTTAAAGCGCCCGGCTCGCAGCGCTGCCCGCCGCGGAGCGCCGCGGAGCCTCGGCAGCGCAGGGCTTGTCCCCGTGATGAGACAGACGAGTCCTTAATGCAGCTCCTCCGATACCCGGGGGGATGGCCATAAACGCTGCAGAATAAACAGAGGCAGTACTGAATGGAGGCAAAGCAGCGAGCCCTTGGCAGCGGCCCCGGCAGTGAACAGCAGCAGCACGGGCGGCCCGGGGCGGCCCCCGCCCGGGGAGCGCGGCCCGCAGCGATCCCCCCGCCCCAGCCCTGCCGGGACCCCGGGCATCAAACCATCCAAAGCATCAAACCATCAAACCATCCAAACCATCAAACCATCAAACCATCAAACCATCCAAACCATCAAACCATCCAAACCCCCCTCCCGGCCTGCTCCCAGCTCGGCTGCGGGGCTCGCCCGCCTCCTTCGGATGCACAGGTCTATTTTTACAACTCTCTGAGAGCCCTGGTTTCCCCGGCAGATCCAGCACTAATACTATTACCCGACAGGAGAAAAGGAACGAAGTTGCTAAAATAACTGTGCATCACCAAAATAGAAGGAAAAGGCATTTTAGGTCATGCAATCCGTGCCCTGGACAGCAAAGGTTTCTCCCTACAGAATAAAACTGAGTGGACTGTAGATCAGCTTTACATTGATGTATTGTCTCTTGCTGAGGAGGGTTTTCAGTTCGTTTTGCTTTTTTTTTTTCTTTTTGCCTTTTTTTTTTCTTTAAATAAGTGACCAAAATCATAGTATGAAATGGCACAGCATCATTAGTAATGGCTTACCCCAGGCCAAACTTAGTTTCTTTTCCTTTCTTCCTCTTTTTGGCTGTTTTTATTACACAAAATCTTTCTCTCTGCAATGTAGAAACGTTCTGCAAGGTCACTTCACAAAATGTAATAAAGTAAGCTTATTGTTTCCTAGAAGAAGATTATGTTTGAATTTCTCTAGTCTCCTCTTTTTATTTAACCTGCTGTCTGGTTCACTTTGGCAGGGTTCAGCTGTGAAAGTCACACAAGTCCTGACTTCGTTCTCATAATCATATGTTGTGTTTCAGACTCTTTCCGTCGGTGAAGCAGACATTTCATGGCTTCTCTGACCCACTTTAAATGTTGTAAAAGTTGATGGTCATCAAGCAGCTTTGTTATTCCCTGGGTGCTTAGGGAGCCAGTTATACCCAGAATGACCTTCAGTGTGTGTCCTGCTCTTCTGTTTATTCTCTCAATTCTTCATCTGTGAGCATGGCAGTCAGAAGGAAGCCAGCCTTCCTGACCAAAGGGGAATCCTCTCCATGGTGAGGCATAGCTGGAACCCCTTGAACCAGTGAAAGAAAATTGGAGGGAGAGACAGAAAATAAAATCTGAAATCCTGGTGTTCCCAAGATTTCCTGCACCTCAGCTGGTTTCAAGGCTCCAGTGACACCTGCATTCCCAGATCTGAGAGCATTTCTGTGTTTCTGAGCCAGTGTGTGTGCTCTGGCCATAATCTAGCTCCTAATTCTACACCAACGCCAGGCCTGCACAGCAGCTTTCTCCAGCCTGCTCCTGTGTGACAGTGGAAATGAAATCCTGGGGTGAGGGCTGCCTGGGAATGGGGGTGTGCTCCTAATGGCAGTTGTCCACCCCCATAGAGCACAGGAATGCTAAACCAAGGTGTGAGTCTTTCCTTCTGTCCCTTCTGATCCAATGGAAAGGCAAAGAGATTAGCTTAAATAATTGGCTCTTTAGAGCTGTTGGACTTCAAAATGGAATGGACAAATAGTGCTTGCAGACTCAGGAGCAGGTAGGAGGTAGTTTAAGAAGCTACTTCTTATCAACTCTCAGCTATTGGTTTCTGCCTCCAAGCTGAGATGGTGCCTGAATGTGCCCTAAATTTAATGTGATAAGGTTGGGCCAAATATGAAATCCAAATGTACAAAAGCCATCAGGAGAAAAATCTTCAAAATCTCTTTTTTTTTGTACAAAGATTTTAAACCTGTGTTATTGGCAGAGGAGAGATTTTTGAGGAGAGACCAGGAATAGATTACAAACAGCACAGCTCTGCCATTTGAGATAAGGTGAATGTCCTTTGTTGTTTGCAACTCAAGGCTGTAGTACCTATGACAGGCAGCAGAACATTTCTGATTTGCTGTAACATAGCAATGGTAAATATGTATAAGTGGCATATTAGAGTGTTTATCCATGTGGTTTTTCAGTTCTAAAAAATATTTTTCCACAAATCTAATCAGGTTTACTAACAAGATAACCATGTTGGTGGTATGTTACTACGGAGATGGATTATGAATGAAATATCTTTATAATTAGGAAAGGAACAATAGCCAACTGACTAAATTTAGATGATGGTTCATAGTATAATCCCTGTTGAATACCAAGAGAAGATAGAAGGGGAACAACATTTCAGTCGATTCCTTCAGCTGGAGACTTCTTGTGATGCTTAGTTATCATTGAGGGCACTGGTCCAGGTAGAGGACAAGGTGATCTGAACCCTGTTTGAATGTGAAGAGCAGAAAACTGAGGCAGTAACTGTGAACAGCAAAGGTAAGTCAGGATATCAGAGCATGCACAGGCACAAGAGAGCTAGACAAGGATTTGTAAAGGACAGAAGACATGACAGCAGGTCTGTGCTGAACCTCTCAATGGGTAGTTTCTGATGTTCAATGAGAAACAGAGCTAAGTATGAGAAGGCTGAAGAAGGCAAAGAAACTTAGAGACTGGGACAAAGCAATGGGGGATTAGACACTGCTATTGTAGATTGAATGATGAAACACTGATGACAAGCCAGAAATGGACGTGCAGAGACACTTATAGCAGAGGAAGGTATCTAGTGCTGAACTTTTCCCAGATGGTTTCAGTGGCTAGGCATTTGGCAGAAAAGGGAGCCGAATACTACTGAAATTTATGATAGCTTATTTTCTAGGGTTTATTAAAAAAAATTAAAAAAGAAAAAATGCAAAGAATCGCATTTATGTCTTTTACAGCTATTTTGTCTGTTAAATGTGTGACTTCAGCCCTTTAAATTTCTGTTTGTAGCAGCACTCCAATGATTCACAGGGTCCTTCTAAGCTGCTAGTCTGTAATAGCTCTTTCCAGGCATCTGCTCAAACTGTATCCAATTAAAAAAAATAAATCTGGGAACAAACTGCTCCCAGTTTCAGACTACTGGCAGGTATGGATTCTGCTTTCATAAAAGGCTTATTCCTGTGCTCAGTTCTGTTTATGGCAGTTCAGGAAAGCTATATCATGTAACTTTCAAGTCATACAGCCGTTAAATTTACCTAACATTGTCATCTGCAAATAGCATTAGAATAGCATTAAGTCAGTAAAGGAAACAAGACAAAACATCTCAGAAACCTAAAATGTGGTGACATATTTCATTATGAAATACTGCCAAGAGTTCTTGTGAGATAAGTGCATCACATTTCATTGGTTTTGGGGATAAATCTTATTGATTTCTGCTAAGGTTAACAGTCGTCTTGTTTTCAGTAACCACAAAACAAAAACAAAATCTCTATCAGTGGTGATACCTTCCACCTCATGAGATATGGGAAAAAGCTTGCAAGCCTCCCTTGCTTTAAGACCCATTCAGCATGAACACTATTAGTATCCCTGTAGAATGAAGCAAGGTGTGGAGCTCTAATAATGGCATAAAGGTAGAATTTTTGGCACAGAAATGTGCTAAGGCAAACTTTTACACTTGAACCTCCCTGCGATTTGCAAGAGCAAATGCTGCAGGCAGTAGAGCAGCAGTAGTGGGGCAGGCAAGTGTTAGATTTCACACTTGTAAAATTTATAGGGACCAATTGGTTTTGCAGGTGTACTGCCTAGCACTTGTGTACACCCAGTTGCTGGAGCAGATAAAGTGTGAGCTGGGGGCTGGAATACAGGTCGGGATCTGGGAAGTCAATACCCACCCTGGAGCTACAGCAAGGGACCTGCCTTGAGAGGCAGAGCTCTTGGCTCTGTCTGTAAAACAGACCCTTATATAGTGTTAGGTTTGGCACTCTGAAATGTAGGTATCTCTAAACACTGCATTTTCTTAAAAGGTTAGTCAGGAAATAATGCATATCTTTAGAAAATGTGTGCATTTAAGATAGAAGCCTGGAATAAGGTCTTTAGCTAATGTAACTCATAATGACGAGTCAGACACTTTTCTTTTAATTGTCAGACATAATCTCCAGCTCTGTATTTACTACCCATCTGCTCAGAGGGCTGCACTTGCTAGCAGATTTACTGGGGGAGTGGAGCAGGGAAGAACAGGAGTGGGAGAGGTGTTGGAAGGAAACAGGAGCCCTCCTGTAGCTGCTAGGGCTGAAGAAGCCTTTGTCACTGTGCACAGCTCCTTTCCCTCTTCAGGATGCAGATGCAGGGAAGTGCAGCTTCTTTTGAAAATCACAAGACAAAACTTTAAAAAATTGATACTCTCTGCTACCAAATTAATTATCCTTCATTTTTTAATGTTCTCAGAAGCAGAGGTTTGTAAATGGATAAATACATGAATTGATTATTTGCATTTTTAATGCTGACTGCTATTAAACATGATACAAATTGATCACTGGTATAGCAATATTTAGAAACAGCATTTCATTAGATTTTTCTGGCTGCTCTTGTTGTTTCCATTTCTTCTGTGCTTTCCTAGTAATTTTACTGGTCAGAATGAGGAAATCACTCACTGATTTCCCCCTTCTCATGGATATCATAAGCATGGCTTTCTGTTAAAAGTATATGGTTATAAAATGCTTTACTGTTGATTCTTAAAGCTAATCACATATTTTACTTCATTTATCAGTGTCAATTAAGCTTCATAGCTTTAGGTATCATAACTAAAGATTTTTTATCTGGGTATAGATTATTTGATAAGTTATCCTTTACTGTTTCAGATAAGCCATGTATCAAAAGTTACATAGCTTAATGGAGAGGGAAGAAGTACAATCATTTTAGATGCTTCTCCCTAACACTGAACATCTGAGGACACCAGCTATATTATAATGTTATACCATAACATTCTAATAATTCTGCATGAGAAAGAGCTACTTGAAGCTCCTTCGCAACCAAATCTCATGCAAAATATAGCTGTGAATACACAGATCCAAATCCAGGATATACAAACCCTGCTGCGGGGAATGCTTTGTCATTTGAACCTCCATATGCTGCAGATCTAGTTTAGATGTGGGAGGGGGGAATATCCATTTGCTTTCTAAATAGATGCCAGGCCACTGAGAAGCTGAGCGTAATAACTCATTTTGCAATCAGACAAACAATTTTGTGCAAAACCCATGTCACCCCTCTCACTGCCCATAGTGGTGAAGAGGCAGAGTAGGGCCTGCCTGAGCCCTGGCCCCTGTGCTCCCAGCCCTCCCTCCATGTAAACACCAGAGGGTTGGAATGCTGCTGGAATTTGGGGTTGGGAGCCAGCCTTTGAGGGGAGCGGGAAGGAGCAGCTGCTTTGTGCGACGGGCTGTCATACAGAGCTTACTTAGCTCTTTTGAAGCCAGGGAACCTTCTAAGGCTGCAGAGAGGCTCCCCAGGAATCTTAAAAGGCTCAGGAGTGAGGCTGGAGGGGAGCTGCCAGGCAGCTCCTCCGTGGTGCTGAGAGCAGCCGTGGATGCCACATGTTCGCAGGCAATATGATGCCGACACATCTCGCCCTTGCTGTTGTGTGGGGAAAAGCAGACTCAAAACACATATGGCCTCTGTTCCTCCTTCAGAATGCAGCAATTCACATGCAGAAATACCATGTGCTGCTAAACTTATGGTAATTTAATGTTTTTAAATCAATCTTTAAACTTTTCTCGATGTGTGATGGGAACTCTAGTCCTGCTCTTTGCATTTCCACTCAGTTTGATGCAAGAATCCTACCTAGACTTTCTTTTAAACTTTCATGGCCAAGTCATCTATCAGAATTGAATTTGTTTCTAGTGACCACATTTTACTCAGAGCATGATAAGATACCTGCTCTTCCCATCTGTGTCCCATGGACAACTCTATGCTGATATTCACCAATAGGGAAGAATTGAAAATAACTTTCTAGCTGAGTGCCCATAAGGACAAGCCAGAAAGATGGTCAATAAATCAAGTTAATATTTTTCCCTTCTATGCAGAATTATCTCATTTTAAGGTATTGTGTATTGCAGGAAGGCTTCCTTAAATTGATTGGCGAGAACATCGTATCCCTTTGGGACAGGAGCAAGTGTCTCCTTGTTCCTTCACTACCAATCTGTGTCATTTTGTGAAAATGCAGCTTTGATTCTGAGTTTCCTGTAGCTCTATCACATAATGCTTGTCACACATTCAAGCTAAAGCTCTGCACCTGCAAATTCTACTTAAAAAAGGGAAAATGTAAGGAAGCCTATGTGACACACACATTAACCCGTGAAAAATAAGTTTGACTAAATTGCACCAAGCTGTCATTCTTTTGCTACCAAATACATTCTGTGCCTGAAAACAGATCTAATTGTCAGAACTCTTTGAGCACAGTGAATAACACTTTAAATAGGCACTGATCTTTATATCATTAGTTCTGTGTAAAAGAAACTGAAATGCCCTTTAGTTATCCAGCTGTAGGAATATACAAGATGGTACTAAATTTTGCTTAAGTACAGACTATTGCCAAAAAGAAAGCCAAAATACATAATTGCATTGGCATTAGCATTCTATAGTTGTGTGATATCAAACTGCACAATGGCTGGAACATTCTGTGAAGGGCAATGCTGTCTGGGTAATGTAGCAGAAACACTTATCTAATAGCATGCCCTCCTGTGCCCTCTGTCAGGGCGCCAGCACATTAGTCCTATTATCAGCCTCCAAATACTGGAGGCTTCCACATCGTCGCTGCTGCCAAAAGAAACAGTCTTCCCTGTTACAGGAGCAAATGTCTGTGCACATAAATGAAACTGAAGAGTAATTAGATTACAGTGTTTCCAACTGACCCCCATGCAACAAAATATTCGGGCTCTCTAATTTACATTAATAAAGATTCCACTACATTTACAGCATGTTTGGTTTAGTTCACAGGTCAGGCATTTTCCATAATACATTCTAAACAGACTATTTCAGTCAAGTAAGAAAGAAATGTTGAGGTGACTGCTCATAATTATCTTTAAAAGCACTGTTTGTCTTTTCCTTCCCCTACATTATGGAGTTTTTTTCACATAGGGTTAGTATTTGATGGGCTTAGGGTTTGTTTATTCATTTTCCAATTTGAACTGCATAAATGAAAAATGAGAAACAGTAACAAATACCTGTGCAACCACCACCACCAAAATCCATCAGGAAGTTATTTAATATTATTTAACTTATTTAATTTAACTCCCTCATTAGGAGCATAATACAACAGTCTTTCATCATATGACAGTCAGATGTTATATTTTCCATGAAACAATCCCATTTAGTACAAGAAAAACCTTTTTAGAGATCTAAACCCCACACAAACAACCCCCTCACCCACCTCAAATTAAAGGATGTCTTGCTCTAATTATTTAAAAAAGCCCTCAAATGCCAGAATGCACTTTTCATTAATAAATATATCCATTTATTGATAAGCACTCTGATCAACATTGTAGAGTAAAAACATCTGTTCATCAGAGGACATATAGTCAAATTCATATTAGCTTGTATAAACTATCTATGTTTCTTTTTGAAAATAAATCAATGATCAGAGAAGGCAAAAGCCAAGGGAGGCAAGGTTTATATTTTATATGATTTTGTGGGTTTATAAGTTTTTATATTTTATAAGGTTTCGTGTTTATAAAATTCCCAAATATTTTCATGAATCCTGAAACAATAATGATCCAATCATTGTTTTTTCTCAATTTAAATGATCCTCTATAATTTGAAGAATTTTTAAGTGAGGAGAAACAAAACAAAGTCTTGCTGTTTTACTATTTTAGATTAAGCATTGCCATTTTTGTGAGATTTTTCTGTCCTACAAACTATTCCTGGAACTGCTCATGGGAAAAAAGGATTCTGATGCAAATAAAAGATGTCAGATGTCAATCTGTAAATTGCTGTCACTTGTCAGAGATTCTAAGGAGCACTCCATTTAGGGCAAGACAGCTTCTTATATGATGAGTTCATTACAGAAGAATCAAGTATTCCGCAACTAATTTATTTACAAGGTTGAATTGTGTTTCTGCAATCTTATGAAAATACACATTAAAAATAGAGTAATATGACATGACACCTTTTACACACATAGTTATGTTGTGACTTTAAAATAGTTCTTTTGTATGGTTCTGAGTGTGTCATTATTGACAGCACAGGTTATCACTGTTACTTTGCATGCATGGGGCTTCAAACCTGCTCTTAAAATAACTGAGAAATTTATTTCTATTTTGCCCTAGTACACTTGAATACTGTGAACAAGTTGTGAGTACTGGAGAACACCTTCTCCTTCCTTTAAAACAAACCTCCTTTTTTCAGTCACAGGAAAGGCTAATAAGATGTCAGGAGCAAGTTAGTGAGATCAAGAAGGCCATGCTGTTATCCAGTGATCTGGAAAAGACAAGAAAAATGCAGTGAATTACAGGTTAAGGGCAAAGCTTTCCTTATCTGAGCAACAATGACTTTGTATAAAAGAAAGGGGGAAAGAGAGAAAGAAAGAAAGAAAGAAAGAAAGAAAGAAAGAAAGAAAGAAAGAAAGAAAGAAAGAAAGAAAGAAAGAAAGAAAGAAAGAAGAAAGAAAGAAAGAAAGAAAGAAAGAGAAGCCAACACATTTATTTGCATTTAGAATGTGCATCACTAACTCTCCTTTGCAGGACCAATGCAAAAGCACTGGATCAGCACCCCCAGTTAATCAGTTCATTAGAAGAATGTACAAGCACCTCACTTCCTAGCAAATAAGTCTGTGTATACAGCAAGGGATGAAGCCTGATTTCCAGAGATTCCTGCTTGTGGTTTTAGTTTCCCATACAAAGGCTGCACTGTCAGCAGAGTGTTACCTTTCCTTCTCTTTTGCTTTAGTTACCTCTGGCTGTTTCCATATCACCTCCTGCATTTAAACCTCAGCACCTCTTCCCTTTCTTGCAATACATAGAACTTTTGATATTTCCTACAAACACTACAGTATCTGCATAGTTATTCTTTGTATGGCCTGGGACAATAAATGTGTCTGTCGTTTTAAAACGTGGTCTTTGGTAAGACAGCAAATTAAAAATGCACTTTTAAAATTTGCCTTGGCAAAGTAAAGTGCCAGGGAGAACGCTGAGGAGATGTCATCAGCAGTGAAGGTGGGAAAATTGTGTTTCATTCCTTGTTCTGCTCCAAATATTCACAACATCCTTTGACAAGTTATTTGACAAAAGTTTTCTACATGAAACAGTAACATAACAGCAATTTTAGGCTTGCCATACTGCCAGTGTTGCATGACACAGCGCAATGATGGTCATGGTGATGAGGGACAGATCAGTGAAAATGCACATAGGGAATGCCAGACAACTAGAGAAAAAACCCCCAGCAAACCTGATGATCCTATCTTCTGAAGAGGAACTGGGTTAATATTTAGGGAAATCTATTTGCAAACAAGTATGTTCCATCCTGTTATGTGTAGATTAAGATTTTTCTTTGCCTATCAATATTCATGCAATCAATTTTAATCCACCTGGAGGAGCGCATTTATCGTAACAGAGATGGAAATTCAAGTGCAAAGACAGTATTTCTGACTAAACTATGCAAAGCTTCACTCAGGCTGTTCTCACCTAGGTACTGGGAGTCACTTGTTTGAGGTAAGGATGTGGATATTCTGAGAGGAGAAGAAGAGCAAGTCAAATGCCAGGGGCTTTCAAAGAACCTCAGATATCACCCCACTCAGGCAGGAGTGGCAACGGGAGGTGCTGTAACACAAGGGCAATGATGCTGTAGAAGCAAACTCTGTCCCTGTGACGCCTCTAGTGTGTTTCAACCTGAAAAGGAAGCATGATGTGCCTGTAACATGGTACAACACTCAGCCTCTAAGAACAGCTGAAAGAGACGAGTGCTGAGGTCTGAAATGATCCTCACTCTTCTGTGTCACTCTGCCTGCAGCGTGAAATTGTGGCTAGCCCTCCCGTATTAAAAGCCTCAAGGTTCTGAATTCATGTTGTGTGATTATGGGATTATTGAGGGTGCCTACATTAGGAATGTAGCAACTTTACACTCTCTCCACAGGCCTTTCTAACTATGAGATATAGGAATTGTCAGAAGGCAATTTGTCTATGTACTTTTCATTGTACTGTACATTGTGTGTTGCTTTTCATGGACAGCCCCTTGTCGCTCAACCTTGCCCAGTCCACACTGAGGGTGGTAGCTTTCATTCAGTCTCTTTTTTGACTGGTTTGAAAATTATTTTTATGCTTCCTTAGCATACCAAATCATAGTGTTTTCTCTATGCTAGCCTAATTTTTATTCTTGTAAATCAGTGTGTAAAATCCTTCAACACCTCTCTGTTTGGCGTATTCATTTCAATTTACCTACAGAAGTAACCCATCCGGTTGCATGCTGTTGTGTTTTTCCTCCAGTCTATTGTTTTGTCAAGCCCCACAACTTAATTCCCATTGGAGACTCATTCATTTGCTCACTGAGGCAGGAATTACAGCATTTATGCATCTCACATCTTTGTTAAAGTAACTAATGATGTGACCAATCTCTTAGTGAGATATGGGGGTGCTGCAACAGCTTGGTGAAGTGAAGAAAAACACTCTGAGACCTTCATTTACTCAATAAGATCCAGTTCAAATAATTACAGGGTTCTCATTTGTTAAGCCATTACTACAAATCCACAAAAAATCATAATAATAAAAATATTGGTAGATAAGGAATTGGTTGGTCGTACTCAAAGAGTTGTGACCAATGGTGTGAGGTCTGAGTGACACCAGTGACGAGTGGTGTTCTTCAGGGGTTCATACTGGGACCAGCACTGTTTAACATCTTTGTTGATCCAGCGGGATTGAGTGCACCCCCAGGAATTTTTCAGATGACACTGAATTTGGTGGTGTGGTCAGCATGCAGGAGGGAAGTGATGACATCCGGAGGGACCTGGACAAGCTTTTGAGGTGGACCTGTACAAACCTCATGAAGTTCAACAGGGCCAAGTGCAAGGTCCTGCACACAGGTTGGGGCAATCACAAACATGGATACAAGCTGTGTGATGAGTGGGTTGAGGGCATCCCTGAGAGACAGGCTTTAGGGCACTTGAGAGTAGATGAAAAATTACAACCCAGAAATGTGCACTCATAGCCCAGAAAGCCAACTGCATGCTGCTGCATCAAAAGAAACATGGCCAGCATGTTGAGGGAGGGGATTCTCCTGCTCCACCCTCATGAGGCTCCACCTGCAGTGCTGTGTCCAGCTCTGGCCCCCAGCATAAGAAAGACATTGACTTGCAGTGAGTCCACAGAAGGGGCACAAAAACGGCCAGAGGCCTGGAGCAGCTCTCCCATGAAGACAGGCTGAGAGTTGGAGCTATTCAGCCTGGAGGGAACAAAGCTCCAAGAGACCCTGAGAAGCCTTCCAGTACATGAAGCAGGGCAACAAGAAAGCTGAAGAGACACTCTTTGTCAGGGAGTGGGTATAGTGATAGGATAAGGGGTAAGAGTTTTGAACTGAAAGAGGTTAGATTTAGGTTGGATATAAGCAAGAAATACTTTATACTGAGGATGTTGAGACACAGGAACAGACTTCTCAGAGACATTGTGGATGTACCATTCCTGGGAGTATTCAAGGCCAGGTTGGATGGGGTCCAGAGTAACCTGATTTAGTGAAAGGTATTCCTGCCCATGGCAGGGGGTTTGGAACTAGATGATCTTTAAGGTTCCTTTCAACAAAACCTTTGTCTTATAATAAAATTCATGATCAATATTAACCTATAAACAGTAAAGGGAGCCATACCTCTTGACAGTTCAGAATGAATAGTCTGGCCAGCTGTAATCTGAAGTGTCCAGATAGGAAATCAAAGGTAATGTTGTGACCCTGTACAGTGTCTTGATATTTGTACATAGAAGATGAAATTTTGTGAGTTAAATTTTGAGTTAATATGAGGGTAGTATAAGTGTGGATAATAAATGATGACCTGAACTTGTCTGTGAGTATTGCTGCTTCTTCATTTTGGTTGATTGTTCTCAAAATGGCTGCAGACAGACTTCCTTTATGAGCAATATATTCTATAGTTCAATCAGAAGCTTTGACTAAGATCCTTATGAATCATCCAATCTGGTTTATATGTTTGGTCAGACTAAATTACCATTTTTGTAGTCTTTTTCTGTTTTGTGCAAAAGACAGTTGTTCCCTGTCAAGTAGATGAGCCCACCAGAAAGTAGATCTCACTAACTACTAAGTTACACTCATTTATAAAGATATGGTCTCTCTGCAGTTCATGAATGTAAAGATGTTTTCAAGAAGTGGTTGAAATGGTCAGATAAAAGACACTAAATAAATGGTCTGAAAGGTTGTTTGTTTTGGTGATTTTTTGGGGGTGTTTGCTTGTTTGGTTGTTGTTGTTGCTTGTTTTTTTGTTTTTGTTTTGTTTTGTTTTGTTTTGTTTTTGTGGTTTCTCTAATACTACTTCTTGCTGGTCATGATTCAAGGAAATTCTCATTAATTTGCTGCACTCAGCTGATTGAGTCTTCTAAATGTACAATACTTCTTTTCCAGTCTTTGTCCTGGTTACCTGTCTTTGAAGTCATAACTCGAGAAGGCTTTGATTTATATTGAAAATAAGGATCAGTATAGCTGCATTCAAAAAGGACACGGTTAAAAAAAGAAAAAGAAACTGTATTTTATATATCCATCACCAGGTTCCATTGTCCAACATTACTTTTATTACATTCAAAATGTTTGAGCTAGGAGATTCTTTCAGTTGGTAAGAAGCAATAATAAAAATAATTTTTATTCAAGGACTTGAAATATATTAGCAAAACAATGAAAAGAGAAAAAAAGGCAACAAGAAAAAGACATTTCACAGTCTCCAATTATAGAACAGGGAGGTTTTTCCTGTGAATTGTTAAATTTTCTTCCATATTACTGGCACTATGATGTGTACCAAGGAGTGTTTCTAACATATTTTAATCATCCTTAAATTCCTACAAATTCACTTTGTAAACTTGATTTATGAAAACCAGTTTTCAGTCTATATAAATTATCAGATATCATACTCAAATGTACATATGTTAGAATTTTTTTACTAGAAAGACCACACTGACTTCTTATCTGGAGATTGTACTGGACCTTTCAAATACTTTCTCATCTAAAATAATTCACGCAGAAAAATTTTACACAAAATCTCAAAAGCTGCTAAATTATACCACTACCCAAAATAATCCAGCATGTTCTGTACTAATCAAGGCTGTTCAATGCTGCCAAATATGGTAGTGAAAAATGCATCAACCTGAGTTTTAATGAACTTCAAGAGAAATTGCTAAAGTTGCCAGAAAAGTCTGGCATGCAATTTAAGAGTAGTTGCTCATATATTCTCTTAAAATAATTTTGTCTCACCACTATCTTTACATAAAATTACAAGCTGTGGATAAATGAATTACATTTAGACTATTTATCTTTTATATTCATGGTAAGGTTTCTCCTCCAAAAAAAAGGATAGCAAAAACATGTGACTGCACTAGCCAAAAGAAAGAACATTTCCAAATCAACTTTTTTCTTTTTTAAAATTTACCAGAAAAGCTGAGGGGTGTATACAACACAGCTGTAAACCAATCAATTTTCATCTTCCATAGAGTGAAAATTTTGTTCTCCTTAGTGAATTTATTTAATTCAAAGTCTACCAGAAGCATGGAAACCTTCTTGTTGTACACAAGCAAGGCGAATATGCATCATTCTCTGCTAAAAACACAGAAATATTGCTTAGAATACTTCTTGCATAGCAATTAGACCTCTACAACAAGACATTTTTCATTGGAGCTTGCTTCCTTTTTACCTTGCAAAGCTTTTTAGGCTTTCTGACACAATAGCCCCTTTTCTTCTAAAAAGAAGACAGAAAAATATGTCACTTCCTTAATTATTTCCTAAATAGGACTGATTTAAGATGAAAACTGTGCTTGCAAGGAGAATGATTGGAGACTTTTGTCACTGGAGTTACAGCTCCAGCTGTAAGCTGCAGGTGTGATGACAAATTCCTGCAGCATCACTCTCTGATGCTGTGTATTTCTTTCCCTTTTTCAGGTAAGTAGTTCTTATTAGTCACACTGAAAAGAGTGGACTAAACCCTGAAGATTTACTCTGTGCTTAATCAGTTGTCAAGCAGCGTCCTTGGGAATCAGTAGTAGCTTGCCTCAGAATTGACAGGAGTTTATTAAAGTGCTTAAAATTGAAATGTAAGACTTGCAGCATCAGGCCTCTAATTTAGTATGCAGTAAAGATGAGGAGGGAAAGTTGGTCATTCAAAAAGCTGCAGAAAGGCTGAGCTGGAGCAGGCCCAATTCCAGGAAGTGCCTGCCATGTCTCTGGATGTCATGGGAGTAGTGTAATGAAAAGTGACTGATGTAGCTTTAAAATGACACATTGAGCTAGATTCAGTGAAAGGGTAATGGACAGACAGTTTTCATTTTCAGAAATTTAATGGCTATTTGACATTCTTTATCATTATTGATCCTGTTTAAAACTTTATTTAATAGTGATAATTTTTTTTAGCAGAACAATAGCTCTGCTATCACTACAGCCAGCAAAATATACCTATTAAAAACTTCTGCTTCTCAGCAGAATGACTCTTTGCATACAAAATATTTGTATTAATTTTTAACAAAGAAGTTATGTGAAGGGAGAATTGTTTTATTTTTAATTTCTCTGGAAATCAGATAAAATGTTATTAAATGCTTTCTATTTTTCCTAAATAAAACACCTCTTCCCTCACCCCAGACTAATCTAGTAATTCCTTTTAAAGAAAAATTCACATCAGAATTTATCCAAATTTCTGTCTCAATTTTCAACTTTATAGTGAAATTCAGGCTATGAGGCAGAAAAATAAAATTTATGTAAAAGCCTATGTTATTTATTTCAGATTTTAAATAATTAATCACATATTCCTGAATTCCTCCTTATTTAGATTTTTGATATAAATTGAATATTTCATCTGCATATTCTGACATCTTTAGAAAGTGTCAGGGTATCATTGCATTGCACAGGGCACAGTCAGATTCAGAAGACAACAGCGAATTAAGTATTTTTCTTTCATGAAGACACAAAATTCCGCCCCTTCTTTCATCAATCAGATTCAGAATGGGCATATGTACATGGCTTGAAACATGAAATTAACAGTCTCAGTGAGTAACCTGAGGTCCTTTTTCAAAACATAAAAAGACATTTTATTTGAACATTTTATAATGTTCTAGTAAAAATGTGGATATGAATTTTTTTATATTGTTTACTGATTTATGCCTTATTCATATTCTGACAAAAAATCATGACTGCGGCAATGCTAATGCTCTTTTTTTTATTTCTTGGCAAAACCAATGGTGCTTTATTTGCTACAGAATGGTAAGGTTGCTCCAAAGATGTAAGTTGACATTAGGAGATCTACATGCTCTTACAAAGAGAGAAGAATAAAAGTCCAAATTTGTGACCTACTGACTCTGGCAGTACCCTTTCGAAGCATCATTGTTTACTGATGGGTTCATGTTATCAGGCACATTCCATTTTCATTACTTATAAATGGTACAAGGCTTATTTCATTATTTATTTATTTCGATCCCATGTCGTTTTTCAAGTTAGCAAGTGTCCAGGTGATTCCTGGAGTGTGCTGCAGAAGGGCAGATGGTCAGCTCCACTTAGCTCCCCCATTTTCACTGAAATGCATCAAAGCCCCTCTTGGGTACAGATTGCTGGCTGGCTGCTGGCAGGAAGCCCTTGGTGATGTAAGGTTTGCTTCTGTCCCTCTGCACTGAGCAGCCCCGGCTGCTGTGCTAGAGGGTGGAGAGGGACTGGGCTTTCCTGGCAGCACAGCAGATCCAGCCTGTGTGGGCACCTTCAAGTGAGCATCTTCGAGTGGCCCTTGGGCTGGTTCAGCCTGCACTGTGGACACAGCTGGCAATGTGAGTGGCTGTGGGGAAACCTCTGTCCTTTGCCACCCCAAGACTTCCACCAGCCTGCCCCTTGCTGCAGCACTGTGTTGCAGCCTGGCAGTGCTGTGTTCCAGCCTGGCAGTGCTGTGTTGCAGCCTGGCAGTGCTGTGTTCCAGCCTGGCAGTGCTGTGTTGCAGCCTGGCAGTGCTGTGTTGCATCCTGGCAGTGCTGTGTCACAGCCTGGCAGTGCTGTGTTGCAGCCTGGCAGTGCTGTGTTGCATCCTGGCAGTGCTGTGTCACAGCCTGGCAGTGCTGTGTTACAGCCTGGCAGTGCTGTGTCACACCCTGGCAGTGCTGTGTCACACCCTGGCAGTGCTGTCACAGCCTGGCAGTGCTGTGTTGCAGCCTGGCAGTGCTGTCACAGCCTGGCAGTGCTGTGTCACATCCTGGCAGTGCTGTCACATCCTGGCAGTGCTGTCACAGCCTAGCAGTGCTGTCACAGCCTGGCAGTGCTGTGTCACATCCTGGCAGTGCTGTTACACCCTGGCAGTGCTGTGTTCCAGCCTGGCAGTGCTGTGTCACAGCCTGGCAGGGCTGTCACAGCCTGGCAGGGCTGTTTTGGCAGCAGACCCTTCCTGGCAGCCAGCACACCGTGCCCACCCTGGGCTGTTTGCTGCTGCCCCTTGGGTGGCTCCCCGGATCAGGCCGGCCCAGCAGCCTGAGCACACAGTGCTGGGACCAGGGGCAGGCCTGGTGCAGCTCAGCAGAGGTTTAACACACTGCCACAAGGATATCCGTGCTTCCAAGGAGGCCAGGGGTGGGTGGCAAGTGCTGGCTGTCCCCCTGTCCCCACTGCTGCCTGCACAGCCTGACATTGCCGCCTTTGGGAAGAGAGGTTAGCGACTTTCCATTCTCCTTTCCAGATGTCACAATGGCAAAACTACACACCTGGGTGGAAAGCTGGAAATATATGTTGGAAATGTGATAAATGACATGGGATAATTCGTGTATATGGTGCATATAAAATATAAATTAAGAAATGTTCTGTAAAATAAATGAAAAAGTCGGTCGGGCTTGGGAGCAATGGACTTTTAGGATGAACAACTGCCTCTGCCAGGAATTTGGGATGGAAGAACCATTCAACAGGACGGACAGCAGAGAGGAACTCCCATGAATATGAAGGAAAAGATGAAAGACAAAGAAATGTGGAGAATGACTCTGCTCCTGGCTAAATAAACTGTATATAAGCTAACCCCAAAAAGACTGAATTTGTGAATGGGGGAGTTACAGTGCAATAGAGGCCGTAGCTGAGGTTCACCCAGTGCCAGCCCCGGGACTCGACACTGAACTTCCGATTGTTGGCTGACCCTAAATTTTGTTTGTTGATTCTTGAAAATTAATAAAATCATTTATTAATTTGGAATTGGCTTTGTATTTGTAACAGAAATAAATGTTAGGAAAGAAAAAAGACTCCAGGTCTAATTTGAAGCATGAATCTGACAAAAATGGCTCCCCTGATGCCTAGGCAAGTGCTATCAAGATTAAAATTTTCTCTGAGAGTAGAGACCCTTCCAGATTAAACAAAATCACACAACATAGCTTGTCAGCATTAACTAGCTAATCATATGCAGAACAGAAATCAGTCAAATCTTGCTTGTTGCTGTACCTGGTTGGAACTAAAACATCAGTGTAGAGAAAAGATTGTTTTGGTTTTTTTTTAAATCAAGGAAGCAAACCTTTAAGAAAGAGCATCACAGCTAATGTTAAAAGCTTTTAAGTATTTCCTTTTATTTTAGTGTAGTTCTAATTTTCCTTAATGATTTTTATAGCTAACAAGTCACCACTGCTACTTACATAATTTCATTAGAAATATTTGTGTCTGCAAGCAAATAAGGATGTTATTAGGATGAGATTAACTCTTTTACTTTTGCAGTGAATGGCCAAATGATTTTTTTTCCACAGTGCTTTTAGAAAGATGACACAATTTTTTGGTCCCAACTTGAAGAGATCATCCTGTACACCCCTTCAGTAATGTTTCTAGTGAAGCTGGTAGTATAAATGCCAAGGGAGCTGCTATTATTTCCATGTAGCATGACAACCTCTTCAGCAGGAATAATTGGTTCAGGCCAAGAACTTGCTTCATGTATATGGCAGAATTACTGACCCAAGCTGGATTTGAACCAGCAGCCACAGGATTTAAATAGGAGATGAAAATTGATCTCAAAATAACCTCAGCAATGTAAGCCAAGGAAGCGACAAAAGGATGAATGCTTAGCACTGCAGAAAAATAAATATCCTCTTTTAAAAAACAGATCTTGTCACAAGAACCAAATACTCGTACATCATGTAACAGCCTAACTTGAAGAATATGTCTCTGCTGGTAAACACAATGAAAACAATAAGAAGTGGTTCTCTGTATATTTTTACAATGTTATGTGACACCTGGAAAAGGGAATGTATTGCACATCATATATATAATGTTTTATCTCCCAAATTTCACATATGTACTTGCTATCTCCCAAGTTTAGCAAGTACTCATTGTGACCTTTAGTGAAACAGTAACTCCCTAAATTCCTGGATTGTACTCTTCACGGCAAGTTAGGGTCCCCAGCAAAATTTATTCAGCAGATGAATAAAGTTTATACTGTGAAAATAGCCCCACATTCCAACTAGACAAATAGTGTGGGTGAAAACCACGTCATCTTGTTACCTACTTGTTTCCTTGCACCTTCTGGAGTGTGCTGCTGGACAAGCTACACTGGCACCAGATGTTCAAATAGTCTGTTGCAGACGATTCAGGGGCAAAGCAATTTTTCTCACAGAAAGAGTTCTAAAAGGCCTTCTGACAGGAGAAGTAGGTTCTTTGCAGCCTGTGTGACAAGCATTTTAACTATACAAGGGGGTATGTTCTGCCTCTGGAATCCAGTACATAAATTACAAAGAAAACAATAGCTTCAATCCAAAGGACCATCCACTAATCTCCTTGTTTATATCACAGGTAATATGTAAGTGCTTTTCAGAGCTAATCCTTTCAGCCATAGCATAAATGCAAAGGCCAATAAGATTACTTGGAGATGAAGCATTTTAATAGCATCACAGAGTCAGGAAGTAAACAGATTATGAAAGGCAGCAACTGGCATTGATTTTATTTTGCAGCTTGGCCTGAATGCCCTAAACTTGATGAGTCTTGTAATCAATCTTGTTTGAATTTTGCATGAGATTTTAGCTCATCTTGAAGCTAAGAAAATAAATAATTTCAAAAATCAGAACAATAGACCACAAATCATGAAAGGGAAGAAAATCACAATGTAAGACCCAATAGTGAAATCCTATTTGCTGGGCCTCAGAAGTACCTGACAGGGTTCAAGGGAGAATCTGTGATACAGGTGTGCAGAAGATTTCTGTGAGGGTGTCCCCCAGGAAGCACAGGCTCTCCAGATAGGGGCAGATTCTGAAGGTGTGCTGCTAGACAGTCTCCAGGTTTTTCCATCTCCAGGGTTTTTTTTCTCCCTTATTGCTCTCATCAGTTCCTGTGAGAGCTGTGTCGTTCTAGATTGTGGGTTTAATATGAAGATACACATCTAGAACAGAGATCCAAGCTTTCATTCTTCCGAAGGGCTTCTCATTGGTGCAACAAAAATGCTTTGCCGATCAAACTGGTACAAAGAGACAATCAAGGAAATAGTTCTTCAAAACTGCATTGTTGCTTCAAATCAGAACACCAATGTAAAAGAGGAAATGTGTCCTAAATTGCCAAATCAGTGAAATCAATGCTCTGATTTTCCTCTTCGTGGTCTTTCTGAAAATCATCATCCTGTAAGAGCTGTTATTCATTGTTTTGATACCACTGTGAAAGTTATTTACAGCCTTCATAGAGACAGAGAACTATTTATCTGCAAGAAGGACTATTTTGGAGAGCATGGGGAAAATTTAGATCAGCATACTGCATATCAGCAGTCTGATTTCATTCCATAGAAATCTTGAGTGTGGTGGAAAAAATTACTGTGTTTCATGAAGTTGACTACCTTGACTAAATTAAAAAAAAAAATCTTACTCTCTTCATACAACAGGAGCAGCTGACTTCTTTTGCCACAATATTTTTCTCACCAAAATGTTGGATATGTTCAACATTTTGTTGTAAAACACATGAAGTTTGTATCTGAGGCAAACCCATGCATTTCTTCTGGTGGAGGTACAGCCACAAGTTTCCGCTGGTGTTTGCAAATCCAGTATATTTCAATATATTTTGAGTCTGTTCAATTTGAAATTCAACCCTTCCACTCTGTCCCTGCAGCTAGATAATTTCTTTCTGTGACAATCTGCTTTTGCCTAGAATTTATGCCAAATCTGCCAGTGCATTCATTTTGTGTGGTTGTATTTCCTCTTCATACTTCTAGACTAAATGAAATAGCAATTTGTTCCCCTTTGGTTAAGAATAACCTAAACAAAAGAAGCTACTGAGCAAGAGTGGGAAGAGAGTAGCTAATACAGTTAAACAAATACCCTTTGGTGCTGTGAAATAAGAGGGATTGGTTAAATGTGAGTGTGAAAGAACAGCAGAAACATACTGAGCACAGGCAGAAAAGTAACAGCACACTAACAGGGAAGCAAGAAGGAGGACTAGAAGCTGGTGAGACCCTCAGCACAAAGAGCGTAGAAAAAAGCAAAAGCAGTTCAAAATGCTCTGGAAAATAATAAAACATAAAGACTTTCAATGGATGACAAAGCAATCCATCCTACTGACTTTGCTACAGAGTTTAGGGAGATTAGGCCATATGACCTCTTTCTGCCCGTACAAAGGATTGCATAAAACAGGTATCTGACTCCAGCATTAGTTTCTCCAAACACAGAGAGCCCTGAAACACTGTGGCAAGCAACCATTGCACAGGTTCAGCTCTGTCTTTTGGGCCACTCTCTCCTGCAACGAGGTGGCTGAGATCTGGCATTATCCAGATTGATAAAGCATTTTTCTAAGCATGACTTTCACCAAAACCTTAGCTCTTAATTTCATCCTTTTAATTTTAATGCCTTTGGGATTTTCATCTTCCTCAAGTTTTTGAATCAAAACTTCTGTATCTTTTTGAATCAAAACTTCTGTATCTTTGTGCAATGCACTACTTACATTAAAACCATCCCAGAACTGATGCATAAATTATCATTCACAACTACAAATTATTCTCAAACTCTTCCAATAAATATGTGAGAAGCAAATAAGTTATAAGCTAGTTTTGTCAGGAAGAAGGGTGGGGGAGCAAAGTAAAACTCCTAGGGAGGGAGTGAAAATCCAGGATTACACAAATAATTTTTTTCTGTGAATTTGAAGTAGTTACATACTATCTGAGAGTCTGATTTTGCCAAAAGGGAAAAAGTAAAGGAAAAATAGTGTGCAGTATGTGTAGCATTTTTAACTGTTTCTTTTAAGGTTTCAGAAGACAAGTAATTTCATGGCAAATGTGTAGTATGAGTCTTCTTCATTCCCTTTGAGAAGCCTCAGGGAGGAAATATGTGGCATGTTATACAGTAATCCATGAAAAAAAATATGCTTTGACCAATGAATTTTTTATAAAAAGTTGGTTCTCCCTAGCAGCTCTAACTGTGATTGCCTTCTTAAATTTGTTGGTTTACCTTTTTCTCTACAAGGTTGTGAATTTTTCCCCTGAGGCAGATCAATGCTGTAATTTTAGCACCATAATTTTATGGAAGGTTTTCAGCATCACTGCTTGATTTTCAAGTCTAGTTTTGAAAACTAAATAGAAAAAGGAAAATAGCCCAGGAAAATTAGCGTCAAAAAGCACTTTTTTGTTTTTCTCTTACAGTTTTGAGGAATTGTGTCATCACTCATCTTATGCTTATTTTAAGGAAGGCATCATTCTTTTGAAACTGGTAGAGATTTTTCTGCCTGAAGACCCTTTTGCTTTCTTTCACCAGCTTGTTTGTCATACCATCTCCCTTCATCACTTTGCAAAGGCTGTGGGAAATCCTTTCCAGCTGGCACAGACCCCAGTTAGCATCTGTGCATTCTAACAGTACAGGGCACCAGCTACTGTCCCTTCCCAAGAGCCTGGGCTGGTGTTCTGGCATCCAAAAAAGTGTGTCAGAGGTTTTTATGTTTGAGCTGATCTGCTTTCTTTTTTTTTGTTCCATGGTGGAGAGCAGGGGTAAAGCAAAAACCTCTACTGTAGCCTCCTGTTGCTGGCCAGAGGTTTATTGCTGGACTAGGCATTATCCAGCAGCATCCACTACTTGTTTTATTCCAATTTATTATTCTAAAGCCCAGTCTGGGTCAACCTACTCACTTCTCCTTCCCTCTGTGCTGAAGAACATTTCACCTCTTGTCATCTCTTAGCTTGCAACCTGCTTGTGGAGCCCACAGGGAGACATGTTAGTAATTCCTGCACATTCATGATGGCTTACAGGGAAAAGAATGGGCAAATGCAAGCTGGAATAACTTTGAACCTCCCTATTAATGAAATAAAGATTTAAGTCTCCAAAACTAAAACCAGATAGGTAGCTACAGTACTATTAAACACTGCTTTGTAACATTTCTCTTATAGCCTAAAAATGCCATCAGTGTTTCAGTACTTATGTTACCTCTGTTAATGTAAAACATCAGTAAAGCTGTCAAAACAGACAGCCACCACTTGAAAACTCCTTGATGGCTAGTCTATGCTCTAGAGTATAGAAATCATGGCCTAAGGTATTATCCAGATGAATTATTCTTCGTGGGAACCAGTTGGGTCCTTCTGAAATTACCCATCTTGCAAAGTAAAGCCATAATTTTCAGCACATCCTGGGCCAAAGTATGTATCTGCCAGGGAAACTGCATACCTCAAATTGCAATTATATGCTGAGGGAATCAAGTGGCTGAGTCTCTGTGTAAGGTGATCAACAGTCACTGTGATAACTGCTTTCGCTATTCTGAAAATGTGTGTAAATTGGTGTAAATTGGTTCCTATCTATCTATTAAACATTAAGTACTGTGCAGCTGCTGATGGAATTGCAAGGGAACAAACTGTCTGTATTGTTATTTATACTGGTGATGCTCCACAGAATTGTAAAAATACAGTTTTAATCCTCCCAGAGTCCTGTCAGGTATGCTACTAATTATCCTGGTTTATGCTGTTGGGAAAAGGGCTCATACATTCTCATGCCACATTGCTGAAGCAGCATGTTTTACAATATGGGAAAGCACTCCTTGTTTCCTTTCATTTGTAGAAGTGTATATACGGCATTTCATTGTCGCTACAGCAAGAAAATAGGCAATCTGTTTGAAACATGTTGGTATAAAAACTGTGCTGTGCTCTGGCATCTTCACTTTCAGCTGAGCTGATAAAACTTTCTCGAAAAGCCTTTCATGCTGCTTCAACTATTTCTGTCTCTACCTTCATCTTGTTGCAATAAAATACTCTGGTACTGTCTAGAGAAGAACACTGATCATGGGTCCATAATCTTTTCTTTGTTTTGGGTTATAATTTTTTCTGAAGATTTTCTATTTTGGCTGTTATGTTTATCTTAGTTTAATGATAGTGGGATAGATTTTAGTATAAGCTCCAATAACAAAACTATTATGTAGTTAATTTCTGAGACTGAATTTGAACCACAATCAATAGTCCCTTTGTATGTTTTAAAATAAAAATTACCATTTTGAAAAAAATGGAGATCTACATCAACATTAGATATACATTTTCCCTTATTTATTTTTCAATTTCATGAAAATATAACAAATAAATAATACTAAACATAAATAATATTAAGTACAGGGTAGGAAATATTTGCATGAATTGTAAAGCACTGGAAATTATATAATTGCATTCGCTTTTATAATTCATCTGCATATCAAAAGTTCTCATTTGAAAATAGTTAGCATACGTAGAGTAATACTGGAGGCCCTACTGGAAGTGTTTAAAAAACTCATAAGACATACCAGCAAAACTTGTATTTATTTCTGAAGTAGAAAGTCAACCTGAAATGGACTTAAAAAGTAAGGACACATAAATAAAATATAGAATCACTTCAAGATCAAGTGGTTACTTAATGAAAAGAGCAAATAAATATGATTTACATTGCAGTAGAACTTCAAGCAAGTAATGTATACAGTTCATTTACATATTTAACAAATATTTTTACTGACTGACAAAACCAATATTAACTGTTTAAAACACATGAATTTTGTGTTGTATAAACAATAAATTTACTGGCCAACAAATTTTTTGGGGACTCTATGGGGTAGCAATATAGAATAAGCTGTTCTGAAAAAATGGTCTTATTCTAAGCATATTGAAATTAATATCTTCCTCCTATTCCCATGGTTTTTGGTCTATGTGCAAGGCCCAGTTGGTAAAAATCAGGAAGACAAGTTGCAAGTTTATGAATTCATTTTAAAAAACAAAACCTGAAAACAAAGGTCTGCAAAGGAAATGAAGGGATTTGAGTTTGAGATATATTTCCCTAGAGCAGATGTTAAGATATTTTCATTTGAAAAATCTAAAAAGAAAAAATAAATCTAAACCCTATATAAATATATATCTCCTATAGAAACATAATTTTTAAAAGTTAGTAATTTCTGATCACCGTATCTCTCTAAATTTTTTTCTTTGTGGATTTGCAGAAAGAAATCTGAGGCTGAGAGGCTCAGACTCTGAAGGGCTGAGACTGTTCAGCCTGGAGAACTAAGGGCTCAGGGGTATCTTATCAAAGTGTATAAGTACCCAATGCAGCAAATGACCACGAGCAACCAGGCTCTTTTCAGCAGTGCTCAGTACCAGGACAAAGGCAATGGGCACAAATCAAACTCCATAAAATCCAGGAGGAACACAAGAATAGAATGTTTTGTTGTGGGGGTAGTCAAACACAAGAACAGGTTGCCCAGAAAGGCAGTGGAGCCTCCATATGTGGAGAAATTTCAAACCTGCCTGGACATCATCCTGGACAACTGGCTGTATCTAATTCTGCTTTAGCAGTGGGGCTGGACTAGATCATCTGGAGAAGTCCCCACCTAAACATGCCTGTGACTGCAGCACTTCAGCCATGGGAGCTATCCCATTAGGTCTCTGTGATCCCAATGAGAATATAGCATTGTGGTTGCCTGCAGGTCTGTCATTTTGCCTCTAATTTTATAGCACTGCATGCTTCTGGATTATTGGTTTCCTTTTGAGCTACCAGTCTGAACTCACTGCTGAAGATCAGAATCACTGCTATCTAATAAATATTTATTGACTGCTGTAAGATGGATTTTGAATCTTGCATTTCCTTCTGTAATGCATCTCTAATAATTAAAATGAAACAAAATTCTATGAGATTTTTAAAAGCTGTGTATGTGATTTAATTACATTAGTCATACAGAAGAGATTCATATTGTCATAGCAACTAAACCAAAATTCCTTTTTTCCATCCTATATTGCCACAGTAGATTATGTTAATATAATACTTGGTCTTATTCTTGGAGAGGAATGTCTGAACACTTTTTAGGATATTTTTTGTTGCAACATACGTTCTACAGATTGCTGTTTAGATGTAATTCCTCATCTCACAAGAGTTGCTTGAGCTTGGCTTTATGAAAATGAATATGCCATAAGAGCACAAGACCCTACTCATCTGTGCAGAAATCAGTGTAAAGATTCAGGTTACTAGAGCACTGAAATTCATGCTTAAGTTTGAGCTGGAATTCAGACACATACTGGAAATTAAGTGATGGACTGCTTCACCTGTTTTAATATCTAAATCTTTGCAGAACTGGTGCCTTAGGATTGGAGCTGAAACAAAACCAACCAGCCACCTTCTGTGTTTTGGGGTCATATGTTACCTCTAGTTTTGTGGGGAAACTACAAACTACAGAACAATCCAATGATACTGAAGTGTACTGAAATTAACTTTTTCCTTAAATTGTCAATCTTTGTTAATCCTTAAATTTATAAGGAATTACTCTGAAATAATTGATTTTGCAAAGTGTTACTTTAAATTTACATTGTACCTTGTTCATAAGGAAAACCAAAAAATTGATTATAAACCTAGAAGACTGTGTCTTGGGTTTTGATTGGTAGAAAATCAGTCATTAACTCAGGAAAATCAGTAATTTTCCTGCACAGCTGCTCAAACATGCTGGGGAATTTACTATGGAAAAAAAGGGGGTGAAGAAAGACATTATCAGGATTGTAAAATATTGATTAGAGTTTATTATACAAAATAATTAGATTTAATCAATTATCACAGTTAACAAGTGATTTCTTGGGGATTATTATTACCTAATTGTTATTAAAGATCTGACTACAGATGGCATATGCAGTTCATTGCTTATTATTACTTTTACAAGCACAGATGGCACAGTACAAGCAGTAAGACTAGCAGACAGTGATCTTTTCTTCCTAATGCAGTAACAAATGAATGTGAAGATTAGGCTTTTTTAAAAAAAAATTACTAAAATGCTGCAAAATAGCAAATTAATTCAATTGTTCAGATTTTTTACTTCAATAAAAATTTCTACATGGTGCATGTAGAAGCCTGCTCAGGAGATTCTCAAATTATTGTTACAGATTCAAAATATTTGCCTTATGATGCTCATTACAGCTTGCCTGAATCTACCCTTTGCATAAGAATCAGTTTTACTTGAACTCTGTGAACTCTCTTGGCAAAACTTCTAAGGCGTAAAAATATCAATAACAATCATATAAAGAAAGAAAGGAGTCAGCTCAAGAAGATTTTAAAGCTATTTATTTAAAAAGAGAGTGGTAGATTTTTAAGAAATAAAAGAAATACAGAAGATGCTTATGTAAGAGTCAAAAAAAATCCTTTCAAACTAGCAAGAAAAAAATATTTCAGCAAAAGATCAAACGTTTGCACAGGAACAAAAACACAGCATGCACGTTATACTTTTATACCTTCCTTTCCATCTTTGTGTCCTAAGGGAAGGGTGGGAGGGTAAGTATGTGATTTTATAGACTGTTTACTTGGATAAAATGGATCCCTGTAAGCAAGACAAGTGTGCTGTGATTACTACAGATTAATTATTTGGCCAAATCTATCCAGTAATTATGTTTCAGACTAACTGTCCCTCTCCAGGTCCCCATCTCTAGGAAGCAAGCCAATCATGTCATTCATGGTACAGTGCCATTGTCACTATATATAAAAAGTCTTTCACTCCTAAAGCTTAATTACAGTACTCCTCCATGAGAGGTTTTATACTCAGTGGTTGCACAAAGCTAGAACATGCTTTCCCTATTCATTTTAGGTCATATTAAAAATGTATTGTTAAATTATGCCACTGTCCTTTAAAATACCCTGACCATGTTTCTGAAAGGGGCAAACAAGGCTAAGTGTTATGATTAGAGAAATGTTACTGGAACACCCCAGTATTGAAACAATGACAAATATATTTCATGAAAAGGAGAGAAAATGCTGCATCATGTTACGTATAAATTATACAAAAATAAAAATTAACAAAAAGAGAGAGCAGAATCATATCTCAAGATTAAAATCCCTCAAATTATCTGATAACTAGGTCAAACATGAGAATAGACACAGAATATTTTTGTTTTTGCAGAGGGCATATATCGCTGTAGCTATATCCCTAAGTATGTAGCAAGTAAAAGGAGTGAAAGTAACACCATTTATTTTTAATACACCTGTGTACCAGTTCTGCCATTACACTAATTGTGCCATGCACTGATTATGTCTCTAATTCAAATGGGTAGAATGGCACTTGTAACTCTTAAGCTTATTATTAAAGCCCTCTAACATTCTCCATTTCCAGCCCCTTCTAGGCCTGCATCAGTCTGCCAAGGCATCAACAAAAAAAATGTATCTGATCTTCTGAATAAATTTTTTAATAATGATGTCAACAACTATCCTTATATATGGTATACTTACAAGGTCAAAAACTATTTAATTACCTTGTCTTACTGAATTACTACTGTACAGCTGAGCTGTGGTAACTGGCAAAGTGCACACCCTAGTAGAATCCATCGTGTGAGTAAAAGCCATTAGCTTAAACCACTAAGAGACTGTGCATAAGAAAATCACCATCAAGGAGTTGTGGTTTAACTGGTGGTTTGATTTAATGTGTTTCACTTATCACAGCTTGGCAGAGAAGCAGTTGCTTGTTTAGCCACAATAACATGATAGCTTCCATTCTACGGCCATTTCCTTACACATTTTCCATTAACTTCATCAAAGAAGGGCCTGGTTCTGCCCGACTTACATTACAAGGCTGCTATTTTTAAACAGGCATGACAATAGAGCACCCACATGTAATTTTTTTCCCTGACATCTTTAACTGAGAGCAAAATAATCCTGCCTTTTAAGCTCTGAAGAATACAGGAAATAATACAGACTGTTAGGTGGGTTTAAATGGCAGATATGTCAGATTCAAAGGGTAATAATCAATGGTTTGATATTTGGCTGGTGGTCAGCAACTAGTAGAGTACACCATAAGTTGATACTGGGGCCTTTATTTTTTAGCTATAGTCATTGAAGACCTGGATGATTTTGAAGTGTTCCCTCAGCAGATTTAAATCAGATGGTAAGATTATCATAACAAAGAGTAGGCCTTGATAAACTGGACCATGGGACCAGCACAAACCTCATAGTATCCAGAAAGAAGAAGCATCAAGTTTTGCACGCCAGGTCATACAGCCCTGTACACTATTATGGTCTGGCAGCCAGGTGATCAAGAAAGAGCCACACTGAAAGGGAACCTGAGCCAAGTCATGGCACCCTCATCATGAGAAAGGCAGATCGTGTGCTGAGCTGATGTACAGTTAAGGACCATTAATCTGATCTGGAACAGATCCCCTGCTTGCTGTTGGGGAGGTTACATCTGGGATATTTTGTCTCATTTTGTGCCTCCCTGTAGAGGTGAGGTAAAACTGAAGAGGTTCTAACTAAAGGCTGGGAAGCAGGACATGATGTAGAGGGGATGAGGGAGATTGGCTTCTTTATCCTAGTGAAAATGAGCTAAAGGAAATCTAAAGAAACTCATTACACATAAATGTAGAGTAGCTTCAAAGATGAGAGATGAGATACTCTGTAATATCAGGTGATACAGAAGGGACAACAACCACAAGAGAGGTTCAGGTTACCCAAACAATTTGTGAAGTAGCCATTACTAGAGAACTTCATAACTTGGCTGTGGCTGACCTGACCCAGTTGCTTCCTACTTTTGAGTAGAATCTCCATAAGACCCTTCTAACCAGCATTTTAATGTTTCCTATGAATGCTATGAATCCCTTACATGTCCAGCAGAGGAACTATGAATGATTCAGATAAATATTTTGGAGTTCAGGCTAAGTAATGCAACCATTTGCGGTGCACAAAACTCATGACATCAAATGTCCAGCATCAACTGGTAGAAGCACAAAAGGGAGGAATTTGGTCATATACTCCATGGTCATGGTTCAAATATAAGAATAGCCTTCCCACAATTAGCCTTTTAAGCATTAAGTATCAAAATTTGAAAATTAGGAAAAAAAGAAAAATCACAAATATCTCTTGAATTTACTTCCTATGATGGTAAAAACAAGTATGCAGACCCTTCATTAGATTTTCTTTTATGTAGATATTCACTTTCTTTTCTTTTCAGTATGGATTTATTAGGATTGGAAAAACCAATTCCAGAATTTTTCAAGAAAATTTGATATACTTGCACACCAAATAGTTCAAAATCTATGTTGCTTTTAAACAGAATGTGAGTATAAAAGAATTTTTAAATATCTTTATGTTTCTGGATGGTACTTATCACAGTAATATCTTTCCTGGTTTTTAAGTATAAATAAGTTGATAAGTTTTTATAATAGGGTCATTGAATGGTTTGCATCAGAAGGGACCTTTAGAGACCATCCAGTTCAACCCAGATTATCTAGTCCCACTCTCAGGTCTGTTTTAATATGTCTTGTGAAGTGTCTTCGTCTTAACTTTTCCTTGTCTTTTCTCGTCTCATCTTTTTTTGTCTTTGCCATTTGGTCACTTCCCCACTTGGAGTTTGCTCTTTTCCCAACACTATGCAGAGAAGCAAATGCTTATAGAAGTGCTTATGGAAACACCAAAACCTGGAAAAAATATCACTAAGAAAGATAACTGTAACTATGCCAGCCTGTGGGAAGTATTGATGGAGGTGAGAGTGAGGGGATCCTCCCTTTCCTTCAGCCTGCTCCCCATGGTGTATCATGTTACATTATTCTCCACTGCTGATGTGAGGAGGATTTATTGCACAGTACATGGATCACTTTCCTATTTCTCTTTTTTGCTAACAAGTTCAGTCAGCTACACTCATCTATGCCCTAGCCTCTATTTATTTCCACACAGGCTATTCGAAGCCTGCATGGTACAATGTTTTTGGAAAACCTGTAGTCATCTGAATAATTGTATGCAAAAATAAGCTTCTCTAAAAATTGTTGAGACCCTACAAAATATCTTTTTTATTGGTTCAGATGTTGTAGCTCAAGGACAAAGCTAACCTTCATAAAAGTAATGAGGGAAATGTCAGCTTTTTTTTAAGAAAAAATTGAATTTCTGAAGATAATGAGACAAACCAGTTTTTATTGGAAAGCCAGCACTTCTTATCAGAGCTAAGATGTAAAGATTTCAATATCCAGATGTGATTAGAAAGTAAGCCCAATGTTTCCTCTGGTCAAGCCTTTCTGTAGTGAGTGTTTCATCCTTTACAATAGAAGCTCTTAGCACTTCAGAGAGAAGTGACCAGAATCCTGCTGGAATATTTTAGGCCTCAAAAAATGGTATAGATTTATAATCGTTAAAACGAAAATGAAAAAAAAGCCCATCAAACCAACTAACCATGTAAAGTAAGGTAAACACAAAAGATCCCTTTGAAATACTTTCTCAAAAGCAAAAGTAATGAGCTGGGTTCCTAGCACATACACATGTTTAACAAGAAACAAAAGAATGTTCGTATGTATAGCTCTACAGGAAAGAATGGCAAACAATTTTGTGTGACTGTTTGCTCAGGGTTAGTTTTCTTTTCAGCTACACTTTTTCTCTTTTTGTATTCATTTTCAAAAAAAGTATGGATTGTTACCATACATCTTGGCTTTGAAGCTGCCAGAGTAATTATTAGCAAAACTACTTGACACATGAGAATTTGTGCACTCTTCTAATCTGAGAACAGAAACAACACCATATGACTCGTCTGACCAGTCACAACTAATCAACACAATGAGAAAAACAAATATCAGGTATTGTATAAATACAGAAAACTGTTCACAAGCAGTCTCAGCATTACTGTTGCATAACAAGCACTTATGATCTCCTCATAGATTGTTCAGTATTGCAAAAAAGGAGCCTTAAGTTGATGACACACAGCATTTCTTTCTTTCTGTTTTCTTTGATTTTGAGCACATGTACCTTTAAAGGAAAATTGCCTTCTTCATGAAGTCTTCTCCATTAAAAAAATAACAATTCTAAAAGAAGCTTAGCACTAAACTTTTGATATTGATTAAATTAAACATTCTTGCACTAAAGATCACCTTGCTGAACTCCTAAGTCTAGTCTTTACCTTCCCACATTCTGTTTTTATGCACCTAACTGTATATACAGAATACATGTCAGTCAGGAAATCAGTTTTGGTATGATACAGTAGAGTCACAGCTTTACTCCAGTCAGTGCAGGGAGTTTGCTTTTTAAAAAAGTGGTTTCTCCTAAGTACCCTAAAATCCCCATACTTCCTCAAGTCTTGCTCCTGGAGGCAGTGAAAGATGTGGATGGAAAACCAAAGATAAGAAATCTGAAAAAGACTGACAAGGTAAACAAGGCTATTTTAGTGAGTTGCGGATTTTCTTTTTTCTTTTCTTTGGTTTGCTTTGAGTTTGTGTTTGGATATGACTGTGCTATAATGATTGTTCTTAAAATGGCCTCACTTACTGAATATGTACTTCATGCTTGACATCAGTTGAACCATTGGGAAAATCTCTAATAATTTGTACTTAGACAAATATTTTTCTACTAAAGGAAGTCTAAAGCTAACTCTTGTGAACCAGATACTCACTTCAGAACAAAACTGTCCTCTTTTCAAGTTGTCTTCCCTTTTGAACTGTATGCATCACCTGTGGCTTGGGAACTGAGGATCACATATGAAGTGAGGTAGATTACTCACCTGTATTTATCTAGGATCTGGAGAATAATGTACTGATCTCATAAGATTTACATTGTGAAAGGAACAGGGCAGGTGTTGGAAAGCTGGAGACAGCCTCCCTCTGTGGGCTCTGCAGCCTTAGAGTTCACTGTTCAGCAAGGAAAGGCACTTGTTATTTCCACCTTTCCTCAAGGTCTGTGTGAAGTATTTTTACAGTGCTCCTGATTGTCTTCCAAGACAAGGGGAAAATACCCCTGACAAGGAGTCAAGTGTCTATTACTTTTTACAAGCACAAAAGAAGCATAATTGCAGATTCAGAGCTGCTTACAGTCCAGGGAGCTGTCAGTACCACATTATCATTAAACATATTTAATATGACCTGTCAGTAACAGGATGCTGAATTTCCCCTTCAGCAGCACATCTCTCATATTCTACTTTGTGCTCTCAAATCCGGTTGGACAAGTTACAATTTCCTGGGTTTTGGGAGAAGGTTGCAGCTTTTCAGGCACACATAACTCAGCCTTTGGAGTGTCTCAAGCAGATGAAGGAAGCTGACAACCAACTCATGGGGGCTGAAAAGTCAGTAGACAGGAACCAGTGAGAAGGAACTTGCCTGCCAATACTTCTGTCCATCACCATGAGCCTGTCAGGGCAGAAACCTAGAAGCTGAAGTTTTCAATGTGGAACTCACCTAAGTCTGTGACATTTTCATTTAAGGCTGCTAAACATGTGACCATCTTGATTAGCTTTCCCTGTATGTTTACTTGGAATTCAAAATCCAGATTTCCCAGTATATGGGTTTCCTCATGTGCCTAGTTCAATGGATAAGCTCAGATGGTGCCTAGCAATTCTAACAGGACTAATTAAAAAGAGGTGCTTTGATCTGAAAGCAGACTGTTCACTTCCCCACATTGTTGATAAAACACTAATTAGAGCACTCCTCAATAGAAAGCTTTGGACAGAGAAAAATAATACCTCTGCTTGCTATTTACAATAAGCTCCAAACTACAGAGTGTTGCCCATATGCAGCCAAAACCATAAAGGCCATGAGGTCATCTGGTGGGACTAGGAGGCCTTTGTAACCTTTGGTTCCACATAAAGCCTGTTGTTATAGTCATGCTTGCATATCTGGATCTACTAATTGATGCAATTTAAAAAGAAAACCATAAATGTGGGAAAACTGCCATGGTATGTGCCTTCCTGCTAAGATAGCTTTTTGTGACTTACTTAAAATGTTTTAACTTTGATGATTTTCTGTATTACAGAACTCACTTGGCTATAGCTCAAATGAGTTCTGTAAAACAAAGTATATTTCAAGCACATCTGTTAATGAAGTGTTATCAAAACCCCATTTAAAAGTAAGTTAAAAATTTAATTTTGAGATAGTTATTCAAGGTTTCTTTAAAAAATGGGATTTTTGTCTCCGTTGTTAGGTGGATACTTCTTGAACAGTTAACTATGCTAACAGTTAAATATGTAAGGTTTATCATCACACTGACTGGAAAATTTATTCCCACTGGTGCTTCCACTCACTCCTGTGATTTGAATAGTTTAGCACAAGTAGCCTTGGTTTCAATTTGACAAACCATTTCGCTCATAGTATGTCTGGCAAAGTTACCCGAGTGAATTGAAATAACCTTATTCTCCCTGTCTGACCTGATTCTAAAGTCTTAAAGCAGTAAAAAGCAAAAAAAAAAGTGTGTTCAATATTAATATTGTTCTCTCAGTGACCTGGGGTAAACAAATTGGGGAGATCAGATGTACAAGTATGTATCTGTTTTTGCATACCCACTGTCAGAGCAGAACAGAACTTCAGCAGCTTTAAAGAAAACATTCACAACATCTTTGCAATGCAAGCTTCACTCACAGAACATACTGTACATTGAAAAACTCCCATCTAAAGAATAATGAGCAGGCAATCCATACTTGAAAAATATGAACAAATAAGGAGCACCATAATGCATTTATTTTTAGTGTGTAACAAATAGACCTAGGGATAATTTCTAATTGCTTGTTTACAAAATAATTTAGTTTACTGAATACATTTTGAAATGGTCTCCTAATGTTACTACATGTGTGTCACCTATAAAAATTGTTGATAAGTAGACATACTTATTATCTTCAGGAAAAAAGTAAAAACCAAATAATGTTATAATTTATCCATTTAGATCCTAATGTAGAAAATATTTGCTGACTATTCCGGCAATTAATTTAGTTCATAATTTAAGAGAACATAGTTGTGCACACTTGTGCCTCTTAGGTGGAAGACAGCAAACAGGAAAGAGAATCTTCTGATGCCTACTAACCTCATCCTACTAACATAACCTACTAACACACTGCAGAAGTATTTGTTTTCCCTTCATGCACCAAAGACTTTTTCACTTCATGATGAAAAAAAATCATTATCACTGAAAGCAAATATGCATTTCTAAACCACACATAAACCTGCAAAGCCACAAGGTATAGCTTTAAACATTAGTAAGCTTCTTTTCTGAACTACAATGCAAACAGTACTGTAAGCCAAAGACCGGGATCTCTAACGGCCAGAGATCAGCAAAAGTGATTAAATCCTTGTAGGAGGGCCCAGGGACAAATTCCCTGAACAGCACCAGGGAGCATGTATCTAGGCTTCAGAAAAAAGGCTTTGAACCCCATTTGGGTATGAGCAAGAGATGTTAGTCACAACTTAGTCAAAGGCATTTGATAAAGTAGGGTCTTGGCAAGAAAGCAAGGGAGAAAGAAAAATCCCTTTTTCGCACAATCTCTTTTTCCTCTCTAATTTCCATTGCTTCTTTCTGTATGATTGGTGTGCTCAGCTTTTGTCATTCTCCTCATACTTCTCTTGTTCAGTCAACCACATTTCTAACCATCTAGATAGCACTGACATTTATGTGAGCCTAATTACCACTGCCTGCAAGACAATGCCGAAAAAGCTTGGATCAGTCCTTGGATGGGATGCTGCAAGCTAATTAAATCCAAACTGGAGATTTCAAAAACACCCTCGTAACAGCCTCTATAAATACAGATGTGTCTAATTTGGTCAGCACCCTGCTGTGGTCCTTAACACCTTCTTACAGCTTAATGGCCTGTGTTTTCCTACAGCCACAAATGTCTGGATACCTGGAGTTAGACACCAACTTCCTTTGAGGGTGCTGCCCTTAGTTCTCCTATCAACCTTTTAAAAGTCTTTCCAGACCTGGGCAGTGGGCAAGATATTATGTTCTCAAAGACCCAAAAGGGAGTTTCTATTGTTCATAGGGTGTAGATGCTGCCCATTTTTTTTTTCTGCTCTTGAACAAAGATTTGTCCTATAATGTTCTATATATGGTAAAACTGGCTTACTATAAATACATAAGTTGCTGTACTGTTGTCTCTTGTTCTTTTTTTTTTTTTTTTTTTTTTTTTTTTTCTCTTTAGGGTAATTATGTGCCTTTACCTTGATATTTTCCCTGAGTATATTTTTACTAATTTTGGTAGTAGTAGTTGTTAGTGCCAATAGCCCAATGTGTATTTAACTTAATTTGTTGGTTTGAACTGTAGCAAGCCTGGGGCAGAATTGATGTGCTGCATGTATTAACATATAGAACACAACCCTATGGAAAAAGGTAATTCTCTAGCTAGATTAGGTCTTAGCTGGGATATTACCATGCTGTGAAAAAGAACATCTTTCTATGTTTAATAGTTCTGAAAGCCTTTTTACTTTTTCATTCTGGAATGGAATAACAAAAGTGAAAATTGTTATAGAATCATTCTCTGAAAATAGCTGAAGTAATAACATGGAGATGAATTCAAGTTCCATGGCAGGATAAACAAACAAAATCCCCAGGAAGCTAAACTTGACAAACACTAGTAATGTTGCAGTACTTGTTATTAATATTAAAGCTTTCTCTATTTGTTATTACCTGAGCTATGTGATTCACTGTTTAATTAGACACACACAGAGCAGCAGATTATATTGTCTCTCCCATGAAAACTTTGAAATTTCAAAATATTTTCCATTCCACATCAGGATAAAAGCTGCAACCTTCTGACAGCTCTCATGTAGCAAACAGCATACCACCTCAGTGAGCACTCACACTGAGATGAAGGCACAAATCGCTTCCCTTATTTAGGCTGACTTATCAGCTTTCAACTTAAAGACACACAAAATTGCTCTAGGCTTTGGGCTGTGCAATGTTCTTGAATAGCAAGTCAGCAGACATGCTCTTTCCTTTCCACTGCCCCCCCTGCTTGGAACTTTCTCATTAAAATGTTTGTTTACATGTAAACATATATATGTATTTAAATTTTGACTAGTTGTAAGAGCATCTTTTCAAAAGGCTTCTTTAGGTTTTGTGATCTGTTTTTTAGCTAGGGCTGTGTGAGGCTGAGTTTTCTTCAGGAGGGTTTTTTGCCAGGGACTGTTATAGATGACATTCTTTTTGCAGCAATATTAAATGAAGTTTTTGTTAGTTTATTTGTTATTGTTTTTGTTGCATTCATCATTCTTACATAGCCATCCTGGTACTTTTAGGTCAGTTTCTTGTATATAAACATTTAGATTAAATGAGCCACAAGTAGATATTATTTCTAAAGGTCTTGGTTTCACAGTACAAAAACATTTCCACCTTTGGAGGCAATGATAATAATAATAAGTCAAGCCAATGAGGAAATTTCATTTTGAACTGCTGCTTTGAAATGCTTTGAGGTTATTTATGTGGAAATTTTAAAATTAATTTTCGGGTGGTTTTGTCTATATTAAACTTTCATATTCACATTTTATAATACGGCACAGTATTTTGGAAGATACCTCATTTATGTACACAGTAAAAATGTGTGTGTGCAAAAAAGCCTGGATGCAAAGGAAAGTGATCTAATTTACCTGTGTAAAACATAATACCTGTGGTCATCATGTATTCTCCAGTTGCCATACAGAGGCACTAAAGCAGGTTCCTGTTGTATGTCCCACTTGTCACAAGATAAATTTGTATTTGTATTAATTTAGGACACTGAAAAACAGTTTCTCCCCATGTATCTATTTCAGTTGTTTTGATTTGGTGCGGTTTTCCAAGAAAAGAAGAAACACTCAGGGAGAACTGGTGAAGAGGAAACCTGAGTAATCTACACAGAAAAGTCATATGTTCCTGTGTTTATGCAAACAAGGTCATAAAGTATCTGACAGTGAAAAGTCAGAGTAGTTTGCCACATACAAGCCTGCCTTCAGCTTCTGCTGACATGGCTAAAATAACAAATAAACTAATCCAAAATCACTCTTCTGAAAATAAAAACTGCCTTATCATCTTTCAGGGTGATCTTTATAATTATCAATCACGAGAACTGAATTTAAAAGAAAAGAGTAAAATACCTATGATATTATTAATGTACAGTGGCTACAGAGCCTGTTTTCCTAGAACAGCCCCATTGTTTTGTGCATTTCAAGCAGTTGCTTGTAAAGTCCAGCTTAGTAATCAGGATAAAAGAGAGGTATAGATTTCTGAATATATGAGTAGCAGTAAGGGCAAGAAAATAATAATAATTATAATGATAACAATAAAAGATAATGATGCTAATAATAACAACAAAAAACATAATAATTAGCCTGACAAAAATAGCCCCCCTAAACCCCATTAATAAAAGTATTCAAAACTGGGATGAGATTTATTTTATCTCTGAATAGTTTCACCAGCTTTAACAGTTGTGTACTGGGTCTGACTGGGATGGACTTAACCTTCTTCACAGCAGCCTGTATGGGGCTATGCTTTGCCTTTTGGGAATCCTATGACAGTGTTAACACCCCAAAGTTTTGGCTACTGCTGAATTGTGTTGGCAAAGAATCAGGGTTTCCACTTTTCCCACACACAGCCAGAAGTGAGTAGGTTGAGAAACAGGAGAGATGCTAAGAGTGGAAAACACAGCAGACCCACACAGTAGATTCAAAGTGACCAAAAAGTGTTCCATAGCATGCGATGCCACTCTCAGGAAAAAATGCTCAGGGCAAGGAGAAGGAAAGAAAGAAAATTGTGGTGATGGAGTTCGTCTTCCCAAGCACACATTAAATGTGTTGAGGCCCTGCCTACCAGGAATTGGCTGGACATCTGCCTGCTGATGCAAAGGAGTGAACTGATTCCATATTTTGCTTGGCTTATGACCACAGCTTTTGCTTTCGCTATGAAACGGTTATTGTGTAGAAAGACAGGTCCTCTTGCTTTAGTTCATTTTTTTGCCCTGTCTTGTGAGAGAGGGAAGTGAGCAAGCAGCTGGGTGGGTGTTTGGCTGTTGGCTGGGCCCATCCCACCACAACAGCACTTCCAACACTTTATGCAGAGTCTGAGGGAGTAGAAATAGAGCAAACATTTGGATCGCCCCCTGTTTTAGCTGCAAAACATGGGTATCCTTCAAAGACCTATTCTGAGCTGAGAAAAATGAAAAGAATTTATCATCTCAAGTCACATTACTATGTAGTTTTATCATATCAAAAAATAAGAGGCTTACTTTAACATGTCTTTTCTAAAACACCTTTCATTAAAAATATGGTTGGTTATACGGGTCTTACCAAAATTATTTTTCGCAGCTAATCCAAAACTGAGACAGGCTTTATGATTATTGTTATTGTGGCGTATCAAAGCTGTCCTTAAATCTGGCAGTATGCATACACAATTGCTTCTGAATTAGGAGTAGGTGGGGGCAGACTAACCTCCCATCTGGTTCACTGACACCCACGGGTTCCAGGGCAGAGTTGCCATCCCACCCCAAAACTGTCATCAGCATAGTATGGCTGTTCCTGTACCTCAGGTAATTGGTTTAAAACTGATTTTGGAATATTTATGCATAGGCATTTTGTATTGGCATAGGCACCAAGTATACCAGTGACAGAATGATTATGAATTAAAAAATAAGAGCAATATCTCAGAGTAGAGATGCTCAAAGGACATCTCACCAAAACAAAATGATTCATTTAGATTCCAGACAAAAGAATTAAATTTCCCTTTTGTTCTACAAGGTAATGGCATATTGTCTGACTTAGTGTTAACAACATGTACACTCATAGTTAATCATTTACTACTGAGATACAACAAAGAAAGTGGAAGCCATCACATAAGCAAGACTGAATTTTGCTGTGTAATGATGCACAGTCAGAAGGCCCTTTTGTTGTAGCAGATGGCAAAAAAGTTTGAACTTTAGCTTGATCAGAGCTCAGTGCCCTTGAGTCCTTTCATTATTAACCACTGGTTGCTTTTGTCTTGCCAAATAATCTGAATTACTGTCCATCCATGCTGTTTTTTTCTGTTTAAGAGAATTATATTGTCAGAAATGGGGAATTAGAGACATGTAAATGTACTTTTGTGGATGTAGATATAGGTATTCATTTCCTCAGATTCCAAAACTCAGAGATTAATTTTGTCTCTTGAGCAAAAAGATGTGATTTTTCTCTTCATAAGCTGTTCATAAGAATTTTTGGCTTTGATAATACAATCCATGCTTAACTACCTTGACAGTTTGCCTGGAATTCCTCAGTCTGCCAAAAAAATGTCAAATAGCATTGAGTGGTGAGGGGCTCTGAGACCCATCAGCTCATTCCTCTTCTGAACCTGAAGGCAATACTGAGAGAATTGACTCCTCATTTGGTACTGTTTGCTCTGTAATGGCATCTATGGTGCTCTGAAAATAGAAAGCCAATTTTGCTTTCTGTGGATACAAAGGGAGCCATAAGCCTGCTTTTACAGACCATTACTCTGATCCAGAACCTAGAGATCTTTTAAGAAAGCACAGGTTGTTCTTTACCTTTCAGAACAGGTATCTGAACTGGTGTTCATGTGAATGTTTATTTGAGTTGTATTTCACCTGGCACAGTTACTGCTATTCATCCACAGGTTCTTTTCATCTTTTGTGAACCAAATGGACATTTGGTACTAGTACCAAAGATAATATCAGATACTCAGCTGACATGAATCACTCTATGGAGCTGCTCAATTACTTCTGTCAAAGTTCAGATCTTAAACTCCTTGGCAGCTTCCTTCTGCTCTGTGTTAATATCTACGTAAAATAACCTATTTCCTGCTGCTGATACATGGAGGATCATGTAACCAAACATAATCCCCTCTGCAGAAATTAATCAGAAAATCTTCTTCACCACAGCATGGAGTCTTCACTTGTTGGTGTCTAGATGTCAAAAATGGCACAGAGATTTTTTTGACTGATGGGCTTTGCTGTATGATGAGGAAGAGTTTAGATAAGCCTATTAACCTGGATACATTTATCTAGGAGTTTCTGTTAACTTGGTCACAAGCTTCTGAAAGTAGAATGTAGTAGAAGAAACCACAGCAAAAAGTATTCACTTTTGTGGGTAGGTGCAAACTTGTGGTCAGTCTCTGATAGCTACTTTAAGACAAAGTGTATTTTTTGCCCATAAAACATTTAGGTCAATGTTACCTCATAAGAGTGCCTGTGTGTAGCTTTGAATCCTTCTGATGCATAAACAGATATGTGCTTAGAGTATGAGGGGCAAAAGCTGAATTCCAGCTTGTCCAGAATTGTCAGTCCATGCCTGGGGAAGAAAAAGGACCCCTCAAAGATACTCCTTCTCCCAGCTGCTTTCTAATCAGGCAAACCAGCCATGAAAACTTTAAATACAAGTAGTTTTCTGTTAATAAGGTTTTGCTTTGTCAAAATTGTTTGGAGTATCCCTAGAAAAACCCAATAGGGACTTATTTCAGGTCCAAGTACAATCTGCTTGGTGCTGTGGCTGATGAGGTGATTGGACTTCTCCTTGTGTGTTTTAGCTACGCTGATGTTGACTGGCTTCCTGCATTTCAATGTTCTTGAGTCCTGCTTGATGAGCTAACTGTATCCAGGATCCTAGAACAACAATTAATGTAAAAGGTTTCTTATCTTCAGCCCAGCTGGATTCAAAACTGGGGAACAGAATGATAGATATACTCTTTACTAAGGACTGTGGACTCCCTCTGAGTGTGCATTGTTATTTTGTGGACAAAAATGCCCACAGGCTTTCATCAACAACAGATGGTCCTAGGGGCACTAGCCACTTGAGGGTATTTGCAACAGATAATTGTATGTTGAATAAGGCACAAGTATTTGCTGCTTTCTTTTAATTGCTCATTTCTCTTCTTTATCCACCTCCAAAGCATGGCAGCAGGTCAAAAGAGGCACAAGTTCTCAGGGTTTTGTGTGAAGAGTGCTTTGCTATTTGTATGTTTCTTTTCTTTTGTTTTGTCCTTTTTTCCCTTCATCAAGCCAGCTTGGGAGAGACTACAATTTCAGTCTTTTCTGCTCTGTCCTTGGGAGTGCTCTGAGCTCTTTTCCTCTTGATAGAGGGGAAAGTGTTAAAGTGGGGTAGTGTTTACAAACAAGTCATAAATGGAGGTTTCTCTCTCTACATTTATGTCAGTGCCTATGACCTAGAAGATTTAAGTATGTTTCCTGGGAATATAAAATAAGTCTATTAAATGGAAGTAAAAATTTTGATACCTCAGACTGTGTATTTCAGGCTTAATTACATGTATTTATTTGACATGTCTGTTATTGGGAGCACTAGGAGTCTACATAATGCTTTCACAGTCTGTCACCTCTGTGTGATCTGCGTAAGTTCTGTCAGGAATGTTGACCTTGTGCTGTCCTCATGCATCTGTGTCTGCCCAGGTCCATGGTGACCCTTCACTTTAACATGAAGAGAAATAGAGTGATAAGGAAATCTATGACATTTTCATCCTACTTTAAAATGTCCACAAATAATAAGAAGAATTTATTTATTCAATAAATAAATTATAAGCATTTTTTTTTACCTAAGATGGAGCAAGACATACTGAGGCTAGGAAAGTTCATGGTGTGTTCTATGGCCATATTTTTTGAGCAGCATTGCTTTTGGATTCCTTTCTAATTATTAAGATGTCAGGAATAGCAAATCCAAAAGGTCTCTTTCCATAGTCATGGAAGCAATTTTCCCTCCCTTTCTTTCCCTACAGAATTACAATGAACTGATCATGGATCTATTAATATATTTGTATCTTGTTTGAATATGTAGAATACTTGTTTTGCATTTACTGAGTAGTCTAGTCACTATAAATTCAACTAAGTCAGAAACAAATTAACTAATACTACTGAGAAAACAAACCCACAAGTCCAAATGAGTATTCCCATTGGTATCCTTGACAGCTGTCTGAATGTTTAGATGTTTAATTCAGCCCTTTTCTACCTGCTTGTAGTAGGCACCAGGAACCAGGAACCAGGAACACACTACCTCCTGCTTTATGGACTCCTATCCAGCACCAAATATGTCTCTGCTTCAGACAAAACCATGTCTGAGCATCTTGTCAGCCCATTAATGCTCAATGCAACCTGCATTGGACTGCAAAAGGAGATTTCTGAACACTTTCTGGAAATGATTTTATGAAAAATCTACCCCAAAGTGACAAAATGATTAATATATTTATAGCTGGAGCTCTCAGAGGAAACTCATATCTGAACATAAAATCTTATGTTATCAGATATCTTGCTATAACAATAATATTAGCAGGAAAAAAGCATTTTCTGTATCCTTTCCATTCATATCTAGAATTCATGAAAAAACAAGTTACCCTTGGGTTTACTTAGTAGAATGAGTAAAGGGGCTGTTTTCAATTGTGTGTCTGCAGTACTTTAGGAATGTCTAAGGAAGCTTCAGAACAGCTTGTTGAGGCAGTGGAATCCATCTTCTACAGGCTCAATGACAGAGGAGCTCCGATTCCTCCAGGAAATGGTTTGGCACAGTGTGCCAGCACTGCAGTTGCAGTGTTCCAGGTCCCCAGAGAGCTCCTGGGGAGGGGTAACAGCATGACCCTGTGGCTCCATAGCAGGGCTGTGGATGAGGGCAGGAGGCACTGCACTGCCTCCTCCAGCACATCTTTGGCAGGGCTAAAGCCTCGGACATCACACTCACATGCAGCTCTGCTGCTTCAGGACCCAGATCAATATCACTGTGAACAGTATCTGAGACAACCAGTCCTGCTGAAGCACAACTGTGACACAGTTCAGATGGCTCCATTTGTGACACAGTCACTGCACAGCCAGGCCCAGCAGGTACATCACTTTTGTGGGTGCTCTTGGGGGGATCTCAAGGCTCACAAGCTACACTCAACTGTGTACTGTCATCAGCCCAGATGTCACTTGTGGAATGGATTTTGGCCCCCTGGTTTTCTCTTACTTTTTCTATTAGATTTTAACTTTAAATTAGTGAAAGAAAAAAATTCAGACAGTATGGGTAAAGTAGTGCCTCCTCTTTATAGCCTGTGCTTGGAGCTCACTTTTCACTTCTGTCTTGAAGAAGTCAGCCTTTCCCTGTGTACATCAGGTGTACCTAATGGCAGACAACTGCACCTGGAGGGGAAGGCCCTGGCTGGCCATTGAGGCATTTACCACACAGGCTACACTGGGGAAGCTGCCCATAGGAAACCCCTGAGGAAAGAATTTTAAGACATCACAAGTATGTAAATTACATGGAGTTCATGTTGAAAAGGAACTTTACCTTGTTAAATTAATCTTAATTAATTAACACTTTTCCTAGGGTAACTGCTTGTGCATATTTTGCTAAACATTAGGAAAAATTGTTTTCACTATGTCCTGGTTTCCTTTTCTGTTTTTCTTTTACTTTCCATNATTTTTTTTTCCTAGTGCACTGAAATAGCTCATACATTGTTTTGGAACTTCTAGTACTTCTGTTATGCAGCAACTTGATTTTAAAAAGGGAAACTTCACTGACCCAGCCTTCGAGGAGCTGGAAAATAAGGACTTCTGCAGTGCAGCATTCAAAAGAAATCCAGACTCAGCCTCGTAAAGAAAAACATCTAAACATTTATATGATTACCAGGAACAGCGTATTCTCTTGCACCCATGTGCTTCTGGATGCATTCCAAGATATTAATAGCAGTAGTGGCAGGGCTGTACACTATATTGTTATTTCCTCCTTGGAGAGAACAGAATGTTAGACTGTGAGAATATGACATGGAAACTATGTGAGTTGGCTGCCCTCTTCTACTTTATTTACTCCTTCTTAGATCTTTCTGACTTTGGGGTGTTTGCAGTCACTTTAAAAGGGATTTGCTTTTTGCCCAGGAAGATTACTGGAACTGCTACTCTGGATCACATGATGGACATTAACCCTGGTTTCTGTCTCTATCTGTTGGAAACAGAACAGACCTGAGTAGTCAATAATGTGTCAGAAAAAGGCAAGATCTTAAATTTACTTCCCTCTTGAGTTAAAACAGTGATCAATACAAGTCAATAGGTAAAATATCTATATGCTTGATTATTATTCATCTTATTTGTACAGAAATAAACATTACACCTTCCAATAAATGCCCTTTCATTTTATCATCTGTCTCACTGAAATATTCAATTCAATTTTGTTTTCCATGAGATTGATCTAGGACTCAATTCTAAGTGCAGGTCAAATACTGCAAAGAGACAGCCCTAAGAAACTAGGCAGAAAATAGTAATTTAGTTTTTTATTGTTGTTAGAGCAAGGGCTGTCCACTTCCTGAACATCTGCCATTCTGTCACTAAATGGTGTCTCTTTGAATTGCCTTAATCTGGATGGAGTCCAGCTACATTTTCCAAAACTAGGTTAACTTTGTGGTTTTCCCAGCTCTCCAATGAGGAGGTAATGCTCCTACAAGTTGCAGCTTCCTCTTTTCTACACCTTCTTTGCTTTCCCATGTTTTCCTGCCCTTTGCATCACCCGGGCTCTGGCACTAAAACAACCATCTGCATGGTGCCCTTGAAAGGCAAATCAGGGAATTGATCCAGTTTGAAACTAGCTGTTACAAGAGCTCAAGCCAGTGTCCTACTGCTTTTCACCACTCAGCCATGCCAGTTTGTACTAGTTGGGTGCACAGGGTGGAGGTGAAGAAGGTGAGGGAAGGCAAGAAGGTAGACAGAACTGTGTCTACCTGCAGCACTACTACTTTGTGCTGTTTAAAAGTATTATTGTAAGTATGGGCTTGGACATTGTCAAGATTGCAATTCTTGGCAGAACTCTTTTTTTTTGGAGAAGAAAGATTTTACAAGTTAATGCCCCTAGTCTCTCCAGGTTTAGGGAAAAAAAAATCCATGTATCTCAAGACAGAGAAGCTTAGGATATGTATGCTCTCTGTGAATGGCAGCCAGTGTAAGCTTAGAGGATGTGTTATAGCTAAAGTAAAATTACTTCAAACTAGAGGCAATGAGGAAGATTTAAAGGACATTGACAAAGTGTAGATGTATGGCAATAGCTGATAAATTTATTTCTACTCAAAACAAAAGGATTGCTTCTCTTATCCTTCAGATTACAAAAAGCATCTGCAGATTAAGACAATAGTATCTTGTCTTGGGTTATGTAACAACAACAAAAAAAGTATTCTATTTCATTTGTTGAAAGCAATTGGGGAGATGATTTTCTTTATCTTTTGTAACTCCAGGGGGGAGGGGGTGGGTGCCTTCTGATAATAGACCAGCTGTTAAAACCAGGTGGGGCAGTGTTTATTACCTCTTTCATCACTGTCCACCCTCCGAGGAGAATATCTTCTGTTAATGGGGCATTAAGGCTCACCAGTGACATGACACATTACACCATCCCATTGTGAGATGTTCCACCCAGTAAGGAGGAGCCAACTGTTCCCTACCCAGATAAAAACTGAGATGTGGAAACACCAAGAATCTATTTTTCCACTGGATTCCCAGAGGAAGACTGGACTCATCTCACCACCACTGGACCCTTTCTACAGGATCTCCTCTACTCCAACAGAACACATCTGTTTCTCCAGGACTATTTATTTGGACTGCTTCCAACACCCTGATCAACAGGGTGTCAGGTCATATTTCTGACTCTCTCAGGGTTTCTAGGGTTTTTTTCTTTTGTTTTTTTGTTTTTGTACTACTACATTTGTATTTTTAATATTTCTAGTAAAGAACTGTTTGTTGCTGTTTGCCACGCTGAAATGACTACGCTGAGATGGAACTTGAGAGAAAGACAAGCAGGGGTGGAAAGCCCCAATTTGTTTATTTTATCCTATTATATACTTTTAGAAAGGTGGCCATGGATTGGAGGGTGGAATTCCCACCTCTCAACCACATTGGTCAATAGGACTGCCATCCAACACCCTCCTCTCCTCCAGAAGAGTGCAAAAACAATTACAGTATTTACAAAAAACAATCTCTTGCTTGCAAAGCATGAGAAGTAAGAACTTCTACTTAATTATGAATGCTCAGAAAACCAAAAAAATCTCATAGTGACAACTGTTATTCCATTTCCCAAAACTTTGTCTGAAAGCCTTTAACTGCAAAATTATAATAATTTGGAGGGAGGGGGATTTTACATTCTCCATTTCAAGGGAAACTTCAGTTTTCCCTGGCAGCCACCTGTCTTCTCAAACTAAAACATACCTGTTAAATATTGAAATAACATTGCATTTCAGGGGATATGCATTCAGTAATCCACATCATCCCTTTCAGTTTTCTGTGCAATGTTATCTGTTACAACATGGTAACACTTTGAAGGGCAGATGCTGTCTCACCATAAATTAGCAATGGGGTGGCAGGAAAGATGCACACTTTCGATTTTCATTTCTCTCTGATGTAGAAAGGGAGCAATCACCAGCTCCTATTCTATGAAGACTGTGTGGCTTGTTCCCCATGGGACAGATGGTAAAAGATAAGTCTTCCTACTCTGTTTTAACAGAAGTTGTTTCCCATGGACAGATTTTGCTATGGATAGAATCAAATTGTACAGCCCACTGGCAGAACACCTAAGGCACCAAATTTCATGCAGTCATGTTTACACAGCTTATTGGAGGTGATGTTTGGCACAACCTAACCCCTCACCCCCTGACCTGCCATCACCATTCTAGATTTAAAAGCCTAGAAAAAATTCCTTATGTTAGTCTAACTGGCTCTAAAATACTTCAGTATTTTGATTTAGAAACTGAAGATGCTAGGTTTTTTTTTATTCATAGCAGAAAGTACTATGATTGCAAAACTTGCTTTCTGAAAGCAATCGAGTATTTCTTATTAAAATTTCCTCTTCTCTTGGTGTGAAATCACCTTGAGAGTTCTACTCGTTATTTATGCGATAAAACAGTGCATCTGTGTTCCATTTAAGATTGTTCTGTTAGAAGCACATTATTTTTCTGCTTGAATGAAAAAATGCTTGAAGGCAATTGGATCCTAACTCTCCAATGCAGTTTCTCTTTGGGATCTTGCTTTAGGTTTCTTTGTAAAAGCTGGTCCAAGACCAGAAGTTGAGTTCTGCATTGCTGCTAAAGCAAATCAGATGCCTGGTATTACAGGGCAGTTTTGAAAAAAGCAACTGATGTGTGGGTTTAACATTGTATGAGGTCTGTCTCAGAGTGCCAAGAGCTATAGAGCTGATGTGCAGGCCCTTGTCAATGCAGCAAAAAAGGACTCTTGGCTCTGCTAAGGTGCCCTTTGAGAAGATCAATCTCGAAAAGCCAGACTTTCTTGGAAGATATTAAAGGAACTTAATTTCCTCATAAACCAAGCATCCATTCACCAAGATTTGTGAAATGAATGATAAAATTGGCATGGTATTGTGAAATAAGGCTCACTGTCCTTTTTTACTTTCTGCCACTGTTCACAGTGTCTGACAGCAAGGAAAATACGGTAGCATATATACAGGACTGTAAAGCCTCTTAATGAAGTCTATGTATTTTCAGGGTTTTTTTGTTTAGGAGGCTTTTTATTTTTATTTTAAGTGGAGCAATGTACTCAAAATACATTTTTAATATCTGATTGCTATGGTACCTTCCAAGATTTTGCTGTGGTACCTTCCAGCAAATAAAGACCAAGTGTCACCCTTGCACAGTGACCTCATCAGAAAGTTACTTTTGGAATAGCAGCTGCACCAAGTGTTAATCTAGAGAATTGTCAAGGAAATAAGGGGGACTAACTCACTTTCCTGTAGTGTCATTTAGGATTATATTAAATATTCTAATAATGTGCAGACCCCAGCATTCATAAGCTGTCATGGGAGTATCAGAGGAATCAGGGTTTGCATAACAACAGGAGGGGATATCCTTGCTATGTTTCCTCTTGTTCTCTTGTTCCCAGTTGTCCTTGTGACTGGAATGTAAATTCTAAACCACTGAACACGGCAGCAAGCAAGCCCACAGAAGGCAGCTGGCAGGTGGGCAGCAAGTGGTCAAGACAGCAGGAGAACACCAATACGTTTTATGCCTTAACACTCAATATAGCTCTGTAGATATTTCAGAGCATGCACAATCTGTACAGGAGACCATGGCTCAGATGTCCAGACACATGAAGAAGGAGCATGCAATCATGTATCTGCACATCACTCTGCTTTCCTGGAGACTCTGTTTTTGAGTCCCGAAAGATCCATTTAGTGAAGAGAAACCTCAGCTTACAAGGTGTTTCTCTTTTTTTGCGTGCAAAGAGAATGTTCTTTAAAGATTCTTCTGTGATGGTTTTGTGACCAAAGTGACCTTCATCTGTGCAGTTCATGCATAACCTTGTTTGACCCTAGATGGTCCTTTTGAGGGAAAGGGGATACTGCCTGCCCAGTAACCATTCTGGCCCTCTGCAGAATTAATTGTGTTTATAAAGTAAGATTAAATATTGTGTCTGTGATTACTTTTTTTTTTTTTAATTAAAAAGAATTTAGAAGCAGCTAAATGGGAAGAAGCCAAAAAAGCATATGAAGAATATAATATCCAAAAAGCCTGGGACATATTAGAAAACCAGCAATCAAACAGGAATGATAACACAAAAAATCAATAGGAAAAAGGACATATACTGAATCCAATTAACTTTGAATTGATTATAGAGAGAAAAACAAAAGCAATTTTTAATCCTCTCTAATATTTGATCCCGAGAACAGTGCACTTATTTAAACCATTCTCATAATCAGTTTCCTTTATACTGTGCTTTTTCCTCTGAGAATGTGCATTACACCACATTTGTCATTTATGTCAGAACAAAATAAAAATAAAAACAAGAAGCTGGTATAATCAGTTTCAGTTTTGAGAACTAAAGTAACAAAAGCACAATCAAAGAAGTGAAAGGATAATTAGTAACAATGAATACTAAAATAGCAGCTTAAAGCCTCTTTCAGATTTAACAATATGTCAGAGCAGGGCTAAGGAAACACAGACAATGAGAAAAATGTATCTTCTCAACAGAGTGGGGGATAAATTCAGGCCACAGCTAAGGGCCTAACCAATATTTCAGTTAAAATTCTCGAGGTTAGAGCATAGCACCGAGTATAAAGAGGCATTTTTATTTATTAATCTAACTGCTACTTTGTTACTCAACATTTCCAGGTGATCAAATTGCTCTGACTGCTGTAAAACTTTTACATCAAGAAAAAGGTCCATATACAAACCTGGATCAGACAAGCGGGTAAAAAAGTAAGCAATAAGGCAGTGTCCAGACCTTTTAGGACTCTAAATTTAAAGCAAGATAATTAAAAACAACTAATGACAAACAACAACTGACTAGCATTATGAAAACATCAGTTCTACCTTTGACTTCTTATGTTACTAGTCTTGAAGATTCATTGACTTTCTAGGCAAAATGAGGATGATGTCAGTATTAAAAGTAAATATCAGAAAATGGGTACGTTTAGGATGTGCAGTTGTACAAATCTCAGTGATATTTAGCAGAGAGAGCTCTGAGAATGCTGGTCTTGTGTTTCTTATCAGCTGTGAAGTATCTATTCACAAATTATTTCTATTAACTTACTGGGCTGAGGTTAATCTCTTCTCACATCTAAAAACTAAAAGTTGAGTATAATCTAAGCTTGTTGTCCAATTTGATTCTGTTGAGAACAGAAGACATTGGATGCCTGAGGCATGTATCCAAGAAGGTGAAATAAATTGTCCTTTAAATGTGCTTGCTTTTCAGCCAGTTCAAAAAGCTTGAAGTGTTCATCTCCCTGTTAGACAGTTAAACTCAAGTAAGAGGAATCACAGTTTGACATCCAAATCTACAAAGGCATCTGTTGGTGTCAGAGATATTATACTGAGAGATCTGGCTTCAAAATGCTTCAGTTCATAAACTCAGTAGCTTTGGACACTGTGATAAAACATGCAAATCCATGAGCATTTCTTGCAAGACACGTTTCTGAAATATCTCTTCTCTTGGGTTTATTTCTTTTTTTTTTTTCTCCATCCTCTCACTTAAATAAGGATTCACCATGTTAATACATGCATATGAAGGTGAAACTAAGCAATGAACCTGTGTAGTCACAAGGCAAAGCATGAGGAAATCAACTTCATTATAAAAAAAATAATTATTTTGCGTACCATAAAGAAATTTTTACTTGTTAGAAGGGTGGAACTATAGAAAAGGAAACTGGAATTGTAGCAATGTCTAACATACTGGTGGTGTGTAACAGCAGGTCCTACTCTACTCTGCACTGGTGTGGCCTTACCCTGAATATTGTGTGCAGTTTTGGGCAGGGGTCACTTGGTTTGTCCAGCCTGCAGGAGACAGAGGGGAGACCTCATTGTGGTCTTCAGTATCCTCATGAGGAAAGTGGAGGACAGGTACCAATCTCTTCACTCTCATGACCAATAACAGGACTTGAGGAAATGGCATGAAGTGGAGTTAGGGGAGGTTTATGTTGGATTTCTTAAAAAGGTGTTTCACCTGGAGGGTGGTTGTGCACTGGAGCAGACTCCCCAAGGAAATGGTAGCAGCCCCAAGACCAACAGAGTTCAAGAAGTGCTTGGAAAATTATTTCAGGCACATAATGTTACACCTGCTGTTGTCCTGTGAAGGGTCAGGAGTTGACTTGGATGATCTTTGTAGGTGCCTTCCAATTAGGAATATTCTATGATTCTGTGATTCTATGACCTATCAGTGAAGACCTGCAGAGAGTAGATCTTATTGACCCTGACTGAGTACGTGAAAGGATGATTTGTCTTGCTGACCTCCAACATCCTATTTTTTGCAATATTGTGAAAGGTCTTCTTTGCATTTGAAAGAACTCTGAGCTGACATAGGACACATCCAACAAGGTCCAGCCATATTTTATAATTCTTTGTCAGTGCTGCAGAATAGAGACTGTCTTATTTCCATCTGCCAAGACTTGAGCAGGGCTGTGCATGAACTGAGGTGTTACTCAATGTATTTGGAAAACTTTAAACTGAAATATTGAAATGGAATTTAGCAAAATTTGAACAGCTGAGCAGGATCACAGCTTTAGCCTTGGGTGTCTGTGTGTTCTGTGCAAGTCCCAGTTTTGGTAAGTCCCTTTGGCTCTGCTGAAGTTGTGGGATGTGAAAGTGCCTGCCAGCCTCTCCATCCCTGAAACTGAATCTAGTCACATACCATCTGCCTTTCCTCCTCAGGCTGTGCTCTTCAGCCAAAGCATATTAAGACATACAAGAAGACAGTGACAGCAAGTTTCAACAAATCCCCTAAATGAATAGGGGGTTCAGGACTGGGTGAAGTAGGTACCATCAAGGACATGCAGCACAGAATAAGTGATCCCTCAGGCCATATGAATAGAGACAATATATTCATTGTTCTGTGCAAGCCAGTAGTGGATATCTGAGGGATATTCTGCCCTTCAGTATAGGCATGGTATCTCTGAATCTGGCACAGGCAGCTGCCCAAAATTAAATATGCAAGTAAGTAAAGCTACTGAGGGGAAGAAAAGTTTTCTAATCAATTTCCATTAGATAGAAAGATGCTATGGATAAGTAGGTGGTAAGCTTTTCTGCCAGTGAATTAATACATCCATGTCATGACCATCAATTGTTGACAGAAATGTGTGCGTGGTCTGGAAGACTTTTTACAAATTGGCAGTGACTGGTCAGGCTGAAAGCAGGTGTATATATTTGAATCTGTTCTGACCTTTGGTTCATGGCATATGCTCATGTCATGTCACATTACCTCACCGTATCACAAAAGCTAAATGTCACACAGTGTCACTTCTTAACCCATGGCAGCTCATAACCCCCACTGGTGTCAGATTATGTATAATGTAAAAAAAGCACAGTAAATACAATGTCCTGTATATTATTTTAGCAGTTATCAGTCTCATAAGAAGCTGAAATCAATATTTATGTAAATGGCAAGATAGAGCATAACTTTTTTTTTTTTTTTTTTAACTCTTTGGGGCTTATTTATTGTTATTCCCATAAACTATTTTGCTGTGTGTTAACAAATCTTTTGAAGAATTCTTCTCAATACTCGGAACCACAAGCCCTTGGAAATCTGCTGTTTGGGTCTCCCTGAATTATTACCACATTTAAAGTGAAAGTTGCACCTGAGGGCAACTGGCTAATAAAACTGTCCTTGACTTCTGCTTGTGGGATTGCCCTTCTTATCACACTCCTACTTTGTCAGCCTGTGACTCAAAGCCTAGTAACTTAATCAAGCTTGTGTTTATAAGGCTTATGTCATCTGAGTAGCAAACTGAAGCAATCCCTTGTGACTTAGGGGACCAGTCACCTGCTTCCAAAAATGACTGACTGTGGAGCTTGACTGCAGAGCTTGACTGCCAGGACATAATTTGTTTAGATGAATGGCTGATAAAAAACTGGGAGTGATATACAGGTTTGGATAAATTATCTTCAGCCTATAGGAAGCTCATAAACTGGGAAAGAAGTCAGGCAAAGGATATATTCCTATTAAAAACTGTTTATGTAATCTCTCCAGGTCTACATATCCCACAGAATGCTAGTGTGTCTTAAGGCTGCATGCGGTCAAACCAGTAAAGGTTTAATACTCTAAGGACAGGTAGCTGCATGCAGCTGCAAAATGACACCTGGTGGCCCTTTGGGAGAGTGGCTGTCATGCTTTCTCAGACAAGGGCACAGGGGTGGGCAGGTGCAGCTGCTTTCAGAAAACCTTTGCTTCTGGGGACTGATAAGTGTGAAGATCTGGACTTTCCAAGTTTCAGAGTAAATGCTTCTGACTGTTCCTCTAACTACTCATCCCTGACTACCTGTGAGTACAGGCAAATGCCATTATAATGACCAGGATTTTGTCAGGCTGCATGACACACTTCATTTCTTTCTCTCCTCCTCTCACTCCATGCTGGGCATGTAAGGAAGGAGAGAAGGAATGTGCAGGATTGTGCTCTCCCTGCCAGGCTGCCAGCTATGATATTCCCTTTTCTCGTTCCTTCTATGCTCGTGCCTTGCCTACTCTCTCACACATAGAATCATAGACTCACCCAGGTTGGAAAAGGCCTCCAAGACCATTGGCTCCAACCTTTAACCAAACACAGCCTTGTCAACTACTGCAGCACTAAGTGCCATGTGCAATTGTTTCTTGAACACTCCCAGGGATGGTGACTCTACCACTTCCCTGGGCAGCCTGTTGCTAGTCTGACCACCTTGTGATGGGCTGATAGGGGCTTTGGAAACAGTGGGGAGCATTAGACTGGCACACAACTTACCTGTTTCAAAAGTCTGGGTGATGTAGCATTTGTCAGCATAGCTGACCAAAGAGAAATAGGAAATGAGAGATGGATTCATTAAGGGAATGAGGATTTATGAGACAGCAACCTTAAGGACCATCTCCCTTACATATCAGATCCTTCTGTGGGAAATGCTGAGCATCTGTAGGCTCCTCAGTAGCCCAAGAAACAAAAAATATTTCTCAGTTTCCAAAGACTCCTTGGAGACACTCAATTTCTTTCAAGACTATACTTCCCCCATCACTCCCTCCTTTTGCTTTCCTGTTTCTCCTTCAGTTGAAATGTCTGATACTTACTAACTAAATCATTATCTGAGTCAAGCATTTTAATAGGCTAAGTAATTATTACCCATGGTCATAATAAATGATATGGAGAGGAGGGGTTTCAATTAGGAAATATTTCCCACCCGTGCTGCATATGACCTTCAATGTATAGGCCACATTTCTCACTCATTCTGCCACCCTGAGGGAACTGCTTCTCTTTATATATATTAAAAAAAATGGTTAATGGTGCACTTGTAATCACATGGCTGCCTTTGAACAAATCTCATTCCAGACTTTCCCTGGAGGGTTTCATTATTCTGGTTTGTGCAGAATTACATCCAGTTTTGATTCTGTTTCTGACTGCAGCTGCTGGTTCATTTGAGCATCCATTCTCCAAACCAAGTGCACAAAGAAATGTGATGCAACATTCAAATGAACAGCTTAATGAACAACTGTAAACAGAACCTCTCAAACAACAATTATATGTACCTTTCTGTAGAATAGCAGATCATAATTCTGAGCTATCCCTTCAATGTGGAAAGAAAACATGGTGTCAGTTATTTTCATAATGAAAATTAATTAAGCATTTTCTTTTTTGTCACAGGTATTTTAAAAGATCAAAAATTGAAAAGGAGCTCTTTCCCTGATATCCTCCCATTAATAAAGGTCTGGGTCAATGACTGACATCTTCTACCTTTCTATGAATCTAGAGATGATACCTGGATTCCAGTGGAGCAGGATTTATACCAACTTCAATGAGAGCTAATTTGGTCTGCTAAATGTGTAATTGTTCTTAGCAAAAAATGAAAAATTCTATTAAGCTCTCACAGCAATCAGAGATTGTGGCATTTTAACAGTAACAGCCAGCATGATTGAGTGTTTTCACTGCTTACTGACAGATGGTCATTGTGTTACAAAACAGCCTCCAATAAATAATGACCATATCCACATGAGAGGTGGAAAATAGTTCTCTATTTGCTTCTTCATTTCTAATGAAGTAGAAATGTTTCTTCAATTCCACTTTATTCTGATACTAAAAGTCAAAACCTTCAATCTGACTGAAAAGTTACATGAATTTGAAAACAGAATTGTTTCAAGTTGTTTTTATTTGTTTGCTTGCCCATTTCTTTGCATCAAATAAACTTTTTGGTTAGTGTTATTCAATTCTTATTTCATAGTGTACATTTCCCTTCAGGTGCCAGTGAAGCTTCCTATGAAAAATCACAACTACGCTCAAATTGAAGATATTGTTTCGTGTTGTGAGGTGACAGGTTTGAAACTTATTCCTCATAACATGATGAGCATGAGTGCACAGTGCTCTGTATGACTGGGAAAGAGATTTCATTCTAATCACAGTGCCTCAGAACATAATGTGTACTAACAGTTTATGCCAGTCACAGAGCTGTGAATTTACTACTGTTACTAATGATGCTACAGAAGTTACGAATCTTATACTGTGAAAGAACATGAAGCACCAAGTCTGTTCAATAGGTACCTCAAACATATTAGTACAGCACAGCAGAAGTACAACTATTTCTGACTGGGTAGGAGAGCAGAGTCAAATGAGGGGAAAAAGCTGTCTTGCATCAGATTGTTGATGAACAAAAGGAATATTTTTCACAAGCACAGAGACTGACTTACTGAACACATGCAGAGTTCAATTTCTGAGAGCAAACTGTTGGTCAGTGGTTATCCTTATTTGCACTGCAAAAAGTCTCAACGATCCAACTGAGCTGAAGTAGAACAATGAAGCACAACTAGAAAAATTATCGCACAACCTGTTACCTGTTCAGGAGTTCTAAAAGTAGCTAAACTGTTTTTTTGTCTTGAAAAGAGCAGGTAAAGCTAAACATATGGAATGAATGTATCTATGAAGCAGGAAGGATTCCTGTCAGGTCTCAGAATCAAGCTATCCTTCAGCAGTACAATCTCCAGCAAAATCACCCTTGACTTCCAAATCTTTATCTGTAAAGAACTTGATTGCTCATCTCTTCACATTTGCACTTGACTACATTTGAGGTTTTAAATTGCTTTATTTTACTGACTCTTACTTTGTAATCAGGGGAAAAAGTAAAACTTCCAAAACTACAAGCATCTTGCCTACAAAAGTTTTCAGGGTACACTTCGCATAAAGTTCACTATTATGGGGGTCAATGATCAGATTGAAATCAGAAACTTCTATGACCCTTCCCAAGTGCAAGTGTTCTTGGGTCATAACCTATGGGTTCTACATCCCTCTATGTGTTTACATGTGTTTAAATTAGGAATTGTCTGAACAAGGTTCTGCAATCAGAAACAAAGAGCTGTGCTTTTATTAGAAGCCATAATGAGTTCTGAGAGTTAGTCTCTTGACCCCAACAAGGTGTGGGAAAGATTTTCTGTGGTGGTTCCCACTTGTTTCTGATAATGAAGTAGCCTCTTCAAGACCAACTAATCTCAGTAAAGATGAGAGACATTCTCATATCTATTAAGTAATAATTTATAATTCAGAAGAACATTTATGAAAGCAGCAGCATGTCTTTTGTCTTCTATATACAGTACAACATTCAATGCTTAAACTAAGTGAGTACTTTTGCTACAGCTTGCTGGCAGTTTGAAATCCTGTGGGGAAATGAGTTCATGGCTTCATCACCTGCTAGAGAGCTATCACAGCTCACCCACAGCTAGCAATCTCAATAACCTCGAAAGCTGAATGATTACCTTGTCATATGGGAAAGGTGGTATCTTAGAATCACACACTGGTTTGGTGTGGAAGATCATCTAGTTCCAAACCCCTGTCATGGGTAGAGACACCTTCCCCTGGACAAGAGAGTACAAATACTCTCCCCAGCCCTGCCTTGAATACTTCCAGGGTTGGGGCACCTACAATATCTCTGGGAAAACTGTTCCAGTGTCTCAACAAACCTCACAGTAGACATTTTCCTAATATCTAATTTAAACCTGCCCTCTACCAGTTTAAAGCCATTACCCCTTGTCCTGTCACCACAGCCTTTGTACAAGTCCTTCTTCACCTCTCTTGTAGCCCTCTTTAGGTACCAGAAGGTGCTATAAGGTCACCCAGTAGCCTTCTCTTCTCCAGGCCAAACAAACCCAACTCTCTCAGCCTGTTTTGAAAGGAGAGGAGCTCCAGCCATCTGACCATCCTCCTCTGGACTCACTCCAACAGGTCCATGTCCGTCCCATGCTGGGGACCCCAGAGCTGGATGCAGCACTGCAGCTGGAGACTCAGAAGAGCAGGGTGGAGGGGGAGGAGCACTTCCATCACTCTGCTGCCCACACTGCTTTGGATGCAGCCCTGAACAGGGCTGGCTTTCTGGGCTGTGAGTGCTAATTGCTGGGTCATACTGATCTTCTTGTCAACCAACATCCCCAAGTCCTTCTCCTCAGGGCTGCTCTCCATCTTATCTTCATGTGCCTTCATGTCAAGGCTGCAATAAAGCAAAATGGATCTTGTAATAGCAGTATCTGGATGAAAAGATGACTCCTGGCTCTTGGCAGTTTCAAGACCTTTTTTCTTAGGTCTTTTCCAACCTAAAGAATTCTATGATTCTAAGATTCTTTGTCATAATTTAAGTCATTGTTTGCAACTTAAATGTATGAAAAAAGTATGAAAAAAACCCCCCAGCAACAAGGAGATAAAATCACTTGCTTCTTAATTTTCAACTGTCATGATATTGTGAAACTACTTTCCTGTTCAGTGGTACCTTTGATATGTTCTCTGATTGTACCCAAACAGAGCTCAATCTTGTTTTATCTTCTTGCATAACACTCACTCACCTATTATTTTCATGTATGAAAAGCAAAGGGAGACACAGAAAGTGTTATTTCTCCAAATAACAGGATTTGGAGCTATCATGGACTGTACAGGGAAAGGAAAACATTTCTAACATGGACTGTACAGGGAAAGGAAAACATTTCTAACACGTAAAGACATAAAATGGAATAGAATTCCCCGAGCTTTTGTCACGTTTGAATTGAGAATCCCAGTGTTCCTATAAGGGCTTTATTTGTAGTAACACCCAAGGAGAACATGTTCAGTTTACAGACAGCAAAAGAGACACATGCACACACACATTCACAAACTGTATCTCCATGCAATACCACACTTACACTGACAATACCACTGACAATACAATTTGTTTCATGCCAAGTGCTGCGTGCCACAGATCGCTGTCTCAGCACAGTACACACCAATTCCACCAGACTATACATGGTTCCTAGATATGGTCTTCCAAAACTGATTTTTTCTCTCTCTAGAGAGCTTTGAGTCCTGAAGCCCTGTCATGTCTCAGACTGTGGGCATGCTTTTCTCCACCGTGGGCTAAATGAGCATCTCTTACATTCCCACACTGTGGGAGAACCTTTGGAAAATTTTCATTATAATTTTGAATTCTGACCCAGCATTCTTATAAGCTCATTAGAGTTTGGTGCCCTCCTTAGTCTTATACAAGTTCTTCTTCTATTCCAATAACAACTACTTGGAAAAATAAGTGGGTCTCAGATGACTCTTGAGATCCAATGTGGAATCCCTCCTTCCCACCAGTTTGCCAATGATTACTTTCTTGGAACTTATTTTCAACCATGTCTTTACCTACTTTATTGTGAGCCAAGGTTGCTGTCTATGACAGCAGCCTACAATCCAACTGATGAGATATGATTCAGGTAGGTGGACTTCATGGTCAGTAACAAATTAGCTGGACCACCAGGTTCAAAGTGTAATACAACTGCATAAAGTCCAGCTGTCAGCCACATAGTAGCTTTCCTTCAGGGTACACTGAGGAAAGTAGTACCTTTATAAATGAATGAGCTGCACAATCAATACATTTGTGCATAATACACAGCAAATTCTCTGTGTGCAGCAAGATGACGAGGAGTCAACGCTTCAGTAAATCTCTGGAGGACAGGGGTGATGTATCAGTGGATGCTGGCAGCCTGAAGGCATGGGCTGGCAGGACATTAAGCACTGTTCAAAAACAAATTAAAATTTTGGATCCCCGGTGGAAAATTCCTATGTAACAGAACAGGTTGAAGGCTGATTGGACAGGAAGAAGCTTTACCTGTGGGGTAATAAGTTTCAATAGGCTGCCTTGGCAGTACAGGAATCCAACCTCAGTGCCCTCCCCAAGCCCCCGAAAGGAAGTTGTAGTGAGGTGTGGGCTGGTCTCTTCTCACAAGTAATGAGTGATAGGATGAGAGGAGATGGCCTCAAGTTGTGCCAGAGAAGTTTAGACTGGAGGCATTCAAAAGACTTGATGTGACATTTAGGGACACAGTTTAGTGATGGACTTGGCAGTGTTTGGTTTACTGTCAGACTCAATCTCAGAGGTCTTTTGCAACCTAAACAAAACTATGATTCTCCTTTTCTCCCAAGTACAGTGACTCTTTCATGGTGAGAATTTGGAATCAGATGGAGTCAGGAATTGGAAGCCCAGAACAGCCAATATGGAAACCCAGTTTCTCTAGAAACAAGCCATCTAAAAGGCAGGTCTGTGTAATTTCCTTATAGGAACTGAATCCTCACTAGGATCTGGCCTTTTATTCCTATACAGAGATTACATAAAATACTAGATAATTTTTTTTATTGGAAGAACTTATTTGAATGTTTGGCAGGACTCTTGTACACACAGAGAAATAAGTAGATCATCTGTGGGCCACAAAAATCAGCTGGGGTCAAATCCTGAACTTAACTGAAGATCTGTAAAATCATGGACTTAAACTAGACCCACATTCCCCAGCTACAAATCAACCTCTCTGTTGAACAAATAAGCCTGCTACAGAGTGTTGTATCTTCCCCAGAAAAGCAAGCACACATACACAGGATATTTGATATAAATCCATCATTATGCCTTCGATCAACTAAATAGAATGTCTTGCCCACCTCAGAGAAGCTGAGGGCTGGGTATTTATTTATCTCCCCAGGAGACAAAAAATGCACTCTTTTCCAAACTGCATGATACCTGACTTTGGTAACTACTCATGCCTGGTGAGAACTCAGGAATTACACAGGACAGAAGCTTAAGGCAGAAGGAAGTCTTTAAACTTTGAGAGCTACTTTTGGGACATTGTCTTGATCTTAGATGATATGGCATCTACCATGTTACTTACGATAATTCTAAAGCCCAAGGAGCCCCAGTCTCAGCACAAACACAGAAAATAGGTTTCAAATGCACATTTGTCCTTTTTTTTTTTTTTTACTTTCCCCCTTTTCTAACTGCTAAATTCATATTGCAGATATGGCAGTTACATCAGTAAAAGCTAGACATGAACAAATACCATCAGTAATCATGTTACTAAAATATAAATTTAGGTGACTAGAGGAGTGATTTGTATTCATGATATTTTTAATTGCATTGACTGATTGTGACTAGATTCATTAGGCAAGAATTTAGACCAAATCTATATTCATGCTACTGGTCAGAACCATGAGGAAGGTCATGATATCTGGAAATTTCCAAAGCATTTACCCAAACTTACCCATCCACCAAAATGCTTTCCTATCTTAGCCCTGTCAGGTTAGGCAACTCCTTGCCTGCCTATCTGATTTTTAAGGCTCTGACCACTCTTTTAGGGAGGATCTGCATTAAAATCATTTACAGATGGTTTTGATTCAAACAAATGACATGGAGTTGTCTTCCTGAAAGGATATGTAATCAGGTCCCCCAGTTTTTGAAATAACTTCCTGATCACCAAATTGATCTATGTTGTGAAACAGAGGAGCTACATCTGTATAAAAAAATTATTTAATAGCTGTGGCTATTTTATTGCCACAACTTTCTAGCCTAGTGGTTTGGCCAAATTTGAACAGCAAAAAAGTTGCATTCCAATACCCATTTTTGGAAACATGTAAGTCATTTATATTAAGCTTTAATTAGAAAGAGTCTGCAACATATTTCTCCCCTTTCTCTTAGAGTATATGACAGATTCAGCACTTTTCTTTCTGTGCTCTAATGAGAATCAGGAGACAGGTGACTACATAAGGTAGACTGAGAAGGGGCTAAAGCCCAAACAAAACACAGTGAAGGCACAAGCATTAGCTAATAACTATCACATGAACATTCCTATAACAGCAATATAGCTGTGCTTGTCAATTTTTCCATGTTGATACTTCAAAAGACCCAGCAATTCTGCATTTCAAAACAAATATCCATTACTGCAGTCTTTTTAGAGAAGAGTGGATTTATGAAAATGTATGTTGGTGAAGAGTTGAAATTATGGGTAAATTCAGACTGCATCCAACACATAATATCAGCTAGAAAAGGAGAAAAATACATTGAAATACTGAAATATTCAATTTCAGTATTTTAAAGGATTTTTTTTTCAAAATGTAATTTTAACGGTTATACTGTTATTTCATTTAACAACATTTTTCTTTTTTATCATAAAAGTCTGATTGAAAATTAAGCTAAGTTTACAGGAAAGGAAATACAAAGTGCTAAGAGGGGACTTTGTTCACATATATGAGAACCAAACCAAGCTAATTAAGGTTGAAATAAATATGTCTAACTAATTCAAGATGAGGTTGCTTTGTTTACTGTACTAAATCAAAAATCCTCAGAAAGTCAAATCATGACTTGACCAAACTTTTGCCTATGACACTTCACAGCAAAACACATGATTTGACCAGATCCAGCACACACTCATGGATTGGTGAACAGGCCAAACCACAGTGGGAGGACAGTCTTTGCCAATGATCTAATTCTCACAGCCATAGTATAAGCCAGAACTGGAATTTATTTATTTCTTCTCAAAAGGAAAGTCCTGAGTATACAGAGAACAGCAGAACTGGAAGAAAAGCATTTTCTTCTATTTTGTTCAGCTATTGTTGAATAGTTATGCTCAGGTGGTGTTTTCTTTTTAAAAATTATATATTTAGAACACAAAGCCATGAAATGTTTAATACCATTCTGGAAAACTGATTTGTACAGAGTTTAGTTACATTTATTATTTAACAAGTGAATGGCAAAACTTACTTAAAGTTCCTCAGAGCATTTCAGATATTAGCAGGCTTTATAGAGATAAGAATAACAGGATTACTAGGGATGCCAATACTATACAGCAGAATTAAAAGCTACAATTAATATGGCTATTACTATCACTTTAGAACTATGCTACAATCTATTATGCTTTCTTAGCAAGTTAATGAAATTCTTTGTCCCACACACAAAGGATCTGCAGTATAATAAAGTTATTAATAAAAGTAATTATACCTTTTAGAATAAAAAAGGATCACTGGCAAAAAAAAAGGGTAAATGCAATTCACTTACTCAACAATCATACTATTTTTTTGTAAACAATACAAATTTTTAAAAGGCCTATCACTTCATGCTGTACACAGATCTTTTGAAAAATATCGGTGCATGTATTTCTCTGAACGTCTAAATCAGTTTGTAAAAACAAAATTTTGCTTAAAAACTGCAACAGGAATGTAACTACAGCAACTAAAAAACACCAAATGCTATTTCAGGAATAACAAGTAAGGTATACAAGCTTTGAAAAATTTCTCCTGCCAACAGATGTTTTTCTTTTATTGTGGCTTAATATGATCTCATAATTCCCTTGGCTTTAAGACCAATGACTTTTTGAAGTGTAAAATGTATCTGATTCCTCTTACCTTATGCTGAAGGACAGATTGATTTGTTAGGCGTTTCGGTTTTTTCACATATTAAAAACTAAGCAATAAGGCACAATGTGGAGGAGTGATTATCTGATGATAATCCCAGCATCCTGAAATTGCTTTATTGCAAATATAAATATATTTTAGATTTTTCACTGGATATTAAGGGCATTAGCATGCCCATAGAGTTTAATCTTCCCCTTCAGAATATTAAATTCATAAGGCTTTTTTGTTCTAAGCTATTTTTTCATGTGCAAGACAGGACTTCATATACTCAAGAAATACTGTAATTGGCTGGTGCACACTCCACTGGGGAGATTAATTTACAAGCACTGTACAGTTCTGCTAAAACTACTTCTCAACATTTTAAAATGCCAATAGTATATTTTCCCAGCCCTGTAAACACATTTTGATACACAATATAAACTTTAATGGTAGTTTTAAGACACCTCTGGGGGTATGGTTATTTAAGCAATAAGACACAGTGGGGTGTGAATTATGGTATATTAATTCCCTACCAACTGCATTGTTAGGCAGGAGGCCAAAGGCCAAGAGACCAATGAACACACTAGGTGTGAATTATGACATCATAAGTCACACTCTAGAGTGTCTTACTGCCATTTGAGAAGTATTTAAAACATGTTCTAAAGCAAGTACTTTATTCCTATAGTACTGTACTTTAATGGAATATCATGAAAAAGCTTTCCAAGTAAAAAAATTAGCCATTATATAACCTGGAATTAAAACCAAAATTGAAACAAAAAGTCTTCTAAGTTTGTCATATTGCACTGTGGTGACACGCTTTAAAGAACAGCCCCAGAAAACACACTTTTTACCCAAGTTTGCAAAGAATAACACGAAGGCCTTCTGCACAGGGGATTGTAATCTGCTTTGCTCATTGTCTGTAGAATCAGATTGCCACAAACAGGGGTGTACTGACTTCTCCTATGTAACTGTTGATGAAACTGCTAGAAAATCTACACACTATTTCTTGGACACTTGTTCATAGTGCTGAAATAGAGCACAATATGGATTCCAATGAGTAGCAAAAAAGTTCCTTAAAACCTCATCTGAGCTCCTGCAGTTGAGCTCCTGAGGCTGCTCACAGTTCTGACACAACTTTTAGTAATGACTGCAAGTATAATGATGTATATTTATACTGTTTCCCATTTTTAAACTGCACTTGACAAATGTAATTCCTCCCCTCTGGGTACTCCTGCATTCCAAGTGCAGCAATGACAACAGTGGCATCTGCAGATACACAAGTTCACCTTACAAATAGCTAAGTGATGGGAGCAAGCTCACTGCAGCAGCAGGGGTTTTGGCATGATCTACCCTGGCCTCTCAGTCCCTTTTTACAGCTTGTCTTAAACTTCCAGGCTGCAGTGGATTGATTGGTACCAGTGGTGAGCCAGCTAGTGAGCATTAGGGTTAGCAATATGCTAGAGCTTATGAGGGCAGCTTGCCAGGCCCTTTGGGAGTGATAAGCCTCAGGGCATGTCTGCACATCTCGCTGCACTGAGGTGCTCAGCACTGCTAGGATGGCTGGCACATGTTGCTGTGGTTACGGACAGGGATGCTGTGCCATGTAGGGATAACAACCTGCATCCTGGAAGCAAAATAGCTGCAAGGTCAGGTTAATTGGCTCTCCTGCATCCAGTTCTGGAGCTGTTTCATTTTGCACTCACAGAGGGATCTCTGTGTGTCCCTGGTTATCTGAGCAAAAAACCAGAAGCCTCAGTTCTTCCAGGCACAGCCTCAATCTGACCTAATTGTGTAGCAGGTGAGAGTTGTTTTCTGCATAACCTCACTCACAGGGGTTACCTGCCCCTCCCGGGTAAAGTCATTATTTGTGGCCATTTACATCAGTCAAAGGTAAGATTTGGAGCCTAGAGTTCCTCATTCTCCATGAAATAGAAATGGATAATTTTACATAGAGGACTTCTGTGAAGCTAACAGTACTAACAAGGTAAAATTCTGAGCTAACTTGGTGTCTCCCCTTCCTGTCCACTCAAACTGTCTGTTTTAATCTTCAGCAAGAGAAAGTGCTTAATTCTGCCTACAGCTTGATGATGCTCACAGGGACAATTTGAGTTTTGCTGCTTCTTGTATTAACAAACAAGCAAGCATGTGATTGCTTTTTGCTATTCAGCTTGCTTGAAACTTCTGTCAAACATGATGAAAAAAGCTACATCCCTATGGATTTTTTTTTCCTTTTCCAATAATTTCCAACCAAGAGTGAACACACCATTTCAGACCTATCTTATATTTGAAAATATTTGTTTCATATCCACTTGCAAAACTGGAAACACTTTTTCCTGGATCTCAATAGGAATGGGACAAATAACCAAGAATGGGTTCCACACTAGCTCTACATACTCCAAGAACTTAAAATAAGTAAGCCCTGGAAAAGTAATTTTAGATACATATAAATTGCACCTTTTAGTGGCAAAGCAGTATTTCAAAATCTGCTGGGCAATAACTAACAAGTTCCCAGCAGTATGTTTTTCATAAATTAACATTACTGCTCAGAACTCATGTACACTAACTAGAATGCTGCCATTTCTGAGACCATTTCATTATATGAAATTTGAAGTATAAATGCATCACTGTGCTACCATAATAAGGACATAATACTTTGATATACCCATCTCTGCAAAGCCTTCTGGCTTGTAACAGTAAATCACAGACCTATTTTTCATACCTCATTACCATTACGTATCTTTCCACTGACATCTGACCTTTTGCATAATCAGGTATGAATTTCAAACCACACTTATAATCTAAATGAATGCCTCATTATTTAACATAACCCAGAATGAAGTAAGATTTGAGATGTAACTTCAAAATTCACAGTTCACACCTTCAGAAATGCAGGTCCATCAAAAAGAAGTAATGGTCTCTAATTCATTACTGTGAACAGCACCAAATAACTCCTGCACATAGGAGCTTTGCAAGAATTTCAGGATTGGATTTCAGAAAGGATATTGCCAGTTCTGAAAAAAATAACACAGTGTTGAAACTGTTTGATATGTTGTTAAAGATAATCTATGAAGGAAAAATGCAAGTACTGAATTTATTACCTGTATTTTGAAGAAAGAATGACAGCACCAATTGCATGAAGTTATAAAACACCAGAAATAAACATGTAAATAATCTCCATGGAACACAGACATCAACAAAGAAATATATATATACATGTATACATGTAATATAACAAACCCATTCATTAGGGAACAAGAAACATATTTTTGTACTGTATAAAACAGCTGTACAGTGTGCACACAGACTCTCCTGATCTCTCCAAAATGTCTGTCAGCCGCTTCTCCCCATCATCATTTGCTTAACGTAGTTTCTTCATTGTCCATGGGAGAGCTCCAAGTGATGGTTTTGTACTTTTAAGCTAAGTACTTGTAGTGCAGTTTGTCTCCATATATATAACACATGCATACATCTATATACTTGCTGGTGCACACATACATGTATGCATGTATATATATGAGAAGAACAAACACACACACGCACCCGCACACACACGTGATAGATCTGAACAGCTCCTCCATCCTGTGCTATTGAATTAGTGCTTGTAAAAAATCCCTGCACGTTTTGTGAAGGGAAGAAAACTTGCTGATTGTGCAGATTGAAGTCGTTAGATGGTTCCATTCCTAACAGTCTGCAAACACACATCTCAATCATATGGTGGTATCCCATATGCCTGAAGAGAGTCTGTTGCAGGAGGTATCTTCTACCTTCTTCAGCAGCGTCGGCTTCTTACAAGGGGGTGGAGGTGGGGCTGTGATCCTTTGCTCAGTGTTGTGCAATATTTGCTGCCAGTCTTCTCTCTCTTCACACAGCTTTCTCCTCCAATCTAGAAGCTCTTGTAGAGCCACACTCTCATTCTCGGAAAGTCTAAGCTGATGAATAACCTGCAAGAAAAAAACAATAGTAAAGGTGGATAAAGAAAACAGATCAAATAAGCCTGTTAATAATTTGAAGCAAACTTGTGCTCCAAAAAGGTTTTATACGCTTTACATTGAAAATAAAGAACATTAGAGATTTAGAATTGCCTTATTGCAATCTCATGTCTGAAAGTCACAGACTCTGAAGTCACAATGTCTGAAGTTGTATGAAGAAACAACAGAAAAATCTCCCGTCATCAAAGGGTACACAAACACAATTCTCTAAAACACACGAAGCAGACTGCCTACAGTTGCTGCAGGAGTAACAAGGTTTTTCCTCTAAATGTAGATTTCCAAATAGCCATACCCAAGAAACCATAACCTTTGTTGCATATTAGAATCAGTAAAGCTGCTTGTCAGAGACAGGTCTTATCCTCAGCACCAGGGGCCAGGCCCTGTCCTCCTCCAGAGTATACATTAACAACTTTAACTGTAGTTTCAGTTGGCCTGAATCTATTTATAAATTCATTCTGAAGTAGCCATAGTTCTGTGCCAGATTCATAATCCACCTAGAAAAAACTCTTCCCTTCTATTTAACTCTTCTATTGAAGTGATTATTTATTTTGTTCAAGCCAGTTTGAAGCCCTCATGGCAGCACAAGTCCATGAAGGACTGAAGTCCATCTTGCCATCCTTTAAGACTTACCTGACACCTATGCAGTACGGCAGCCCCTAGAGCAAATAATGAGATCTCATGGCTTGGGAACATTCTGTAGCAGGAGAGGTTTAACTAGAAAATATGAAACAAGCCCATCATAACATCTAATAGCCCACAACCCTTATCCTGTTACCCTCTTTCTTAAGAACCCCGCAGGAGCACCTGTAAGAAGCACCAATGGCATGACTAAAATGCCCACATTTCACCTCACCTCATGTTAAGGTTGCATTTTTACTTGTCATAATAAGGGGTAGCTGCATGTTAGTTATGAAAAAGGAAATGCTGTGCAGTGCTCATGACACACCCCACATATGATTAGACCCAGTTGCAAGGAAAGCTGAGTGACAGAAAGGGCATTTTTGTCACTGATAGACAATGTGGTTCCTGGGGCAGAAGAACTACCTGAGGGCTACTCCTGTGGCTCCTGCCCTTCCTTCATGGAATAGCAAGTGGCTGGGTACAGAAGTTTCCCAGGTTTTACACTGCTACTTCAAATGTGTCCTGTGCAAGTCAGACCTTTCATATGCACATGCTGTCAGAGAAAGAATGACCCTTACATGGATGTGCCTGAATATGTCCAGGGAATTTGTTTAATTTCTGGCTGGTATTTGATTTTTGAAATTTCAAAGAGAAATGCATTAACCTATAATATGTCTTAATAACATGTATAATAAAGTAAAGTTTAGAGTTCTGTATTTTTTTTTAAAGAAGAAAAATGAAAATGTTTGAAAGACTTCATTAAAGTTATCTCAATTGCATATCACCTTAAAATTAAAAACCTCTTTGCTTTTATATTTACACAAAATGCATCAGGGGATCTCAGCAGCTTAGATGAAAATGAAATATGCCACATATCTTGCTAGAGGGATATCAGAGAAAAAAATTCTACCTTTTCTTTTTTTCAGTGGCTTATAGAAGACTAGAAGACATAAGTTTTCACTTGGAAACAACAAGACAGGTCAGGTGACTGTATCCTACAGAACAGCTGGATAGTTTGTGAGTCACCATAGCTTACCTACTCCTGGCCAATTTCTATAGTTTTTTGTGGGTTTAAATTATGAGAATAATCTATTTTAGAAAACACACAGATTGAAATACAGTCTTCCCAACTTGGACACCTTATTTGTACCTATTTTTCAGCCATTTCATGAATCTGCATCAGGCATGCTTCTCAGTGAGATGCTGGAACACAGAAGAACCAAGCTCTGTGACACTGTCATTGCAGGAGTTTCACATGAAAGAGTTTGAGTTTCACATGAAAGAGTTTCAGAGATATTAATCAAAGACATGCCTGAACACTGAAGGATAAATATAGTTATAAAAAGTAGATATTTTGAAACTGCGTAATTGGATGTGCTCTGGTGACAAAAGTTTGATAGCACTACTAATGAAGTCTGGAAGAATTGTCAGATTGAGAGATGGACAGATTATTTGAAAAGAGACAGTGCTAGAGCCATTCCAAGGAACATAAAATCACATAGGTGCAGGTGAGAAGTCAGTACATTCTGCCTGGGCATGGAAATGACAAATGCATCCTGTTTATAATTTATAGGCATTGAAGAAGCTTTATTGCACTGGCCCTGCTTATGCAGGCTCATCAGTTAGAGCTCATTTTCCAGTGCACAGTGGACAAGTGTTGGTCTAGTTCACAAATACGTGTACATATCATATTTTTAAAAACAGGGATGAAAAAATACCTTAAACATTGATTCACAGTGAAATTGATCTGGTAAATAAACTGGAAAACAGCCTGGATGAAGGACATGAGATGAAACTGCAGTCAAAATGAAATGAGGGAAAATGCATAAGAAGTGGCATAGCTCTAAATGAACCAATTAATTTAATTAGATCTATTTGAATAACATGGTATCTTTTCTCTTTTCCATTTATGATTAGATCTCTGATGAGCTAAAGATCTATTATACATATTCATTATAGAAAAGATTGGCTGAATAATTTTACACAAAGCACAACGTAAAACAGTAAGCTATGCTGCTTCATTATTATTCTATATCCTGAGCAGGTATTTTGTGAAGAGTGAATGATGTGTGTAGGAATTATTTACTTTAAGACTACTGATCTTTCTAATGGACACTAAACAAACAACTTCCACCAACTGTATCAGCAACAAGAACTGTAGACCAGGATTTTTGTACTCAAAGTGAATGGTCCATCAGACATGGTAAACACCATGCATTTGGTAAGCATTTGGGCTAGACCCACAAAACAAACAGTATTTGAATACCTGGCATTTACAGCTCTGCTATTGGGTGGAAACACCAACCCTGTGTTTAGTATCCAGAGATCTTTATGAACAAACAAGAAAAGCTGAAATGTCAAAGTCACACACAAAAGAAGAACTTGTGGAGTTACCACAGCTATTAACTGGAAACTGCAATGGATTGAAGGATTTAAATCAGTTCCATACTCTCCACTGCAAAATATGGTAAGATGGACAAAATAAATTTGTAATGGGAGGAGCCTTCAGGATTCATTCTTTCTACTTCATAGCCCAAACTCTCAGGCTGTAAAAGCAAATTCTGTCCTTCAGGCATTAGGGATTTTGGTTGGTGACAGAACACAAATGACTCAATTCCATCACAACATGTATGGAAGGACTTTCATCATTCTCTAGAAGTTAGAGCATTTTGGGAAGTAAGAAAATGGATTCAGCTACTTTGTGTTGGTCCTACCTGAGATGAAAATAATTGTCCCCATTGCATTGGGAGCTAGAAAGGAGCTGACAACACTCCATTGTTTTGGCTGCTGCTGAGCAGACCTGGCACAGCCCCAGCACTGTCTCTCCAACATTCCCACCTGACCAGTAATCTGGGGTGTGCAACATTTTAGGACGGGACACAACTAGGCCAGCCAACCCAAAATGACCAAAGGGACATTCCAAACCATATGAAATCTGCACACTTATAAAAAAAGGAGGGTGAAGGGGGGACATTCATTATTTACAAAGTTTGCTTTGCAGAACAACCTCCACATATGCTGAAGCCCTGCTTCTCAGGAAGTGGCTAGTCATTGCTTGCAATTCAGAAGAAAAGAATAAAATAAATCTTTTTTTGTTCTTTTCTTTTTCTTTTGCTGCTTGCACGTGTGTAACTTTCACTTTTGCTTTAGTAAACTGCCTATATCTTGACCCATGAATTTTTTTCCAGCTTATTTTTCCCCCTCTGTCCTTTTGCAGGGGGGAGTGATAGACCAGCTTGGTGAGCACTTGGTATCCAGCCCAGCACAGCTCTTTCAGGTTAAGGAAGAGAGCAAGTTCCACATGGTGAGAGGACACTGAGTGCAGAGCAGGACTCCGACTCCTGTGCTTTGTGCTGTCAGATTTCTGTGCCAAAGGAAATCCTTCAGAGAGCGTCTCTCGTGGTTTTAATGCACAAAAAGCCACTGGAGACAGAGCACTTTGGTTATATGCTGGCAGTCTCTTATATCATGAAAGTCTTAGAGCACAATTTTTCACATACACATTTGAATATTACATAGTCATTGGAAAAAAAGGCTCTGAACTGCCTTCTGAATTCAGGCTTGGAGATTCTGCCTAGGTTTCACTAACACTAACAGCCTAAAGCAGACATACTGGATTTCAACTTTGCCTTAGAATCAAGATGGATTGCTAGAAGGTAAGTCAATAAATTATTTTAATTACAGTCCATTTCATATGCAAGTTAAAAATTCAGCAAGTTTTTAATTATAGAAAGTAAAAGGTTTCATATTTTAAATATTTTGTGACAAAAAGTATGCCGGATAAAATGACTAACTGGCACATTTAAAATTAACTTTGAGTAATTTAGAGATTTGGCTATAGAATCTCAAGAAATTCATTCTGCATTAAAAGATCAAACACTATAACTTTACAGAGGATGTTTTGTAACCATCAGAAGCAAAGAACTTATATTCTCTGTGTGTCAAATGCCTTTCATCAGCCTATGACTGAAGGGCTCATTACACAGTCTGACAAACAGACATTTATTATTGGTAGATTCTTTTCAGTATTTCACCTCAGTTTGCTCCCTCACTGACCAAATGCAGGGTTTACCTTTTTAAAAATATGTGTATACTACTCCAGTAATTTTTTCATTTCTGAGTGCAATGTTTTTACTAATATTCACCAGAAATGAAGTATTTCATTACATATGATAATTATGTATTATTTAAAACATACAAATAATTTTCTTTGCAATAAATGTAGCACTTTATGTTTTATTACAGTTCCATTTTTCGTTGAGTCTTTAAGTTTAATTAAATATGATAATTATGTATTATTTAAAACATACAAATAATTTTCTTTGCAATAAATGTAGCACTTTATGTTTTATTACAGTTCCATTTTTCGTTGAGTCTTTAAGTTATAGTAAGTTTCATGCTTATAGACATATAAGCACAACAGAAAATCACAGAGCAATTTAAGGACATGCAAAAGCATATAAACCTGTGTTCCTGAGACATTTGCATGTTGTGGCTAGTTCTTATTTTTTGTTTGGAGAAATAATGCCAGTTGTTTTTTTCAACAGATTTATCAATGTTGGTGCTTTAAAGTAACTGTCAGTAAATGCTCATAATGAATTATTACATCACTAATTTTTCTCTTCATTAGGGAAGTTGAGGTCCCATCATGGAATCCATTGGAAGGCTGAGTTCAGAAGAGCAATGATTTTACCCTTCTAAACATTTATCAGCATCTCAAGTGCATTATGCAATAAATGAATAATGTTGATGATAAATTATCATAATTATTTTAGAAATGAAACTGCCTTGACAAAACCCTTGTTTACAATCTCTTTCAGTTTGTAGGATGCCTAAATATAAAAGCCAAATAAACTTCAGCCATTAGGTGACTCACAGTTAACTTTAATATAGCCCTCAAAAGCAGATCATAGACCCCAATGGATCTTCTGTGGATCCCCAGTTTTACAGACAATAATGATAAGGATGTTCACACCTCTTGTTTCAAAACCAGACACCATTTCATTCAGTAATTCAGAAAATAATTCTTACTGCATGCAATTATTAGCAAGAGCTAATTGATTCGACTTGTATGCAACTCTCACAAAAATGTTTCTAACTCCTTTTAATAACTTTTTAATTTAATTTTTAAAAATTTGATAAGCTTCTATACTGACTTTTTCTAAATATGCATGTCACGACTTTGTTTCCAAACTACAGAACAAGCGCACTGCAACTTCTCTAAAAATCCTGACCCTTTAGGTACCAACAGATAACTTTGTGGGGGGTTTTTTTAATGTTAAAAAAAGAGCAGGAAGCGGGAAACGATTGCTTTTCCACCAACTACTGAATCAAGGAAAATTAAAAATCTTTTAGTCTCCACATTATTTACCAATACAATATTAATTTAAATATTTAAGGGGAAAGCACACAGTAAGCCAAGGGTGTGTTAAGAAGCCTACTAGGTAAGTGTTCAACATAAATCAAATCAATATGTAAATTTATGTTTGACTGGGAAACCTGCATCAGCCATGAATGACCAGCGCAGAGCAGAGAGCAGCTATGATAAATGAGCTTACATGCTTCAAAATGCCAATGAAAATTTTCAAACAGAAATGTAACAGTGGGATTCAAACTGACTCATGTAATTCTCATGTGGGTGCTGGGACAGGCATTTTTTTTGCAAAAGCAGACCCACTGAATGTAATAACTTTATATGTGATACAAAAAATAAAGTGATTTTAGTTAATTGTTCTTTTAAACTGCTGATGATTTTTCTTTGTGTTGGAGCAACTTTACAGCGTCCAAAAGTAAAGCTCCGGATGGATGTCAAATGAGTTTATTGGAAAGTAGAAAATGGCAAAGAACACAGGTGCTCTGTCTGGTGCAAATTTAGAATTTCACTGGAGGAGGTATGCCAGCAAAACATTTAATGAGATCCATAACTGAAAATACAATGCATTTGCTTTTTTTCTAAATAGGAAAATATTATTTTCTCTCAGTTAAAATTTCTAATTAAATCAAAAGAAGAAACTTCTTTTAGAAGATATCTGGCTATATAGACGCCATATCAAAGGAAATAGTAGGTTCGCTGACCTATAAAAAATTGAGATAATCTTAAAAGTAACTTGGTATTTAAAATAAAGTTTAAAAGGGACAGCACCTATTAACAAAAATACATTGCCACATGATTCAGGTAGAAATGTTTTCTCTTCTGACAAGCAATTTACAGCTATCTCTTGGATATTTTTTCAAGGACCAGATTCAATTTTCTTCCGAAGATCAGCTGTGGACTGATGCTGGAAGCAGGACAGTCTCATGTCAGACACAGGCATCTTTGGTTGCTCAGTCCCTCTGCTATCACGTGGTAGTTGGAAAGCTCTCAAACATCATCCTAAAAAATTAATTCCACTGTTTGCCTTGGTTTCACTTTCTGACAGAATTTTCCAGAAGAATTAATGAAAGAATAATTATCTACTAAATGAACTCTGCCTCTGGAAGCCCTTCCTCACAGACCACGGAAAACTGAGAGATCAGACTTGCAAAAGGGGCATCTCGTATCTCTACTTTACCTTGGGTAGCAGATGATTCTTGTTTTTATTTGAAAGAGAATCTTGAGCTACACACATCTACACTGTGCCTCAGGCAGGTTATTTAACATTCTTCATCCAACTGCAATTCTATTTCAGAAGGAAGTTGTCTGATTTTCTTCCATATTGTTGTGGTTTCCCATATTTTTGTTTGTTTGTTTGTTTTGTTTGTTCATTTATTTGGTTTCTTTAATTTTTGTTTTGGTTTTTTGTTTGTTTTTTTTTCTTTTTTATTTGAAGGGGAGGGAGGTGGTTATTTGGTTTGGAGTGATTTTTTATTATTATTACTTTTTGAAGTATGTAGTAGATGTTAGTCAAAAAAGAAGGATGTGTCTTCTATAATTTTGTATCTTTCAGTGAAGTAGTTATATCAATATTATCAAAATATATCAATATTTATATCACAATATTTCCAATGAATTATGTTAGTCATCTTCCATACAGACTGAAAGTATCTCAGCAGTCAAACAAAGACAATATATCTTTGTAAGATAAAATCAGCACACAGATCCTGAATACAACTGTAACCTGCAATCTGCTAGAAAATATTAGCACAAGGTAGGCAATGTGCAATAACATATGACAGTACACTTCAGGAACACTGAGCTGGGAGTAGATTTGGACAAGTCTGTACATTCAAAACAGGAGTTTATTTTCTTTATTTGGATCTTGTGGATTTAAATTCTTAATTTTTTTTTTTTTTGGCCGAGTGTTTTTCAACTCTAGATTTCTAATGTCAACTAAAAGGTGACACATTCACAGAGTGACTAAAACATCAACCCTCAACAAATATTGAATTAGTTTTTTTTTTCCTCTAAGGTAATATTTATCTCCAGATAAACTAATTATACAATGCTCTCTAAAACCTTCAAGATATCCTCCTAATTTGGCTCTGATGCTTGAGAAAAAGAGTATGTTCAGACAGCAACTGTGCCTTTCTCAAGATGAGTTCTGAAAACAAATCATTTATTACTGAGGTTTTGGAACAGCTCACCCAACAATGCTAATACTGCTTTGCACCTAATCAAAGTCTGACAAACTAAGTCATGTTGCTACTTAACTGATACCTTTTATAGCATGAATGGAGATATTTTATTTGACTAGATAGAGACTATATTTGCCACAATGCTTTCAAAGCAATTACAAAAGCAATCTACTTGTATTTGCTGTAGCTAGGTATCATCCTTTGTTGTATAAAAACACCACACTTATGGTCAAACAATGTTAGAGGAAAACATCATTTAATTTAGGGTCTGTTAGCAAATCTAAATCTCTGCCATCTGCATGCAGCAGTGTGTGACAGCAAGAGAATGAAGGGCACAGGAACTAATTCACTCCCTCTCACACCTGGCACCCCTAAGTGCAAAATGCAGTCACTGCCCAAGGGTGCTGTCAGTAAGATGGTGCACCCCAAGTCCTGCAGAGCTCAAATTTGAAGCAGCCTTTTAAGGTGAGCCACTGGCCATTGTGGCAGCCCACGAGGGACAATGACACCCTTTGGGCAAGCGCCAGAGTTTAGGGAGGGCATGGGGATACTGAGGAGGGTTCGTTGCCTTCTCTTCTACAGTCTCATTTACCAGGGGCAAATGCAGCGAGGATGAAGCACTGGAGACAAAAAAGGGGCCTGGAATGTGCAGGGAGCTGGCTGTGGCATCTACTGGTTCAGAGAAGGAATCTGTGCCTTCACCTGTGGAGGTCACAGCGGTCAGATCTGGGGTACACCTGCCTAGCAGAGGGGCATCAGCCCTCCTAGAGCCCCCAGCATAAACACAGGGTAATGTACTTACTGATGAATTTACACCATGCATTACCTCATACCATTTCATCTGTAAGACACATGCTTTTGATTGTAAGTCTTCTAAAAATGAAGCCACAATGTGCTACAGGACCCAATTTTTGTCGCTGTGTGTGACATTACAAAGAATATTCTTTGTGTTACTGTCAAAGCAATAAAAAACCCACAATGCAGGGGGATATATTGATTCAGATCAATGAGAAATATATTCTATGTCTTCCCTTATATGTCATGTGTTTATAAAGGTGTTAGTGTTTCTTTATTACACCAGACCTGTTTGATTGCCAGTTTTTGCTTCAAAGATGATCAAAGATTATTTCCAGCTAATAGACAAACATGACAGACAATAATAATGAATGTTAGAGCCCAGTGTTTAGAACTGTGACAAAGGGTGGGGAACAGCAACACATTGCAACACATTCTTGACTACTCATTTTTTTAAAACTTTTGAACAGTCAACAAAAGAAGTGATTGGCAATAAATATTAAATCAAGTAGGAACAAAGAAGATCCTTGAAACCATAATGAATATGCAGCTCATTCTGAGGGAAGAGACTGCTGAAAACAACGAGATTTCATGAAATAAGAGCTATGGCTTAAGCTGTAATGAAACAATAAATACATACTTCACGAATATGAAAAGACATTTCTAATTTAACATTGTCAGATGTTGGCTCCTATATTACTGCAATCTGCCAATCTGCACCATGGGGTTTAAACAAAATAAAAGAGGTAAGATTGAAGATTTTCCAATATAACCATATGTGAAAAAATTATCATGATTTTTTTATCTCACCTCTTTGAACACATAATAGATAAAATACATTTCAGAAATCTCCACTTGGGTATGTCATATGTCTGATGTTACTTAACCTACCAGGATGGCAAGGTCCTTGTTTATTTTGTCTTGTTCTGGGAGCATTTCCATAGGACTGAATGCATGTAACATCTTCTGATTACAAATAAGCAAGCATTCAGCTATTCAAAGCTAAACTGGACAGAGGTTTTACATCTATCAATAAAAAATTTTATACCTTTCTTCTGGGACAACTGAATTGTCAGGATACTAAGGTTAAGATCTAATTTGCACAGAAAGCAACAGAAATGTAGGCAATCATTACAATTATTTTTATTTTACTGCACACAGAAGATCACACTGATATGTGCATGAAGATGAATATTATATCTGGAAACATCACACAGACTTTCTACTCTTTTCCTCCTTAGTCCCTGTCCTTTTACTGCATTACTCTTCTTTGTTCATCCCCTCCTGTTCTTATCTTCCTTTTAGTTTTTTTCATCACTTCTTTGGGTTGATTCTTTCTCTCTGGCACTTCTATCTTTTGTCTCTTATTCCATTTCATTATTTACCTTCTCTCTCAGTTATTTTATTCTTTTTCCAGACTTACTTCTTAGAATCATCCATTATCTGTGCCTGTTTTACTCCCCACTCCCACCCCCCCACACATTTATTATCACACTAGTCTTTAATCTGTCCCTCCCTTCCCATCTGTTCATTATCTTCAGGCTGTCCATCTCATCCTGTTACAGACAGACCATGTTGCTCCTTCCTGCCCATATAAGAAAAAGGGGATCTTTTAGCTGGCCTTTTTTCCTGATTCTACTATATCTTTCTCACACCACTTCCAACTTCACAGTGAATAACAACTATAACATATCATTGAAATAACAACTATATTAACAACACAAATAAAGTTGTAATAACAACTTTAAAATATCATTGGAAAAAAAAAAACCAACCCCAAACCCCCAAGAAACCTCACAGTCCTGGATCTGTGAAAAAAAAAAAAAAGACAGGGCCACTTAGCTTTTGTGTGAGGTACAAATGTAGAGGTTTGCTTTTATTAACTGTACTTCACCTTGCTGCTGCTGCTGACATTCTGAAGAATTTATGTATTTCAATAGTCTTCATGCTCTTTTAAACATAGACACTCATAGCAGCTGTTGAGAACAGAGGAATCACTAAAACCAGTCTGGAGAGAGCCCACTGGACTGGTTAAACACCTGAGGAATACTTTTTGTAAAAGAAAAAGAGCACAGGAGAAATATTTTATACAACTTTTTTATTTTAGAGGAGGTTTTGGGTTTCAGACCTAGCTAAGCAATTTCAACATTTGTGGAGTAGCCAGAATGCTTTGGGATCACTTCCTAGAGAATCAATAGAAATGGCTTGTAGGTAGATCAGAATTTCCTACCTAAGCAAGTTTATGGCAAAAATGACCAGAAGAAACACCTCTTTCATTTTTGTGAGGTTTTTACCCCAGAAGGGTATTATGGCATAAGGATTTGACATTATAGATCCAGGCACATTTGGAACTGCCAAACTGTTTAGACAAATCACTGAATCAATTTGAAACAATAATTATTTAAATAATTTTTAATCTGTAATTTAAAATCAAGCTTGGAAAAGTAAGATTCCTAGTTTTCTGCTGTCTGGGGTGTAAGAGGTTACCAAAACAGTTTCTGTACAAGTTGAGTGAGAGGTGTAGCTGCTAAGAGTGAAGTTTTCTTTTAAGGGTAGATTAGGATATTACTTCTTTCAGTACCATTCTACTGTCGATGTTTTGGTTTACAATTTTGATTATTTTCTTGACTAGAATGTTTTGGTTTACAAGGAAAGCACAAAACACAGGGAAGCGAGTGCACTGGGTTGGGGAAGAGAAAATGTGTGGCTCTGCTAGCAATTAGTTTCCATAAGATCTACTGTCTGAACAAACTAAAGCACATGAAACATTTTAATAACTGGTTTCACCCCCAAATTCATGGTTCAGTTTTCATCCTCACAGAGACTGAAGATGAAGTTACAGTGCTACATCAGATGCTATGTTCTATATGTTTCTATGTGATATTTTGCAACCTATTGATAAAAACACTTGGAAATCTATAGCTGTATAGCTGTAAAGCCACAAAACAATATGAAAAAAAGGTAGTAGTTTAAAAACCCCAGATTGTTGTTATTTTGATATGCAAGACTCTTATTTCTTTTGATAGATGTTACTTCATTCCTGACAAGACAAAAATTAAACATTAATACTCTTCCACTTTTTCTAAAAGAATAAAGTAGAATTTTATTCCATTACTTTCTAAAGAGAAATATTTTTTTAGTTTTTGAATTTTCCAATTTTTGTCCCTTTTCATTCAGTAAAAATTGCCCTTTACGTAACCACTGTCCTAGAAAATGAGCATTTATGGCAAACAGTGAACCTTTCACTTCTTTTTTTTTTTTTCAGCAGATTTCATTTTAGGATGATCATCTGGATAATGTTTTACACTTGGTAACTACTTTCAAAAAGGTTTGTTGAAAGACTGATCCATATGCTGCATGCTGACAGACACTGACCTGAAGAATTATCTCTGGAGTGTGTAGGATGTGTCAGGCAATGATGCAGGTAATCAGCACCTGATGTGACAACACAATGGTACCACAGCTACAATGTCCAAATTTTATGGGATGTATATGAGCCTTAAGACACTGTGAAAAAAATGAAATTAACTAACCCTTACTGTCACTTCAGTAAAGAACTAGCAGGGAGATATTAAAAAACCCATAAATGCTGGAAGCCCCTGAAAACTGGTGAACCAGTTTCCTTTAGCTGAAGTGGCAATGTCTGCCAAGATATCTGAGGGCTTACATTTTTCTCTTTAGAACAATTAGTCAATCTTCACAGACCTGTGAAAAATATGTCCTACTCCCTACAGCTGTGCAAGAATTAAGTGGTAAGGTTGCTACAGTGAAGCCTGGCAATGACTTTTACAATCATGTACGCTGTTAGAGTCACTAGAATCATGCTAAGAAATGTCAACAGTAATTAAACACAATCATTTTCAAATAGATGCCATTCTTTGGCAATGGTGAGAATGCTTTACACAGTATGAATCCTCAACCCTGTGAGCACAGATTTTTTTTTAAGGGTTTTTTTTTTTTCTTTTTATGGGAAGAACATTTTTCCCTTTTTCTTTTGGCAACACCATTTTGGAAGATGTTTATTCATTAAAGGAATTGTATCAAAAATCACAGAACTACAGGTTTCTTCTCTCAAATTCTCTCAGTTCTTACTGAGCTTTCATTTAAGGATTGTCCCTGCATGCAATTCTGAGTATATTGCATGGAATTTATTTTAAAAATTTCTGAAACACTTTGGCAAAACATCTGAAAACTCTCTGAAAACTTACATTTCAAAATACTGAAATCAAATTTTGTTCAGGTTTTGGTAAGTACTTTTGGAAAAATAAACCCACAAGTTTGCAAACGGTTAACAACTTGCTTCTAAAAGAAAACATTTAAATGTTGTTTCCATTTGCAAAGAAATGAAGTGGCTCCCATACATCCAGTTCATTTAACTCTTTGTACGGTACAGATGTTGTAATTTAAACATGCCCATCTTGACCCAGGTAAGCTTATTATCAGCAGAGGTGTGAGGTGCTTCAGGACAAAAGCAGCTCACTGTGTGAGGTTTGTAACTGGAGCAGTGTCAGGGATTTTGACTTTTCATTTGCTACAAAGGTCTCTTTGACTGCTCATATGTAATAAGTGCTTGGCTGATGTAATAAAAAATGTAACAGAGACAACTGAAAACATCCTCATCCAGGATACTCCTCTGGAGACAGCAGAACTACAAGTATTTTTTTTGACAATATGGTCAAAGTCCTTTTTTGAGAGTCTGAGAGGTACGGTGAGGTGTGGTGTGCAGGATGGATATGTTCCTCCAGTAAGCTCTGGCCAGCCCTTCTCAAGGGTCAGTGTAGTGCTGAGTGATGTCTTGGCACAATTTTTCAGCTCAGAATAGGCACTGTAGTGCCTCTGACAGTAAGGCAGAAAAAACAGAAGTGAAGGCTTTTGTACTGGTTTGCTCACATATTTATCCAGTCGAAACCTATTGTTTTTCAAAGTTATGTTAACACCAAGTATGGTGTCAAAGGTTGAATCTTGCTCCTGCTGGAGTCAAAGGCCAAGCATTCATTTAACTTGGCTAGGGCCAGTGTTTTGTTGTTATGAAATGTCAGCTGTCCCCCACCGACAAGTAGCTTCCAGCGTGATAAAGCACTTCTCTTACCTTCTGGTAAAATAGTTTGGAAATTGTAAAATTGGTTAATGAGAGGTTTCTGTTGAGAAAAGTCCTCACAGCTCCAACTTGTTTCCTCTTTGGACAATATTTAGCTTTACTGTAAACTTCTTACAATAATTTAAAATAAAGAAAGTGACTTGGGACTACCCTTTTAGAAAAGTACTCTGAAGACACAATGACAACAGGAGAATACACTAATGTCATCTACATGAAGCAATGTAATAATAAAATTTTTGAATGCCCTCACGCCAGAATTGACTACTTAGAAGGTAAAGTAGTTCACATTGGATACAAAATGTTGAAGAAAGAATTAAGGAAATCTTTTATGAAAAACTTTATCCCTTTTTGCTCAATTAATGCACATCAAAATTAATTCTATGTTGCAATTTCTAAATTACTTTAACTCATTAGAAATGTTAAGAGAACCAATGCAAACTTCACATTACCTTAGTACCTACTGCTGTTTTAACTGATAGATATTTTGATCTTATTACTTATTGATATTTGTGCTAAAATTCTGAAGACCGTTTTCAAAGTCTTCATTGCTTTTATATAAAAAGTGTGATATAATTATGTGTTTAATTCTACGAGGTCCATGTAAGCATTTCTGCTATGAATGAATCAGTACCTTGAGAGAGAGAGCATCTTGGTCCTCTCAGGGTTAAAAGATGTATTTCCCACCTGGAAATAGCATCCTCACAACAAGCAACAGTATGCTTCATAAACTTTGAATTCACTGTAAGAACTATTCAGGATGATTGTTTTTCCAGCAAAAAAAACCCTTGGTAGTAAATGCATTTTTGTTTTTAGCTCAATACAAACCTGTTAAAGAAGTCTGAATTTTTCAATGTCAATAGCCAAACTTGAATCAAGAGACAGCTTTCAACATGTGCTTACTATGATCTTTTTCTCTTTTAGTGCTTCTAGTAGGCAATCAATGAAATGCTTACCTGACTAGTGTGGCTCTCCCTGTGCCTTTGAATTGATGAGCCTGCTGTAGTGCTGGCTGACAGTCTGGAATATTCATTTTCCTCTGGTAATCCTAAAGCAGAAGAATGCTAATTAAAAATCTGAGATTTAGGCACTGGTTTATTTCAAAATAAAATTCAAAAGACCTTCATATGTTTTACTAAAAAAGAAAGAAAAAACCCAAATCACACATTTCCTGAATATTTACTATTTCCATGCTTACAGAAACAGAACAATTCTTTTTTACCATGTAGGGATACCATCATAGGTGTGTATGTTGGTTGACAAGAAAGAGCAATTGTAACTAAAGAGCCTGCAAATAACATTTTAACTATACACTGGCCAGGGACTCCTCCTGCAATGCAGAGATCCCTGGCTCCTCTTCCCCTGGCTTGTTTTTATGGCAGAAGCAATGCAAAGGGAACAAAACCCACACCTGCAGCATTCTGCTCTCAAATTAATATCTCTGTGTCACACAGAAAGTCAATATTAGGTCAGGATTAAAAACTTCATCCCCTCATTATAAAACATGTTTTTTATAAGTCTTATAATTATCGTGCACATTTGATGCTGTCCATCAAATTTAGCTGTCCAAAATTTAGCTGTGTAAAAACCAATCATCCAGTGTAACACAGACAGGCAGTCTCCTCTGGTAGTCAAAAGAAACAAACACCTCTGCAAAGTGATCCTAGAGTGAGGCTCATTGCTTGTGCTTCCCCAGCACTTCTGCAGCACTGGGAGTACCATTCACATGGACCTACAGAGGATCTGAAAGGTGGGATGAGGGGAAGCAAAAGCAGAAACAGAAACACAGCGAGTCCATGATGGGCATTATTAATCATCTCACAGACCAGAATCACCATGGTAGGTCTGTGCACTGGGTCTGGCAGAGCTGGATATCATTTTTCCCATAGCATCTCTCACAGTGCTGTGCTTGTGGTGGGTTGACCCTGGATGGATGCCAGGTGCCCACTCAAGCAGCTCCATCACTCCCCTCCTCAGAAGGGAGAAAATATAATGAAGAAGGGTTGTGGGTCAACAGGACAGGAGAGATCACTCACCAGTTACTGTCATGGCATAAACACACTCACCCTGGGGAAATGAACTGAATTTATTTATTACCAGTCAAAATCAGAGTAGGAAAATGAGAATTAAAACAAAGCGTAAAAGCCTTTAAACCCCTCTATCCTTCTTTTAGCTTCCCCTTATAACAGTGCCTTCCCACAACTTTGTAACTAGGGACAACAGTTTTTTATTTTTCTCTGAATAAAGCTCATGTAAAGTATTCATAAATATGGATCTTTTCTGACATAACTTGGACTTTCTCTGAACACACAGACAGTGAAGAAGGTGAATCCCTGGTTTGAAGCTCAGGAACCAGATCAAATCTGAGAGAGTCCAGCATTTCAGTTCTTTACTGTTTACTGCAAAGGGTCTCTGACCTTGCTCTCTCACTATTTGGAACTATGTGTTGTTTTGAGGTGGGATTATCACTTTTTGAAGCTGGGAAAAGATATATTAGGTATGTACAGGGGAAAGGTGTGACATCCAAGGTCTCTAGTGCACTGACAGTCTTGTAAATTATATGTCAGTTACCACTATTGCTTTCTTATCTGCATTAAATTCTCTGTACTCCAACTAAATTTCTCCTTCTGGAAGATCATGTTTTTGGCTGAATGGGATGCTTGATACAAATTTCCCTCTAAAAAAACCCAGTTTTTGAGAATGTAAAACAACACCCTTTTTTCCAATAATTTCCTGAACTAATAATTTATTTATATAGATTCAGTTTGGATACATCTCAAATAAAGTAATAAAAGACTATCTGATTTTTTATGTGATGTACCTTCTAAAAGTAGGTGCTATTCATTTAATTCAAATAAAAGGTAGAATGTAAAGTATTTTCATAATTCTAGACCACCACAACTGAATAAAAACACTTTACTAGGCCAAGAAGCAAGTTCTGAAAAATATATTGATTTTGACCTATGTTAATACACTTTAGGATTGACTGCCCAGGACAGCCTTGAGCTAAGAATCAGGTTATCAATGATTTTCTGTTTATTTCTGTAAAAAGCACTTTGATAATTTGCCTTATCAAATAAGTAAAGTTTCCATGTAGAGCATCAGCATGTTGTCACAGACATGGCAATCAGAGGCTTGGTAGAATTTGGAAAGGCAAATGGAGTAGTTGATTATACACTAAGAGCTTTCCTTTATGTACACCTAAGCAAACATTAGGATAACCACAGTTGTGCATTGAGTAAGAGCTTGTTTAATTCAGTCCAAGGTTGGAAGCATCAGTTTAGCTGGGCCAGAGGCAAAATTCAAAGACCCTAAGTTATTCAGGGGTTCAGTCTGGAGTACAAACTATGCCAGCTGGATTGGGCTTTCTTGCAGCTATTCTCAAGTTACCAAAGTTAAGGTGAAT
>VXBR01002035.1:374777-427894 GCA_013400215.1 Cisticola juncidis | reverse complement strand
GCTGTGCCGCCGCTGGGGCGCGGGGCCGCGCGCGCAGGTGAGAGGCGGGCGGGCGGTGAGGGGACGCGAGGGGCCGCGGTTCGCGTCCCGCGTCCCGCCGGGAATGTCCCCGCCGGGAATGGGGTTCCCAAGGGGGGACATGGCCTGGGAGGCCCGGTGTGGTGCTGCCCCTGCTCCTGGGCCGGCGGGGCTGAGGCAGCCCTGCGTGGGATATGTGTCGAGGGCTGGCGCCGCGTTCAAGTCGTCCTTTCCGTGAGCCGTGTTTGTTTCCCTTGATGTGAAGCAGAAGCTTGGTGAAGCCTAGAATTAACAGAGCGGTACATAGAGCAAAGCCAGCGCAAAAGATGGCAGATTTTAGGTTGATAATTTTAAGTGATAAGCTAAAACACAAGAAGTTCCACCTCAACACGAAGAAGAACTTCTTTACATTGATGTTGGCAGGGACTGGAGTCTCCGTTCCTGGGGACATTCCAAACCCATCTGGAAGCGTTGCTGTGTTACCTGCACTAGGTGACCTTGCCTTGGTTGGGGGGTTGGCCTGGATGATCTCCAGAGGTCTCTTCCAGCCCTGACAATGCTGTGATTCTCTGAATGGTGTTCGGTCAACAGGTGAGTAGGTCATGAATCATGGAGTCACAGAAAGATTTGGGTCAGAAAGGACCTTAAAGACCATCTGCTTCCAACCCCCTGCCATAGGCAGGAGCATGTCCCACTAGACCAGGTTGCACAGGGCAAGTCTCTGAATACCTGCAGTGGAGGGAGAAATGTGCTCCACAGGTGAGGTAACTTCTGATTAAAGAGAATCATTTTATTTTGTGGGGTAGCAGTGTTCAGCTTATTGCCATTTAATTAAAAAGCTTAGCTGCTGTCAGTATTGTTTGTGCTGTGGTGTTTGATACACCTTTATGTATATTTAATCAGTGACCAGCAAGTGGATAAAAAGGCCTGCTAGTAACACTTTCAAGTTACAAAGTAATTTAGGATAATATGGGCTGAAGAACTGTTGGTGACTGAGCTAAACCAAACCATGGGGTTTGAAGAAACAGAAGAAAGTAACAGAAGAAAGATGCAGTAAGGAAATGAAATGTAATACCGGAAGGAGCAATTTGAGCTATTTATATTGGTTATATCTAGATTAACTTTACCCCTTTGGGATAAAGACTTCATACCCATGTGGGTAGTTCTTTATGCAGGAGTACATGCTCTTAAGGTGTGCAAGGAATGACAAAGAGAATAAAGGTGAAAATATTCTAATACTTGCTTTCATTCTCAGTTGGAATAGTTTGTGTTCCTTTGGTTATCTCGTGTCAAAAGTATGATTATGACAATAACATGGTTTTCCTGGCAGGGCACATCCTTGAGTTTTAGTTGAAAATGGTTTGTATTGTAAATCAGAGAATGTTCTCAAAGGAGAAGTCACAGAGGAAGGTAGGACTGGAAGAGGCCTTGAGGGATCATTTATCTGTTCCTCTCACCCCCAGAGAGGGGATCAGTACCTAAGCCTGTGGCTATACACAAGTTGTCTAGCTGTCTGTGAGCCAAGGGATATGAAGAGAGCTAATGGGAGACAGAGCCCAGAAACCTTGGAGACTCTTCTTTCCATTAGGCGCAGTTAACTTATTTGAGTTGTTAGGTCAGAATGTTCAGGATGGTAAGCATTTATGTGACTATAAAAAGCAAGTTGAGAAACTTGGAAGAAAATTCCACTGAGCACCATTAATAACAAGATACCAGCATGCCTGAACTGCAGATAGCTGGCAACCAGGCAGGTGCCTTGGGAAAATTACCACTACCTGTTTGTGCTCTTCTTGTGCCTCTGATACATGCTGTGTTTGAGAACAGTTGATGTATCCATCTTCTCACCTGCTAGAACAATTTCTTACATTTAAACACTTACCTGTCTGGACTGTTCGGAATTTTTTTTATGATACCTGTTCTAAAAATCCCTTGCAGCTTTTTACTTTGTAACTTCTTGTCTGTCTTAGTGGGAGAAAATGTGTAATGTGTTAACTTTAAAGTTTCTGGCATTGAGAGGAAAAATAGAAAAGGAACTTTGTAATTCAATTTAGCATTGACTGAGCAACAGGTGTAGTTTCCTGTTCTTCCCATAAGCAAATGGCAGAGATGTAGTGCTATTTATAAAGAAAAAGGCATCTAGAAACTTAGTTACTATCTAACATTCACTCTAATGGGATCGAACAGCTATTCTCAGCAGAAGAGTTCAGAGTTCCTATTTAATTTGATTGGGTTGAGTGCTTTATCTAAATCACTGTGGATGTTACATGTACCAATATCAGAAAGAGGTGATAGTGCTTTGGGGACAGACTTTCAGAACTACCTACTTGAAATATAAGAGAAACCTTTTTTGCAGTTACTAATTAAAATACAGTTGAAAAGCCTCTTAGTACCTGAAAACTTGAGCCTAAAAACAACCAGATCTGAATTCTGTTCCCTGTTATACACATCTGACTTTTGCCATGCATCAATACATTTAGAGCTATTTTTTACTTCCCTAGTGTACAGCAAAACTTAATATGTAGATCTGGTCAAACGTGCACAGAAGGTAGGTTTTCTGATCAGATAAGATGCAGTTTGATGGTTACCTGCCAAGGGACTTAATTTAAAAAAAAAAGTTTCTTCTAATGAAATACTTTGTGAAATCAGGTATAAAAAATAACATCAAATCGCTTAGGCATATTTGCTGATATCTTTTGATGCTTTCAGATGTGTTTTGCAAAATGTTTCTGAGGCATAAACCTGATACTGCTTCATGTAATTAGTGTGTAGGTCAACTGAAATCTAAGATTATATCAGTGTTGTTTTAAATAAATCAATTAAAACACATTTTTGTGAAACAGCACTCTAGAAATCCAAAACTCTCTTATTGAGGAAATAGAAATTGGGATGGCTCTGAGCATTTATATTCTGTATAATTGCTATGTAAAAATATTTTTTCTTGTACAACAAGTAAAGAGAGGACTGTCTTGCATGTCTGCTGGGTTCAGGAGTGGCAGCTGTGGCAGTGGCTGGAGTATTGGACACTGAACAGCTTTAGTCCTGCATATTGATGTGGTTATACAACTCCAGTTCCACATCTCTTAGTGAAGTCCTATCCCAGAGATGACTCTTTGGACAGATTTGTTTGTGCACTGCATGGGTTTTGAAAAGGAGGTGGTTGAAGGCAGCCAGCTGAGAGCATGGAATAATCATGATGATGGTGCAACAGTATGAGTGCCATGTCATTTGGTGTCATCTGCCTCTGTAACTGTGTCTTGTAAAATGAACAACTTTTGGCCTTGAATTTAAATCTCCTGGTGCCAGTCCACCTTTCCTCCCATTCCAAAAGTACAGGAAACTTGACTTCTCTGTGGTTGGTTTGGTTTATATCTGTGTAACTCCAATGTAGCAAAATGAACAGGACAATTAAACATAGTCCTACTTACTTCTCTTCTTGCAACAAAATAGGCCAAGGAAATTGAAGTTGTCTGAAAATGCCAATTTTTCTCCTAAGGCAAATTTAACATAAGCTGATTTTCTATAAGTCTATGGTCTCCCTGTAAAATCAGGATTTGCCAAACAGTTTTAATTCTAGGTTGCTCAGAAAGGACTTGGGAAGGAAGGGTTAATCACAGTGAGTTGTGTCCAGAAGTAAGGGCTTTCCCTTCTCCCATTTTCTGGTGCAAGAGCATATTATTTCATGAGCATTGCTAATAATGTTAATAAGCATTACTGTTATTTTAAAAATGGTTTTGAAAATTTAAAAATGGTACTGAAGACAGGCTGCTGTCTTCAATAATGCTATATGAAATGTGTGAGAAGTGTATTCAAACCTCTGTGGTTTCTTCTACAAAGCAGAGGAGCGTGCTTTCTTGTTTGACTGAAATGCCAGAAGCATTTAGCTGTGCTTTGCAGTTTCTGCCTGTGCCACCCATGAAATAGTGCTCTTATCCCAGAAGAGGTACCCAATACAATAGATATTAATTTACATAAGAGGCTGTTTTCTAATTATGAACAGTTTGTGTGTCCAGGGACTTTTGATTAGTGACGAATTGAAACTAGGGAAGAATATGAATAGCTGGAGGGAAGAAAGACAAAAATGAGAAAATTACAATAGAAATTGACAGGAATAAGATTAAAGCAATCTTTTTTAAAGTATTCTGTTTAAAGCATACCAGAGAGAAAGCTATTTTGGGCCAAGTAATAAGGAATCATATGTTCATTAACAAGAATTACAAATAATTAGTTACTATTAAGACAAGTTCGACAGAAGATGAATTGAATTCTTTCCTGAGGAGTGACTGGGAGAGAAGAATAGGGAATACGTGGAGATACCTTCGCTTTCCTCGCTGCTTTATAAGGAAATCACCAGAGCCTTGCCTTTGGAAAATGTGTACATTTAAAATTTTGATTATTTTTCTTTTAATTCTGTGTATGTCAATGTTTCCCTACAGGAAACATGAATATTAAAAAGAAAAGAAAAAGGAAAAGACAAACCAGGATTAGAGCTGCGTGCAATATATATAGGCTGTGGAGAAAATGAAGCAGCAACAGGCTCTTCAGCACCAAATTCTACTTTAGACCTGTTTTAAAATCTTTTCTTGCAGAGGTATACTTTACTTTCCTGAGTTTCATACCCTGAGGGGCAGATCTTTGTCTGTCAGGTAAAAGCATCCAGGGTCAGTCCTTTCTCACACGTGATCTTATTCAAAGATTACTTTCCTTCTATATCAAACCTGTTTGAATTCATAGGACCTATCTTGCAGCCCAGGCATGGGCTAGATAGAGGTTTAAGGCAGTATATTGTGGTCTTCATTTCAAATTGAAATTCAAGTGGAATTGTTACATTTTGTGTATTGAACACTGACACAGGCATGGATGGGTAAATTGGTCATGAATAGCTTTACATATGTGCAGCAAATTAGATGAGTTGGATTGGTCTATCCTGAACTTCCAGATGTCCAAACTACCAACTGGGCTCTGTGAAAGTACCAAGAAAAGCTGTGTTTCATTTCCTGTTAATGTAGGACTTGACCATGTAATCCAGAATACCAAAAGCTTCTTGTCACAGGAGAGGTTCTGGTAAGCTGGCATTGCTAACAGAAGGTGCAAGTTTGATCTGCTTTCCTGTTTGCCTTGCAAATACATTTATGTAATCTTGCTTTGATGACACGTGTTTGTATTGTTGCGGTTATAACTGGCTTTTGAGATTACTGTTGTATTTGTGTTAGTTACAAGAAGGTAGCAAGTGTTTTATTTATATTAGCTGTACTCAGATGGGTGAAATCTATCAAAATGCTCAGCTTGTCTAAATTGTGCTCTGAAGAAGACAATTCTCTTGGAGAACATTGAATAATTCTAAATACTACCTTTGTTCTGTTCCTTGTAATCAGAACCCTAACTAGTTCACATTGCTGCATGTGTTTGGTTTTTAATATTTTGCTGAAAATAGACTGAGGCTGCAGCTCCCAGAGTGTCAGGGGCAATTTAATAATATGCTCAAGGAAATAAAGGTAAAGAAAAGACTCCCCCTCTACTTTCTTCCTCTCAGTTGAGTGTTTCAGCCACCTTCTTTTTCCAGCTTTGGCAATTCTCAAAGTGATCTCTGAACTGCTCAGACTTAGCAGCTTGGCTGAGAATTGAGTGCTTGTTGGGATGAAGCAGAAGTTAGTGTTGTGCCACATGTAGGCAGCTGAGTTGGCTTCCAGATGAGTCCTGTGCCAGAGCTGGCACAGGGCGAGTAAAGGGAGTGGAGGAAAGGATGCTGGCAGGGGTGAACTCTGAGATGGGTGCTCTCTGCCTTGTGAAGCTGCACTGTCTGCACAAAGCCTAGACATGGCATATTGAAGGAATGGGGGTGAAGTCTTTCAGGGTACTGTGTGATGAACAAAACTTGGCATTTTTCTGAATCAGAAGTGATTATTTTTCTGTCTTTGCTTTTCTGTCTCACATTGCTTTCTTTCTTGTGATTCCCTCCCTCCCCCCACCCACAGAAGACCACACAAATAATCAGTTCTCATTCAGTTCTTATAGTAATTAAGCTGCAGAGAACTTTAATACTAACGTTGGAGAGCCAAAATAGTGCATAATATTGACACTAGGCCAGAATTCAGACATTACAGCTCTGTCAGTGAAGCTCCTGTTTGTCTGGCAGAGAGCATCAGTGAAATTACTCATCAGCAGATTGTGTTGTTAGAAGTGAGACCAAACCTGTGTGCTGCAAAGATCAGAAGGTAACTGCCCTCTGAGTTATGACCTGAGCTGGTACAGTGCTCTGCACCAGACTGCTGGACTACCCTACTAGTTTGCTAATTGGTCTACTTGAGACAGTGAAGTAGCTTAAGAACCATTCTGGCACCACGAACAAGGAGGGAGCACACTTTGGCCTTTCCAGAGCTGTTAGCAGTATTTGCTCAGTGGCTTCTGAAAAGCCACTAGGGAGCTGCCCTATATATTCTTATCATACTTTGTTGTGTGATGCCTTTAGGTGAAGGCAAAACCTGCTTATTTGCTGTTGGATTTTGATTTATGATGGGATCTGTTGATCAGTGCTGTTCCTTGCTTTTGCTGGATGTTCCTAAATTAGGATATACTGTTTCTTTCCATCAAAAAATCTTCTAAATTAATTGTAATGTGTGAAAATGTGAAGGTTTTAGAATGTGTTGATCTGGTCATGGACATTAAACCATTGGAAGAAAATGGTTTAATGAATAATAATTTTTCCTAACTTATTCCTGTGATGTGTTGAATCTCATTATAGGTATGAATAGCTTGCTATAGTATTCATGTATGCATTTTATTTAGAGCTCACTATGCCAAAAAATGTAAAATAAATCTCTCACTTTTTGTGTTTTTTTTCTTTTCTTTTTTATTTTTCTGTTAGACATCGAGGCTGATCTGTACCACTACAGCAGTGCGGAGGAAAAATGTAGGGGCCTCAGGACCTGAGAAGTACACAGAGGCATTTATTAAAAAACAGATTGAAGAGTTCAACCTAGGAAAGAGACATTTAGCCAACATGATGGGAGAAGATCCAGAAACTTTTACCCAAGAGGATATTGATGTAAGTACAGTTGCTCTGTTGGAAAAGTAATTTACTGTAGAGTTTCAGATATTGAAAGCACTTTATTTCAGCATGAGCCCCTCAGCTCTCCGTGAATTTTAATCAAACTGTCAGAATAAGCAGGAATGGTAGTATACATTGCAAACATTGCAACTGTGACTGTGAATAGACATTTTACTTCTGCTACCTTGTGAGGTCAGACATCCCAGTATAGAGCTGTATACTATATCTTGTTAAAGCACAGTAGGTTCTTTTTAAAAGTGCTAATGGATAATCCCCTTGATCTCAGGCACTGTAAAGATTTATGTAGCATTTCAAAACATTTACTCACAATTTGACCAGCTGTGTATATTTAGGGTTTTCTTGTGTGATACCATGGTTGCTGGTAACATATATTAAATTTTATAGGATATTTTATAACCAGTGCACTGGTTTAGCTTGAGGATTTTAATGTAGATGTGAATTTTAACTCATATCAGTATCTACAAACATCCTGGTTTATTGTCATTCCTTCTCATGACTGGCAGATGGGTGGCCTCCTCTTTCTCTTTGTCATTTAGGCTCATGTAAAGATAAGCTCCCTTTCTCTCAGAAAAATTTTTTTGCTGCAAGGATTTTTCAAATTTTTTTCTTTTTCTTTTTCTTTTTTTTTTTTTTTTTTGTCTCACCTGGCCTTCACTTCTGTCATAATCTGTCTTACTTTATTGTAGATCAGAGGTAGGAAGGAGAAATATCCTTTGGTGACATTCACTCTTAGGAGAATCTGTATGAAGTCTCATGGATGAAGTTTTTTTTGCGCAGCAGCAGCACTACTGCTGTAGCCAAGGCAGCCCAGTGTGCCAACAGGGCCCTTAGGATAGAGGCAGTGATGTGGTAAGTGCAAAGCAAGAGGTGTCCATGGTTTACTTTCTTTCAGGGTAAGGAGTTTTGTTTGTTGCCTCTCTCAGTGGCAAAATTCTGTCTGCGTGCTGAGTCTTTTTGAGACGTCTTGCTACTTATGCCAAGTAATTTGTAGGTTGTGATATAGGCTCATTTCAAACATTGGATGGGCTTCAAAACTAAGTTCTAAAAATAGGCAGCAAGGTAAAGTGATCCAGAGTAATGGCCTGTTGAGAAAAAGGCTGAAATGAGACTTGAGTTTTATCAGGTATCAGAAAATCCATAAATACAGCTTAAGTCCTGGTCACAAATCCATAGGAAATCAAGCTTTGTGAGTGCAAAGCTCCGTCCTGATGCTGCATCCTCTTCCATGCAGAGGTGCAGGAATCACTCTGCTCCTCTACCATCAAGTGCCAGTGCAGAGACCCTGCCAGTCTCAGTGTAAGTGGGTAAAGTCAAAGAGTAAAAGTATTCACTGAGGTCAGCAGTAATACCAGGCTGTTTCTTTACACTGGCTATTTTATTTCTCTGCAAACTATAAAATTTCCTTTCCATGTGTTTTTCAGGGGTTTGTTTTTTTCTTACCTTTAATGTCCTTTATTTTTTTGAGTTACTTTATTGTGAACTAAACGTGCACCAGTCTACCGCCGGGATATCTTCCATGTTAATACAGTACAATGATGATGCTGGTAGATCAGTTTGTCTGAAAGGTTAATGGCAAGGGAATGCATTAATCTGTAGTCTGTAGTCTTCCTTCCTTCCTTCCTTGACAGGGTCTAGGAAGAAGGCTTCTAAAAAGCAAGACTGCAAGAAATGCAAAATGAGCATATTTATGTAGTGGTTTCTTCTTTATAAATCCACAGCACTACGATAATTTGCACCACATTAACTAAGCTCCACCATTAGTAAAAGCAGATTCATTCTGGAAATTAGCTTTTGCAAATGCAGTGCAGGTGACAAGTATGGGACTGCTTTGCAGACTGTTCCTGAAAGGATGGGGAAGTGGAGCCAAAAGAGTAGTGTTTTGTTTGGTGATACCAAGTATCTGCAGTTTGATTTCTTCATATTCCTTTAGGTGTGGGGAAATAATTAGAGAGTGTAATAGTGTCTGCTATGCATAATTAAATTTCTGTTATAAAAATATAAAAGCTCCTTAAGCACTGGCAGGAGAATTACCAAGCTTTACATTTTGAACAGCAATAATTCTTTCTGAAGAGTGCTTATATACCTCCATGTCTTCTGCCGTTAATCAGTCTTTGCAGTGTATTTCAAAAGTAGACATCCTAGGATTCTGTCCTTCACTGGAGTTTTAGGTAGAGTTTAATAAAAGCTAAACCTTGTGAAGTTTTAAAACAGGAAAATAAGTTGACTTACTTGCTAATCCTCGGATGTTGTGGAAGCAGAATTGCCTCTTACTGGTGCTTTTATTTAGGAATGAAAAGTTAAGCTGTGTATTACAACAGTATTTCTGGAGGAGAAAAAAAAAATCCAGCAAATTGATATATAACTCTGCACAAGTGTACCAATTGCTTTTTAATTGGTATTATAGACCTCACTCTGAAGCTAGGATGTTTTATACTCCTATGTGTAAGTATATGCTATGAAGTTTTTCTAATTGATTTGCTTTGCCCATTCCATTTGATGTATCATTTTTCACAATATTTCATAATTTGTGCTCATTTCTAATGAACAGAGTCGTTAGGACAGGCATGTCTAAGTACAACTGACAGCTAACATTAGGTGCCAGATGCAGTTTATAAAGCTATGTAGAACTGCAGAGAACAGTTTAAATAAATTAGCACCTGTACATTAGTCTCACTTGCCGGTAATTTATAAGCGAATCAGTAGAGATGACATTTAGGTAAGTCATTGATCAAGTTAACAGCTGCATACCCACTGCCCAGCTGGGATACCTAATTAATAGAGATTGCAGTCCTGACCTAGTGCTTTTCCCCATTTGAGTCTGTAAGCCTTTTATTTTGTGATTTAACTTTTAACTTACAGTTGTAGTAAACAGCCCACAGTCATTTTCCACTGTCAGTTCTGTGATATGCCGCTTTAAAGCCCAGAAATCTAAGTAAGATTAATACAAGAAGAGTGTCTTAAGCTTCATGACCTATTTATATGCCAGTATTTTTATTATTAATTTTTATGCAGTCACTAAATGCTCCCTCAGATACAAGCTTCTTTTAAAGCAACACTCTTTCACTCTTTCCCTGTAAGAGTTAGTAAAACTCAAAAGCTAAAGATCTGCATTTATTTTTGCTTGTTGTCTGTCTTCTGACCTAATAGATTGTTGTCAAGCAGATGAAATAATTTGAACATAAAATATATGTTTTCTTCTACTAGCATTTATATTGCTGGAGAAGTACCAGTAAGGTAGTTAATGGTGAAAATTTAAATGTTAAACTTAATTCCTCATAAGGTTTCTTTCAAAAAATTAAGGCTTCTTTCATGAAAAATTGCTTTTATTCAGTTGCTTTTAAAGGTGACTCGACATCTCATTTCTACATAATGTTCAAATTTTAGCAATACAGACTATTGGAAATGAGTGAATATTGGCAAATGTGAAATGTCAGAAATGTTATTCAGAACAAAATGTATTTCTGAACTGCCTGTTGTCTGCAAGAAGAGTGTCTTGTCCAGCATTGTTCTTACAGGAAATAGTGGATTTTAGACTTATTTAAATAGTTGAAGCTAGAATGTTTTTAACAAGTCTTTTTAATTTTTTTCCTAGTGGAAGCAAACTCTACATCAGTTTTGTTTTTTTTTACTTCTGCATCAATCTGAGCTGATGACTGCTATATTTTTTATTCATTCTAATACTGTTCCATATTTTGAAAAAAATCAAATGAAGATAGAAATAAAGACTATTCCTTTCAACAGATTATTTTGGGGTTTTTTTGTCCTGCAACCTCATGACAAGACATTAATTTTCATTTTGAAAGTGATTACATTGCATAAAAATAATGTAATATTAAATGAAACTGAGATTTTTCGTATAATGACAGTGGATTGTTTTGCTTTTTTTTTTTCAAGTGATAGAGTTAAAATAGTATGTAACTCTGGACTTGAAACTTTTGTACACGCTAGAACTCGCCTTTAGATGAATAGTGATGGGAGTGGTTTCAATAAATTTTAGTTGTTTTTTGAAGAGGGGTTTGTTTTGCAGTATAAAGTTAGTGTGTCAATTTTTAGGGTGGCGGTTGTGGTTTATTTTGTTCTTAACCTTTTCTGTCTTGTTAAATAAAAAAAAATCTATTTCAGAGTTAATATTTTGTGTCCCATTTTTGTTTCATTCGTTCCTGGTTTTACCCCAGATATGCTGGATTTTGGGTGCAGAAAACTGTTAAAGAATACTGCTAGTGTGGTTAGAAGGAAAACAGCTGTTCCAGAAAACATCTCGGTCTGAGAGGTGATGAAGTACAGTGACTAAATGATGTGATTCAAGAGGCACAGTTAAAGAAGGGAAGTGGCTCTCGTGTGATCAAGTTGAGGAATGGAAGCTGAAACAGCTTTTGCTCAGGTGTTTCATTAAAATGTTATGGCATAAAGTGTCACTTCTCACTTCAGTGTTTTGATGATTAAAATTTCGTGTATATTTGAAAAGGAATGAGCTGGATTCTTGAGCACGCTGCCAAAAAGGATGCTGCTGCTGCAAAGGAGCCCCAGGGTAGAGGTGTTTTTCGTTTGATTTTTAAAATTTTTTCTCTTCTTTCCTTTTCCCTAAAATACCTTTCCTTAGTGGATGTTGCTTAGATAACTGTCTTTGCACATGTTTTGAGCAATGGGAATTAGTGGAATGTTTTGTGTTTGAGCATCAATAAAAATGGGCAAAATCAATTGAAGAACTGATCTACTGAAGTCTCCTATCCCAGTATGACTCAGTCAACTCTCTTTGAATTAGAGTATTAAATTCTTCATTTCTCAAGATACTGGGGAAAAAAGTAAAAGAAAAAGTAACTCTTACTGACCCAGCTGAAGTAGTTTGATTCAGAGTTAGTCTCTGACATGCGAGAAAATGAGCAAACAAAACTTCTTGGCTTGTAGAGAGGTGGTGGGAAGGGAAGGAGGGTTGGACGTCAGGATATGCAACATCCACAGGGAACAGGGAAGAGGAAGGGTGAGGGTGTGGCAGGTACACTGAATTTACACAACATACGCATGCAGTGCTGGTTAGGTTGTTTAACTAATTGGTTTGCATGTCTGAAGGACTGCTGGATTTTTTTGGGTTTCTCTGGTTTGTTTGGGTTTTTTTTCGTAATAGGGATGGAAGGTTGTACTCCTTATACCAGCTGGCTTAAGTTCAAATTTAAAGCTGCAAGTGAAAGACACTTTGGTCATGTGGGCAGTATATTGACTCTTCTGGTCCCACAAAAATGATATAACAGGATTTCTGTTAGTTTGGTACAGGAAAGTTAAGTTTATCAACTTACGTGCAGTTTAAGAAATGTCACATGTAAACGATCTTTTCACTAATGTTTAAAGATGTGACTACTGGGTATTTTCTTCTCTGTGTGGATCAACAGTGAAATTCAAAAACAAAGATTTTTCAAATCCTTAAAAGACACAACTAAATTTTTTTTAGTAACTCATAGCAGAAGCAGACTGTACTCATTCCACTTTTTTCAAGTAATTTATGTAATTATTTTTGGAAACGTTGTGTTATTAGGTACCAGGATTTTTAATTGTGATTCTGCTGAAAATAATTATGGATGTTTCATTTTTAGAAAGTTGTGATTTATTTTCAAAGACAATGGCAACAGTGTGATTTAACGAACAGAAGATGAAATAGCAGCCCCAGAACTGTGGAGTCTGGAGTGGGGGGAATGTATCTTCTATAGCCCACATGATGACACTGAGAAAGCAGTTCTTCATATTGAGCACAACAGTTTCTTTAATCTGGAGTTCAAATCCAAATAGCACTAAAAAATGGTATGGGCCCGAACCCTTGAGGTGAAAACCTCTGGAACGGGAAACTGCAGTTAAAGGTTTCTTGGGAACTTTATTGCTACTAGCATTTACACTTTGATTATAAAGTTTTAAGAGGAGCATTGCCTGCTTTTTCTGTTTAGGAAAATGCAACATGTGCAGTTAATTCTCCATGGAATTTTAGTGAGACCTGGAGATTCCTGAAAGGAAACCTATGTTCCATATCTGAAGACATTTTAAAAAGATTTCAGGAAAATAATTTCATGGTTATGTGCTTCAGCTGCAGTTTGGAGAGACTAATTCTGATGTAATTCCTCAGATTGATCCACCATCTTTTTATATTGGTAGTACAGGGCTTTTAAAAAGGATTTCTTTTTTACAAAAATGAAACATTTGAATAGACAAAATCACCTTTTGTAGATGAAGTTCCCAAGAGGCAGCCTGACTTTCTGTGTAGTTGGTAAAGTACAGCCTGAGGACCTAACTATGTAAAATTAAGAAGAAACTTCTGAATAAAGCTGAACTGGAATCTGCTGCATTCCAGGTTAGTTCATCCTTGATTACTCTTCCATAAAAACAGAGAACTCGGGAAGACAATTTCTTTCCATTTTGTGACCACAAAAAATAAGCTTATAAAATGAGCCATTCCTCTTTGGTTAGTTGTGTGGAGATCTGAGAGTAGATACTAGGATTTCTTAATAAAGGATGTGTTCATGCTGCAGTTTGAAAGACATGATTATATACTTAGCAATAAAATAAACTTTCCAAGAAGCAGAAGGTCTAAGATTGCAGCTACTTTTTTTTTCATTGTAAATGTTAAATTGTTATATTTGGCATTTATTAAGGTGTCGTAGTTACAGTAACTGCTTTGGCCGAGATTCTGGAAATGCTTGTATAAAGATTATGTCTTAAGTACACATACAGTCAGTCTCAGGACCCTGTAATAATTTCTTTTAATATATTATATAAGGTGTTGGTTTAACATCATTTGGCTCACGGTAGATTTCTCTTATGCCATCATAATTAATCCCCATTTGTTCATAAATAGGTGCTCACCTACAGTGTGTATGCATAAAATGTCCATTGACTAACAAATGGGAATACAGTAGTCACTAAGAGAAACAAAATTACCATTTTATAAAATCAAGTTAAGCCTTTTGTTTGCTTCAGAATTCTGAAAATTCTGTTCAGAATGCCAGTAGGGGATTAATGAAAGTAATAGGTTAGGGCTTTTTACACTCCATGCATATTAAATCTGTTTTCAGCACTGACAAACCACTCCAAGTCTGTGGAAAAAAATTATCAGCAAGTAATAGCCCTAAGGTAGCCTAACTAACAAGGAGCCATTCTTCTTGGGAGAAGATTTTAAACTCAGATTTTATTGTAATTCCACTTTTCTCTATTGTCTAATGGAAATATTAATGAGACCACTGCCAGAAGGGTTTATTTGGTTGATCCATTTTACTGTACAAGCACAGTATTTTTGTCTGAAGCTCCACTTACCCACTGTCTGAAGTTGGCTACACATGCCAGACTCATACATCTGTGAGCTTTTGGTGGCTAGCTTTTTCTGGTTTGTTTTTACAAACAACTGAAAATAAACAGCTCTGACAAATGCATGTTTTTAATATTATTGTCTAGTTACATTGAAGAGGGAGAGTAAGATGTGTTGAACAGAAATGTATGTCATAGGGCTTAACTTTGTAAGGTGCTTTGCTTTACATTTTGGCCAGAATGACTTGGAATATTGGTACTCTAACTTTGTTTGTTGTAGGCAAATAATACACATTTTATATATCACATAAATACTGGTAAATATCAATTAAATAAAAATAAACTATCTACCTTGTACTCAGTGAAAACAGTAAGCAATGAGTGTGTAATGAATGTCATATATTTTGCTAAAGTGTTTTAGCAAATCTTGAGGTAGCTAAGGAAAAAAGATGTCACTTGAATCATTCTTCTCTGGGCAGTTCAAATTCAGCAAAGATTTTGTGATTCACACAAAATCTTTTGTTGTTTTTGTTGTTTCCAAATGCAGTGATCAATGAAATGCTTATTTAGGCTATATAAAATAGCTATTACTGCCACAATAAACATAGCTTTTTAGACTTGAGGAAACTGTCTGGAAATTTCAGAAAGAGGCATTCCACACGTTTAAAATTTGGCTTTTTCCTGTTGCCTTAAATAAAATTTCTATGCTTGGTCTGCCGGTAGGCACTGTTAGCAAGCACTGATACTTTTGGAAAGCTAAATAGATAAGTGTTGTGATTTCCTCTGGAAGCCACAGCACTTGAAGTTTTACTGGAAAATCACTCTGTATAAAGGTGGTCTTTGCACTTGAATAGTTCTGGTAAGTTATGATAAATGCATTCTATAAAACCTAAATTTGGCAGAAGAAAGTTCATTCATTCTGATGCAGTGGAATACAGCCTTTAGAATGAGGTTTTTCTTCTGAGGATTCCAGAGGAAATTACCTCCTTTTCTTTTCAGCACATTATATATGTGTCATATTGTCTTACTGATTTGTTTGCCTACTGTACAAAAGTTATGCTATTTTTTGCATAAGAAAATACATAAGAAATGTTTTGATGATGCTTTTGTGGGAAAAAAGTCACATACAAGATCTTTCTTTTTGTTTTCAGAGAGCTATTGCCTATCTCTTTCCTTCTGGCTTATTCGACAAAAAAGCCAGACCTATGATGAAGGTAGGATTTCTTATTAAGTTTCTGAATAACTGTAGCATGATAATTTGAGCAATTTTTTCCTTTTGCTGATATTTTTTATTTATTTACAGCATCCTGCTGAAGTTTTTCCAGAGCAGAGAAGTAAGTGCTCTTAGATACTTACTTTGTTATTTCTAAGTATTAGAATTGTTGCATATGGAGAATTTCTTAATTTTTTGGATTGGCTCTTTTCCCTATGTTCCTAATGACTGCTAAGATGTGAGCAGTAAAAGTCTATTCTGATATTCTGTGGTTTAGTATAAAAATTATTGGTCTATTCCAGAGTACCACTGATCTTCTCAGAAATTGCATTAACTGACTAAGATAAATGTTCTTCATTGTTAAAAAATAAGCAATAAATAGAATGATACATAGAATCTCTTGAAGTAGTGGGAAAAACTTTTGTTAAATTCAGTAGCTTTTTGTCAGGGCTGTCTGTCACCTCCATAAGCTATTCATTAATACTATTTTAAACCAAAAGTTTTCTTTGTAACTTTGGTGCTCTAGAAGATTAGAAATTACAGGTTTGATTTTTTTTTTTAAATAATAGGCAAAGTGGAACCTCCCCTAATCCGTTCTTTGACCTTGAAGTCCTAACTCTGTCCATACTGTCTTTGGTCTTGCTCCTGAGACACTGTATAAAGTCCCAGGTGTCAGAGATATGCCAGTATGTTGGTCAGTTCACTAAAACAATTTAATTCTACACAGAACATTTAAAAGATAAGATCAAAACCTGTTGTCTGTTTTTGAGTAGCGTTTGGTATGAACTGGTAGCATGGGTATGAAACTCTGCATTCACTGAGCTACGAAGTCTCAGATAAACATTTCTGATTCTCATTAAAATTTTCCTTCCTTTTTCCTGCTGCTGGAATAATTGATACTTGTTTTTTGGGAAACTTCATGTCTTTGGAAAGCTGTCTAAACTATCTGAAATTCTGGAATATCGGCTTTCAAATGGTATCATGCCTTATTTTTTAACTTACCTGTTTTGTGAAGTAAAAAAAGTCGAAAGTGAGAAGGTAAAAAAGAGTTAATGATAAGGTAGTGTTAATTCCAAGGGCTGTTTTATGGAAGAACTAAGATACTACTCTATATGCTTTCAGGACTAAAGAATTCTTTGACACGCTAGCTATATCCTGAGGACTGTAAGAACAAATTAGTATAAAGATGTATTTTTATTTTAGTATAAATATTTACATCTAAAAATAACACTTTCAATAAGTATCACTTAAGGCAGCTTTGTCTTGTCTATGTATTGCATCTTTGATAATTTTGAAGTACAAAAACTGAAATTTATACTTGGGAAAGTTTCCAGAACAGTTTTTTCAACAAAATATGCTTTCATGACTGCATACTTGGAAAATCACACAGTTCACTAGTAGTATATGTGGGTAAAGATTTCCTGTATTCTTTCTTTTTTGCTAAATTTTGCATCTTTACATTCAACTTCTGCTGTATTAGATCTTGAGGTTCTGATCCAATATATATTGTGCATATCAGACAGGTTTTTGGAGTCTTTATCTTTGCCTTTAGTTTATAGATAGCTTTAATTAACTTCACTGGATAAAATGGCTGGGACTTTCTCTACAGTTCAATTTGGAAAAATTGTTTTTATGTTTGTAATATTTCTTTATTTGAAAGAGATCTTTGTTATGTTATCTAAGTTTGCTTTTTTTCTGAATTTGAAATTTATTTGCATTTAAATAACATTTTGTAATGAATAAAACACACTGGATATGCTGAATTAATATGGAACATTTGTTTTCTTGCTGAAATAATTATGTAAACTATAGGATAGGCCTTTGTATTTAAATATCCCAATTGTAATAACACAAGTTCTGAATGTGGTTGTTGCTCACAAAAGATAGTTGTACACATACTTAGTTTAGCTTAGATGTATTATGCTAATAAAAACACTCTTTGTTTTAGGACTGTTTTTTCCAGAGCTGCTAATCTTTCATCTTTCACTTTTCAATGTGGATTTCAGTTGTCTCTTATTGTGTACTTCTTTTTACTCTAAAATGTATAGTTCTATTTGTAATACCTATACAGTCTTTTAGAGTTGTGCACAAGGCATTTCCTTATGTAAAATGTTATTTACAGCTATAATGTTAAATATTTTATTATAATTGGAGAGGGAGATAAGCTTTTAAAAAGACTGTGTAAACTGTTAAATTTCCAGGCAGCTTGAACACCTGTAAAATGTCTTTGTTCTCTGATACTCAAAAAGGCAATCAGTATTATGAGAGATGTTTGTAACTGCAGTTTAATACAAGGGATTTTTATTTTAGTAATTGTATATGGCTTTCTTGTCTAATCTTGCTTTCCATTAGAAATCCAGTGGGGAGAAGATGGCCGACCATTTCACTTCCTCTTTTATACTGGCAAGCAGTCATATTATTCATTAATGCATGTAAGTATGTTATCTGTAATAATGCCAGCTCCTAGTCAAGTGCACGTTATTCTAGAGGTGCCACTCAGCAGCTCCTGAGTTTAGTTATGTTTTCACAGTAGGCCATAATATCACAACTGAAGCTACATGTAATGTATATTTTTGAGTCACAATGTTCATTATTATGAGCATTTTTATGCCACATTTAAGAGAACATACTACGTAATAGTTCTTCCTTTAATTTTTGGTTCACTTTACAGTTTTGTGTATGGACTGGTTTTGAATAGTCTGAACACTTTCCTGGAGGCTGTATCTAGTTGGTAGCAAAGGATTAGTAGGGGAGAATGCACATACATCAAAACCAGCTATTTTTAGCAAAGTTCATTGTAGAATAAAAAAATAGTTCTTTTTTTCCTCTGTGAAGGGCAAAGCTATAGGAAATGTTATTTGTGCTGACATTTAGTGTGAAGAAAATTTGCATTTAAACTGCTTAATTGATTTTTCTTAGCTGGTTCCATTCATGCAAACTTAAGGCTTTTTCTGATTAATATGGTTCCAGGAGTAAAGGATCTGCATCTTTTACCTTTATGAAAAAAGCTGTATCTAATAGAACACCACTAGGCTCTGTGTCTTGACATGGGTTATGAACAGACCAACTATATCTGTGACCATCAGTAGCACAAGCATTATCTGCATCTTTAGATGAGTCTATGGAAAGACATTCTTGTTTCTTACATGTACTTATAGGAGACAAAAGCATTAATAGCATATAATGTAATAATGAAGAAATATTTAATTGAGTATTCAGGCCAGAATTTGTTTCCTCCTTAGATAATTTTAAGGAGTTAGTTCTGCGGTTAGTAAGTTGTCAGAAAAACAAACTTTATGGTCACAAATTCAGTGCACAGCTTTACTGAGTATAGTGTTTTTATTAGAATGATCTGATATTTATTTGTGTTCTGTGTACCCAAAGGACAAAATCCCCTCTTGTCAGGTACATTTATTTCTTTGGGAGAATAAAAAACACCCCCACTTTTTTTTTCTTTTTTCTTTTTTTTCTTTTTTTGTTGACCTTGGGCAAATGAGCTTCTTGCCCTGGCAGAAATGAAATGAATGATAAATGTAGAGAGTGTCTTTGCTGAGTAATGGAGCTGCAGCATAGGCTCTCCACAGAGGTTTTCTCGTGCACAGCCCGAGGCAGCCCGAGGACCCCTGCTGTTCATTTAAATAGGTATGTCAAATCTGCCTCGAGACGCCGCTGGTTTGATCTGTGGTAATATTTGTGAAGGTTCCATATGGACTTGAGCCCCCTGCAGTGCTAAGAAATAATGTACAACGCTTCATGGTGCAGACGCAAATTTTCTCTGAAAAGGGATGCAATGCTGCGTTTTAGCTGTCGGAGAGGATGATGGAGCTGACGCGCTAGGCCTGTCAACTTGTTACACGGATGGGTTGCACGCAGCAAGGCTGTGGAAAATCTGTGCCTTTTAACTTTTCTACTTAATCACGGTTGTAGCATTGCCTTTAGACTGTATGCTACATTAATTCTCTTCCTGCCTTCTGCCTTTCATCCCAAGTTTCACGGAAAAAAGTAAAGCATGCAGGTCTTGTAGAGGAGCCTTATCAAACAGCTGTCATCTGACAAGCCATTTGCATTTGTTTTGGCTGAAACAGAGCAACCCAAGGGCAAGATGTTTTGTTGCATTCCATCATAATGAAGAAATTACAAATTTTACAAGGAGCTCAAGTTTATTTTTAGCTCTTCCTAGCAGTTAGAGTATGTAAGCTTGCCTTGGAAATCTCTGAAAGTATAGTGCGCATTTTGTTTCTAAGAACGCGGCAACCACCTTCAAACAAATGGCCTTGACAAATGCATTTTTCATTAGTATAGGAAACTTGAGTGTTCTTTAACTGTTTCTGAATATTTTTGTTAAATAGTCTTCTATAAATGTAAATCCATTAAGGTAGATTTAACAGGGGTTTTTTAAGTCAGCCAAATGAAAGCCAAAATCTGCATGAAATTCCTAACGTTGTTTTAACCACTTCTTAAACTAAAGTGTATTTAACAAAATGTATTCTTAAGTCTCAAAGCTAATTAATTTGTTCAGAAAAGAGTTTTATGTTAATACAGCCTAGTGTAAGTAATCAATTTGATTTGAGGACGTTTTTTAAATTGCTATATTAAATCTAATAAACAGGATAAACATAATATTTAGCTTAAACTTGTATGCCATTAATTACTATATAGGCTCATGTGGCACTTGAATTGTATTACTTGTTAGTTATATAATTGACCATAGCATTATTGTTTAGTTAGTGCTAATAAATATTGCCCACTCACTGAAAATATACTATCTTTGTATGTATTATAACTGCCAATATACATGTTGGCTTTCAATGTGGAATGAACTACCATACAAAATAGTTGTTACATGTTATTGTTTTTGTTCTGCTTGAATAAAGTTTAGCTGTAGGGAAAAGGACAATTTGTTTTTGTCCTGATACACGAAAGAATGTTATTGCATGAAACATCATTTCACAAATGTTTGCTAGTACCTTTGATCAACATTTAACTTACAAGTTTTGTAGAATAATATCATTTTTGTAATATGTAGAGCAAGACAAAAATGGTATCTTCATAGCATTTTGTACAGGAAAATAGTAATCATGCTTGTATGTTTTTTAGAAATATCAGGGCTTGTGGATTGAGGTAAATGCTCTAACAATTGAGCATTTTAACTCTCAAAAATATTCCAAAGCTTAAAACCCTTCATAATGTATGCTGAACTCATAGCACAAGAAACAAAGTAAAGTGCAAACTGAGGTAAAAAGTGGGCTCTGCAGCGTGTCTTAACTCTAATGTTAATAGAATTTCTTTACCCTCTAAAAACCTCTTTTAGTGTTTCATTTGCTGATCTCCTCCCTATTTTTTAATGCAGAGTAAATTTTTTTATTATTTTAAGTGTCCTTTTAGAGATCTGAAATTTGATCGCTCTATTAGAAATGGAAGTGTTTCAGTACATAGTCAATCTTGTAAAATCAGCTATTTTGATTGTGTAAAAGCTGAGTTTACAAGACACACAGATGTGTACAGTCATGAATTGGACTATTGAATCCTCAAGTGATTAGTAAAATCTTCACCTGCCAGCTTTGAAAAAGCAAGTGTTTCTTCAGAAGCTTTCTTTAGCCGTTGGGGAGTGAAGATTTGTCAGATAAATTATTGGGCATTACATGTGATTCCTGATTTTGCAAAGGCTCATCCACATACTTTGCTTCACACGTGAGTGGTTCTTTCAGTCTGTTGGCTTTATCTCTATACAGAGATTAGATACATGCATCATTTTTTTTTAGTACTTCAGACCAAAATTTTATAAGACTTGCAAGTCCACTTTCATTGCCAGAAATATGTAGGAAATTATATTTAACATTTCCCTTACACTTGGAATTACTTTAAAATGCTACTTTTCAATGTTGCTTGACTTGATCTCCTGTGTAAAGGGTTCTTTGTCTGAATAGACATGATTGCTGCAATTTAACCAGAACAGTTTAAAGAGATCATTTTAATTCTTACAAGTGCATGTTCTTAGAACTTAAACGGGCTGTGGAGTGTTGGTGTTCTTTGGGATTACCTAGGGAGGGTCTTCAGGAAAATTCTATTGTCGCAGCTGTTCTAAAACTTTCTGTCGTTGTAGCTGACAATTTCTGAGGCTAAAAAGTGGTAGATGGTAACCCATATCTCACTTGATTTGCCTGTGTTTATCAATAGTTTCCAAATATGAAAAAATCCCTAAGTTTTCTTTTAACTTGTGTCACATTACCTGTGACACAAGTGAAAATACTTGAGTTGCTGTTTAGAAGCAATTCTGTCTGTAGTCTGTTTTAAGGTCACAACTGTGATTACCTCCCTGTGTCCTTTTTTAAGGAGCTGTGTTGTAGCTGTGTTGAGCTCCTGTTTATGTATTTTTGCTGACCACACTAATAAATAAATATGTATGCCAGAATGTGTTGGAGGAGGATGGGTGTCGGTGAGGATGCATACAGGAGTCTGCTTTTGCAGACAGAGTGGATTACCTTTGCCTTTGAAGGCAAGAGGTAAGTCAAGAGCAGCAGGAAGGTGGAAAAATCCTTATGCATTTATAAGACCTAATAACCCAGTACCTACCTCTTCTAAGCATCTGACACCAAAATACCATCTTTGTGCCTGGTTTGACTTCTTCCAAATGCCAAAAGTCATGGAGCTCATCACATTCAATCTCTAAGACGGTTCCAGCTGAGCTCCCCCCAGCTTGCTGAGGGACTGACACAGCCCTCCTTCCTTTTCTCTTCCCTCAGGTCCCAGGCAGACGCTCCCATATTCATTCTTTTCCATGTCTTAGCTACAGATACCTAAAAATTGTTTGGTGCAGGCACACCTCATGCTCTCTAACCCAAACTGTGCTTTTAATGTATAGGCAATAATTTTGACACCTAATGGTCAACTCTGGATGGAGTTAAGATTACTAGAGTGATGTGACATAAATCTTGCCCACAGTAGTGTTACCACATCTTGTTTACGTAGAGTTTCTTTACACTTTTATTTGTGAGGTTTGGAAATACTTGAAAATAGGATATCTGCTCTATTGTGTAATGTTGCCTCTGTTTGAGGATCAATACATTTTTTTTAAGTTGAAAATTTTTCCTAGTTCTTATCTGATACTATTATCTCATGAAACATAAAGGATTTCTGAGTGTCTTACTGTGATAATATATGAATTCTCATGCTGTCTCAAAAGGGGTGATTTTGTACTTCGAAGTTTTTAACTGATGAATTATTTCAAAAATATTTTGTTCCACTATGCCTTTAAAAATGTCATCAGTGACCTGTGTCAGACTTCAGTGAGTTGTCCCTATTTAAATGCTTTGAGTGCAGCTCAGATAACAATCTGTTCTTTGTTCATACGTTTTAAGTACAAATATTTTTAGTGTATGTGCAGGTGTATTTAATATTAGTGAAAATATCAGTTTGAACCGTAGGTGTTCATAACTAAGCAAGGAGCTTCTATTTTTGGGTTATTTTTAAGCTGTCGCAGAAATTTTGCTGCATCCTGTTATAAATCCCAGTTTTATATGAAGAATTAGTATTTCATTAGTTAATATGTGACAGCACAGAGCTGTCTCCTGTTTCTTGCTTTACTGTTTTTTGTAAGCAATACAAATAAAAAAAAAAACCAAACCATTGGTTCTTGTCCCCAAACCATTGTTTCCTGTCCCCACAAATTCTTATGCTATTGTTTTTCTGTAGTATTTGCTAAAATTCATAATAGTACAGTACAGAAAAGTGACTGTAAGCTTTCTATTTCACTTGTAAATGAAAGTAAATTATTTGGCATAGAAGTACTTGGTTGTAGTACAACTGTTCTCTTGTTTCAATATAATTTATAATTATTTCTCCAAATGCTCCTGTTTACCTTTGCATTTGGATCACTGTTGTAATTAAGAGTATTAGATGTTATATTTTAGAACAAATAGTCTTCATAAGTTTCTGAACTGAAAAAAATCTTAAAAATACTTTATTTAAAATGTGTTTCTTATGTAATATTTTTACTGTGACTTTTTTGACTATTTTTCCCTTTTGGTTTTTTTTTTTCTTTTTTTCCTGGAGTGCTAAATTATTGTCACGCCATAGATTGAAAATAATAACATAGCTAAGAATTTTGAGAAAACTATTTAAAAATACTGAAAACTCAAAGTACATGTGCACAGTTGAGAGAACAGAAATTCTTGCTATGGTAAATGTGGAACTTTGTGTCCATGTAGACATGTCAGGGTAAGAAGTTGAGACTGATACAGACCACCAGTAAATCTGACACTTCAACATGTACCTAACTAAATGAACATGCACCCAACTAAAATACTAACTAAGTGAAATTAGGTAAGTCTGAAACCTTATCAGTATTTTGAGGAAGTCAGACAAAAATGATCAGTCAAATCAGTGGATGCACTGATGAAATTATTGTGCAGTATGTTTTGGAGTTGCATTCATTGTACAAATGTAGTTGTCTTTCTGTATACAGTTGCGAATATTTTCTACAAGCATATGTAAGAAGGCAAAAAACACTGTTACAGAATTCAAAATCAATTATTTTGAACTGCACATGATTTTTTTTGTCAGAGCTGTATTTGTTTTATGACTGCTATGTCTGAAGTGTTTGAAGAGTAAAACCACATAAACATGCATTCTAAGTAGCAAAATTTTAATATTAAATGAAAAAGAATCTATTTAAATACATCTTCATATACATTTAAGGAAACATATGAAAAATTGCTGAATGTTCAGAAACATGAAGACCAACTGATAGCTCAAGACCTTCCTCTTCAGCAAGAAAAAAGGTAAGCTTCCAATTAGAATGAATATTGGTTGTAGTTTTCTTAATGTGCTTTCATATTCTGTTTTGGCACTTCTGGTAGTTCCCCACCCTACCTGCCTTCTATTCCACAAACACATTTTAAGGCTTTTGCTCTATTCCTTGTTTAATATTTGTATGGTAATTTCATGTGGAAAAGTTTCATCAGATATGTGTGGAGGACTCACTTCTCATTGTTAGAGTAGGGAAACCCCATCTATATCTCTTACTCTTTAATCTCTCTCTGCTCTTTTCAATATTCTTTGCTTCATAAAAGTTCTGAAGTGCGATTTGAAAATATCCAGAATTCTATGTTTCTGTATGAAACATATGTACATTCATGTACATTCATATGTATTCATATATATTCATATATATTCTGTATTAATTTTTCTAATTATGTCTTTTCAATAAAGCATTTTGAAAAAAGGAAGTAAACTTTTTATAAAAAAACAAGGGCTTTTAAAGTACATTGTTCCTGCTTTAAAAATCTCAAGACCTAAGGCTGAGCTCTTTATATAGTCTTTAATTACAGTTATTCAATATTTTAACTTACCAATATTTAAATTTAAGAGTCTCAAAATACTTAAATTCACTATTTTTCTTCTAATGATTTAGAACAAAAATCATCAAAACCTAGTAATTTTTGAAAAGCTCATTTGGCTGTATTTCTTTAGTTATCACCACTGTTAGTAATTGAACTTAGTGTCTCTTTTTTTCTGTTTAACTTCTCTGGTATGCACAACAAGCTCTTCATCTAGTTAGCCACTGGACAGAAAAGATCCATGTCAACCAGAAGCTGTGGGAAATCTACAGTTGTTGGTTTCTAAATGTCAGGATATGCTTTTAAGTGCTGTTTGCTCCTCTTAGACTGTAGTCTTGATTTTTGGTGGTTTTTTTTTTTTTTTTTTTTTTTTTGAGATTTCTTGCAAGGATTTTATATTAGAAAATTAGGTTAAGCAAGTGTTAAAAAGGAATTGATACAGCCAGGAAGTTTTGGTTTAGGCATTTATTCCTTTTCTGTATTATTACTTTTTTCCCCAGTCCCAAGTTGTTTTTATCCTTGTTCTTGTTGTATATATTCTAGCCAGATTTATGCATTGCTGCAGGAGCACATTGTGTTGGTTTGTAACTTCTTCATTTCAGCCATTTATTATTTACATTAGAAAGAGAAAGTATTAATTTGCTGAGATTATTTCAGTTTCTTAAATAACAGAAGTTCATGTTTCTTCATGATATAAATAGCATTCTCTGACCCACAGGATGTTTTATTATAGATTCGTGTTAGGTTCTGAGCAGACAAGAGAACAAATGAATTTAGTTTCTTGCTGCATGCTGCTGAAAAATAGCCTGACTCCTTACAGAGCTCAGCCAGTGGATTTACTGATGTGAAAAATGACCTAAAGCTAGTCAGAGATGAAAGGTTTTTTCCCTGTTAGGTTTGTAAAGCTCAGAGAATTTAAAGGATTTTTGAGACTTACTTCTCACACTGAGTATGGTACTTCCTCTGAGATAAGTCTGGATAGGATAATTTATGTCCTAAGTGTAGGTAGCAGGTTGGTGAGAAGGGCTGATTTTTCTGGTTTGAGAGGCGTGGAGTTTGCTGAGGTTTGGTTTGGTATTTTTTTTCCCAGAAAATAGTCCATTGTGAATGTGTTCTGTAATATTAACTTTAAGGTTAGGACGTGATCTAAACTACTTCTGGTTTATGGCTTTTTACGTGCAAGGATTTTTTTCCAGCTTCCGTGGAAGTAGCAAATAACAATATGTAAATGTAAGTATATACTTGAGTCTGTCAGAATGGGAAGCTTTTTAAAATAATTTTTAAAATCTGCATTGTTTCTAAATAATCCTTCCTCCTGACTCAGAAAAGCATTAAAATGCATGCTTGAGAAGTAGTACTCTTTAAAAACACCTTCAGAAGGAGTGTTTTACTGGATCACAGCTTCCTTAATGCTGCTGAAGACACTCTTTCTAAAAAACCTGAGGAGTTAAGAAGCTAGTTACATCTTTGCCATAAATTTACTTGATAATGTTGGTATGTATATTTATGGCTGTTTAGTTGGTAACTTCATATCATATATATTTCAAAGGCTTACTTCAAGCATTGGTTTTTCTTTGCATTAGCATCTGTGTATGAGGCTGTTTCCTTAGAAATTTCTGCTTTTGCTATCATCAGTGCAGTCACTGTGCTGAGCAGCTCAAGATTACACAGTAGATAGAATACACAGTGTCACTGCTACATTAGTACTGTGACTATGCTTACTGCTGGTGCTGTTCTTTATATTGATCAGAAAAGTAAAGACCAGCGGCAAAAGAATTTGATTTTGACATTCTGCCTTTGATTTTGCTCTTTTCTGCTAGTAAACCAAATTTTTCCTGGCAGCAGGCTTTTAAAAATAAGTCATAAGTTGAGGGGAAGATCACTTCCTATTACAGTGTTCCTTTAATTCAATCTCAGACTTCAATAATATGAATAATGCATAGCTGATACTCATAATGGTCATGTGGTTAATTCAATGCATGAAGTTACCATACCTTTCAAAAGGCAGATCTTTTTAAATCAACGTAGACCTTCTCATGTTTACTATAGGAATGTGATCTGCATTGATTTATAATGGAAAATGTTGTTCTGAACGAAGACTGACTGTATGTGTGGTCTTTTGCAATGTAACTCTAATTGCATAGTTAATTAAAGGAGGAATATATGTGATATTTTAAACAGAAACCTGGCTGGCAGCAGATGGCTGACTAAGATTGAATTGGAAGAAATGTTGGTAGAAAAAGTGTCAGATGATGATGTAAGTAATTAATCTTCCCAATCTTAAGGAAGCTTGTGTCTTAAAAATATGGACTCTGGGTGCATTTTTGGACACTGGAAGGTATTATGCAGAAGCAAGTGCCCTCCAAAAGAGTTTTCTGTCTTCTGATGAAGTCTGTATATGTTCACAGCACTGTCACATTCATGTTGAAGTGACTTGTGTTGATATTTATCTAGCACAATAGAGATCTCTTAAGAGCTTTCCATTCTTACTACTGTAATTTAGTTTTTCTCTTGGCAACATTGTGAGACCTAGAGCACTTGTTCCTCATCTAATTATGTGGTCAGGAATGAGGTATAAGAATTTATTATAGAAATAGTCATTTATTGTAGTTACAAATGAAAAACAGAGCTAGAAGCTCTGTTACTAATTGTGGAGAAGGGGTGAATAGTCAACATGGGAAAATGCAGTGGATTTGTACAATAGTAAACCTGCACAGAGTTATTTAATGTTAAGGATGATGTAGTAAAGATAGAAAAATCACAGAGGTCTTACTAGAAATAAAGAGTCCTTTTTCTTAGTAATTGGCTACAAAATCAAATAACAGAAAGAAGACACAAAGCTGTATAGATCTGTTTGATACAGATATCTCCTGTTACATTCTCCGTGGTATGAATATGGTGGGAGAGAGGAGAGTTTTGCAGTTTCCTGCAGACTGTATCACTGTATAGGTTTGGAGTCATCCTCAACATTTATCTCTGGGGATAAGACTATTCATCCTAATAGTCATACACTTCTTTCTCACTCAAAGCTTTTCCCTACAGTCCCCTGAAGAGCATTAGATTTTGTAACAGCAGGTTCAGTCTATCTGGCCAGCTTTTGGAAGCTTGAATATTACAGTACCAGAGAATATAATTCCATTTGTCTGAACATTCCAAGTGTTTTCTCACCTAGAAGTGGTGTTCCTCAGTCTTGTCTGTCCCGTGAACAACAGCTTTGCAAAAATTGCGTAACAGCAGGAAACATGTCCTTTGCTCAGTTGTCATCTGGAACAGTGGCATGTGATGGCTTCTTTGTCTGTGGGGGATGTAAAAAGGTCTCGAGCAGATTGTGGTTCATGAGCATAAGTTAGAAGTAGTTGTAAATTCTCCATCCTGATAATACCCAAGAGACTTTCTCTATCTTGCTCGCAGGAGAAGCCATTAAGACTTCAGTATTTTCAGTAGCTCCTACATTTGTAATGGCTATTTTTCCTCTCCAAGTGTCAGGTCTACTTGTACAGCCAAACAGTTTGGTGTTTTCCACTGCTTGGTCTTACCACATTCTACATCTGTAAAAGTACATTGCAATAAACCTAAAAAAACCCCAGCTAACGAAAAACCTACACCAAACCCTTATACATATTGGCCTCTCCCGTGTAAGACCATAAAGCCTCAGACTGTATTAAAAAGCATTGTTTAAATATATTTGATATGTTTCAGTATAAGGTGCCAGTCTTTCCTGCTCAAAATTCTTACCTTTTGCCACTGCAACAAAAATGTCAGTGGTATTTATATTATTAAACAAAATCAGAGCTCTTGATTATTTTCCCCCTTACACTCTCCAAGCTTTCTACTTCTATAGTCTCCATAATTTCTACATTCTTGTGTTTCCATATTACTGTTCTTCTAGGGCTTTACCACAAGTCTGTCATATTGTTAGGTAGAAATAGTTTTTAAGTGATGTCAAAGTTCCAGGGACTGTTATTAAGTTACAAGAAAAATAGTAATTTTGTGCTAGAGAAGACTGGTAACAGAGAGAAGAACAAATACTTGCAATAATGGCTTGTAAATTAAAAAAAAATCAAATATCAAGTTATGGTATCTACATGAAAAAAACATGTTTGATGGTATGATACATTTATGTCTGGTGACAGCCGTCTGGAGCTCCTGCCAGTAACACTTGGTAACAGGACATCCCAGCTTTTGGCACAAATGGGTTAACACACTGGTGGTACTCTTCAATCACATGTTGAAGAACTTTGGAGGGAAGTATAAAGGGGAAGGAGAACCACACAGTAGCGAAGGATAATTTATTTCAAGAGGTTGCCCTTTAAGTCAAGTATCTCTTGAATTTTTAAATACCTTGATTGTTCAGTTTTAAAGGAAATCATAAACATTAAAGTAATTCAGCTTGAACAGCTAAAGATAGGCATTTTTTGTATATGTTATGAAATATAATCATTTATGAGATTCAGTTCAGTGAAATAAAATTATTTCCAAATCAGTGAATATGCTGACTTACTAAAAAGCAGATAAAAATCTTTCCCTATTCCTATTCTAATAGAACAATAATAAAGTAATAAGACATCGCCCAATGTTTTGGGTTTTTTTTTAAGTGAGATGAACTTCATTCTAATTCAATAATCCTTAATTAAAAGGGGGTTGATTATGCTTTAGGATAAAGTTTCACTGTTTTCTGAAGAACGAACTAGATGTCTTTAGTCACACAGAAAATGATGCAACTGCATGCTGTTCTTAAATCAGCATGTAGGTGCAAAAATGTCATCTTGTCAGAAATCATCAATAAAAGTGAAGTAGGAAAGATCCATTAAATATAAATAGAAAGTTTTCGCAAATGCAATTACACTTGCATACTTAAATGAGGTCTTGTTGTCCTACAGTATTCAAGATTTATTCAACTCTTAGAAAAATTGGTAGCATTGCCATGTGCTGACATCGAGGAGGAGTACATCCAGAAGTTTTCCAAAGAAATTCCTGCGCAGTTGCAGAAGGTGGTTATTGAGCCCTTGCAGTATGATGAGCGAGGAGTGGCCTTCAGCACCGGGGAAGGTAATCATTTCAATTTGATTGGTAACAGTGCACACTTTGTTCCTCTTCAAACTGCTTTCCTTATAGTATGTACAACACTGCTGAAAGTGTCTGAAAACTCATTTATATGTTCATTTTATATGTTCATATGTGTGTATACTGCATGTATAGCTGTTAGTGATATTATGGAACACCGAGTTAAGACACAGACTGGTCAGAAAGTACAAGTTTTTGGCCTGGACTCCTGTCATCTGTTTTTTATATATGTATTTCTATAGAGTGATAGCTCTGTAGAGAGGGCCTCATTGTGTTACAGGTTATAGGATACAAAAGGACTTTCCATTTTTTGCCACAGCTTACTGCTGAGCATAAAGAGTAGAGGACTGCAGGAGCACAAACACATAGAAATAGTTCTATGGATATAACAGTGTTATTGCTTAACATAAAAACAGCATGCTTAGACTACTGAGTAACCTTTATCATGACTTTTGTAGGCAGTCCAGCAAAGGGGAACTTTGAAAATGCAAAGAATAAATAGCAAGGCATTTGGATATTTACAAACAGCCTAGGAAAATGTGAAGGGGGGATCTCTAAATATTATGGGACAGAGATGGATAATGGGATTTCGATTATTCATACTGATATGGAGGGGCTGCTAGAGAAAAGCCATGAAGGTCCTTGTATCTTCTAAACACAGGCTGTTACATTTTCATTGGAGAGACACACAGCTAGAGAACAATACTATATAGGATATGAGTGCATAGAAAAAATAAGGTGGCAACAACAATTATAGGAAAGGCTGATGACTCTCTGGACAAAGCATGTGTGCGCACACACTATGCTGTACATTTAAAAGAAATCTTAGAAATGATGAGTATTATGCAGCAGGCAGCAGTTGATAAGCAGTTGATGAAAAGTCACAGAGAATTTGAGGGGCAAAATGGCTTGAGAGCTCTGCTTTGCCTGGGTTGTCTTCAAGATTACACGACAACAAAGAGATGTGAGAGCACCAAACCATGATTTAATTTGCACTGGTTTTCAGTAGTATCTTCAGAACAGAAGTTAATGAAGTTTGATGAGCATGCAAACTGTGTGATTTAAGAAAAGCCACTAGGTTTAATAAGTTCAAAACCAGTCTTGTTTGAGCCCCATCACCCTCAAAATGAAGAAGAATGTCTTATTTGTTTCATAATTCCTTTATCAGAGTGATTGCTTCCTTTGTGCTGAAGGAGATTGGTTTCCAACACACACTTCTCACCCCTTAATAGACATTGATTAAAATATATTGAAAGATAGTGTTCTTTGTTTGCATTTTTTGTTACCTCAGCCTGTAAAACCTAACAGCTGGTGCTGTATGAATGTGTTAAGATTTGTTTAATTACTTGGGCACTTGAAGTTCTGTAGAATATTGAAGTCTCATAAAAGATTTGGTTTAATTCCTTTAAGGTAAAAGAAAAACTGCAAGAGCTACTGCAGTAGTTTATGACAATGGGACTGGAAAAATTACAGTAAATGGAATAGACATCTTACATTACTTCCCAGTGCTGCAGGACCGGTGAGAGCATTATGAAATGCTTTATTTTTACTGTACTTAAATTATTTCAGCAAAAGTAACACCATACGGTTATATATTGGTGCTGTGTTGATTCTGTATTCTTGTCTCTGTATAACTATCTGTTTTATAAAAATATGTCTTGCATTTCCTCCTAATTTTCAGGAGTTTACTGATAGGCAAGCCTTCCTCTGTGTTCCTTGCCTCACCTTTTCTGAAGGGATGCAAAAACTGAGAGCACAGACTGTTCTAATAGTTCAAATTTTGGTCCTCTTAGAAAGGGCATGAATTTTATTTTAAAAATAAATAATAAACATTATCTCTAAGTGTTTTGCAAGAGATTTGCAAATTGCATGCATGTGTAATTACTGTAGTGTACAGTAACATAGTGAAAGGAAACAAGGTGAGACTTCATTTAAGGCTTCAGATTTTAGAGCATGTGCGCAGTTTGATAGAGAAGTCTTCTCATTAGGCTGATATAAAGTTTCTATTCCTAATGTGATTTTGATTTTTGTTTTATACTGGGATTTTTAAGCTCAGGCATAGACAGAGAGGTTGCTCAGTTTCAATATCCAGAGCTGATGGATCTTGGCTTCCTTAGAGAAGTAGTGAAATAAAAGTAGTTGTAAAACTGAACTTTCAGTACTTACCATTGGCAGTTGGAATGTGCTCTTAGCTGCCGATTTCCTATTGATTTGAATGAGATATGAATGCCTTTCTGGATCTCTGCCCAAAAGTTAACTATGACTTTGTATATACAGTGACAAGAAACGTGCATAACATGGAACTTTATGCACATGAATCTTTTTAATTTTTCTTTTTTTTTCCCCGTAGGGAACAATTGTTGTTCCCTTTCCAGTTTCTTGGAAGAATTGGAAAACACGATACGGTTTGCACAGTCTCTGGTGGAGGAAGATCTGCACAGGCTGGAGCAATACGTTTGGCCTCTGCAAAAGCCTTAAGGAGTTTTGTGACAGAAAAGGAGGTGGAATTCATGAGGCAAGGTAAGAATTGAAATTATTTCAATGTTTCTTAATGTGTTTCTGGTAATTAACAGAATTAATACAAGGATCATTAAGGATCAGATTTGAGTAAATAATCCCAGTGAAACCTTGTATATTGTATGAAAGGGATCTGCATTTATTTATAGATTGTTTTCACTTGTTTCCTAGCATCCTTTGTGTACATTTTGGATGACTTCTCAAGCGTTTTTCCATCTGTTCATGACCTCTTTTAGGTCTATTAACCAGCTTATATTGCCTCAACATACAATCACAAAACATGAATGTGTATTCACTACTAAATAAATCTGGATCAAACATTAGTGAGCTGTAAGATACCAAGATTGTGCTTTGTTTTACTTGGCTGGTTGTGTCTTGTTCATGTTTTAAAAAGTTTTCTTCTCCAACATAAACACTGGAGGGTTGGCATGAAGAGAATGATGAGCATAAATGTACTGCATGCAACTGGCCAAACAAGGGAGCTTCTTTCCTCTCTTGCTTTATTTTGTGTTTACAAATTACTTAAGAAAAGATAGAGTTTATTTAGATAGCTGCAGGATTTGATGCTTCTCGGTGAGATGTCCATGCTGTTTCAGCAAATGCAGAGTTATGAGCTTGTAGCAAGAATACCTGCCAGTATTAGTGGCAGAACAGCTGTGGGTTTTTTTCACTCTATTGCCAGCCATGAAACAAAAACTGTCTTCCTACTTTGCAACAAGTTTCTTTGACTGTACCTTTTCAGAAGTGGCAAGTATGACTTGCTAGGAAAACCCTTGTAAATAGACATTGTAATGAGTTTGGTGTCTTTACTGAGATCAGCATAATTCTGAACATGTTTGGGACATTGCCAAATATATTTTTAAGTATATTTATATATATATTTGTACTTAATTGTAAATATACCACAAAACAGTGGTCTTCCTAATGGGGAATGTGCAACTGATCCATTGAGACTCAGAAAGAATGTGCTGTGTATAATTCATAAGTGAATAAATACATATATTTGGGAATACATGCTCAAAAATACTGTTAGGACTGCATGATCAAAAAAGTTTGGAGACCAGTGCTTTGAGGGCTTAAGCAATATGGGTAGACTAAAAAGAATGGGTGGTTATTTTCATGGTGTGTAAAGGAAAATGTGAATGAAGTTCAGTTACTAAAGAGAAGTTAAGTTACAGGTTCTGATGATGCTCCTTTCAGGGTTTGTGGTTCTGAACCTTTTGCCCTCTAGATGATACAGATCATACTGTTAATGGAACTCAAAGTTATTTCTTCACAGGTAGTTACCTGTAATATTAACTAACAGCAGTAAATAAATGGGTGCTTTTCTTTGTTTTGTAGCTGGATTGCTAACAGTTGACCCACGTGTGAAGGAACGAAAAAAGCCTGGTCAAGAGGGACCGAGACGGAAATTCACCTGGAAAAAGCGATAAGTCTCGAGTATTTAAAGAATGACAAAGTGCTACCAAAACTTCAAAACTGATTAATGATTTAGAACTGTTGTATGAATATATTTAGTAATAAAGACTTTTTTTCCCTTTATAATTATGTCTTCTGTTTAAAAAGCAACAAAAAACTCTAAATTTATTTAAAATTGTGGAAAATCATAGTGTAATTTGATAGAATGTTAAATCTAAAATAATTGCCCAAGTGCCAGCTTTACATCTTAACTCCGGTGAAGTCAATAACAATTTATAAAACTATTGGTGAATTATAACTTCTAAAAATCAGTCTATTTGTTTAATGATTTGTCAGTTTAAATTCTGAAATTAAGCAGCTCCTAACCAGGTATTTGGATATCCTGTCTTTCTGCCTCACAGGTATCTGAGGATAAGCAACAACTTCCTACCTGAACTGTGGTGAAGTTGAGAAGCCAGAGAGGATAGTACTGACAATTGAGGGGATGTTGAGAGAGGAACTGTCACAGAGGATAACCTTTGCCTGTGGAATCAGTTGTCTCCAGGATGCTTCCCCAGGTTAAGTAGGGAGTGATTCAGAACAAGTACCTAAATTTAGGTTCTCTGAATCATCCTCTGGAGGAGTCAGTTTTTATGTTCTTCCCCCAACTGCAGAAAGAGCTGGAGGGATTAAGCTGAAGTTGTCTTTTAGAACACTCTTCTCCACCCCTTAAATCTCAAGGGGGCCTGTTCAAGGAGGCGTGTTCCGAATATGGCTAATGCACAAAGATAGCATTGGACTCTTTGCCAAATACAGTCATAACTTTTCTGTTTTAAAATCAGAAGCAGGAGGTGATGACAGTGCTGCCCACCTCCTGTCTATAATTGTAGCCTTCCAGAATAGATTAGTGGTTACAGCACTCACCCAAAAGCTTAAGGTTTTGGTTTATTGCCAGCTTCCTTCCTGGGACAGAGGTCAAATACTTTCAAGGAAGAGCATATCCTTCATCTGTCCTGTAGGAAGTGGGCCACAGCAAAAAAGAAGATAAAGTTTATCTCACCAGGAAAAGCAGAAAAATACAACTCAGTAGTTTTAACAACAGGGCACTTTCCAACTTTCTTTTAATTTGGAACACCTCAGTACTTGGAATTCTTTCTCCCATCCAGATTTTTTGAAGTACTAGGGTATCTGCTTTGCTTCTTATTTGCTGTAAATCATACCAAAAGTTGCACGTCAGAGGTCACAAAAGATGCCAGCAGGTCACTCCAGGTGATAAGCAACCATAAGTGATGTGTACAGGTCATTATTTTCCCAAGCAGCATTCGGGGGACAACAAATAAATGCACTTCATCAGCTGAGCAAAACAGAGGTCAGAAACTGGGTATGCATCCTTGACTGACATGTTTGTGATTCCCCTCCCCAACGCCTCTGCTTCTTTTTAACTTCTGTTCCATGAGAATACTCTGTAAAATTGGACAAGATTCCTCATTGCTAAGGTGGTTCATCTTAATCAGAATACATGAGGCTAAAATTACCTGAAAGGACGTTGTTGTAAGTTGAGTGTTGGCCTCTTTTCCTAAGTAGCAAGTGATAGAATGAGAGGAAACCACCTGAAGTTGTGCCAGGGGAGGTTAAGATTAGATATTAGAAAAACTTTCATCACCTAAAGGATTGTCTAGTACTGGACCAGGTTGTCCAGGGAAGCAGTAGAGTCTCCATCTCTGAACCTCTTTGTAAGACATGTGGATGTGGCCCTTGGGGACATGGTTTAGTGGGGGACTTAGCACCGCTGGGTAAGTGGTCACACTCTGAATTTAGAGGTCTCTTCCAGTGCAGAATATTCTGTGACTGGTTAAATCGAATTCAACAGCTGAGGCAATTCACCTGTCTCTCTGAAGAACAAACAGGCATTTTACATGAGAGATTCTACACTAAGGCAAATACAGAGAGGCTTAACTAGTATTTCTTTTAATTTAAATCTGAATTGCCTGTGTGTAGCAAAATAAACTCTGTCATGTGCCAGTAGAAGTTGTGATTTGTAATGGAAACGTTCAGCCATGCTGGGACAGGTACCTAAGGATCCTTTTGCTACGCTCACATAATGAAATGAACATAATCATATGGTCTCGAAGGTGCTGGCTGAAGAAGATTTTGAAGAAGAATAAATAGTAGAATTTTTATCTTAGTATCTTCTCAAATGAGAATTGATCTGTTTGGCCACATTGCTTGCCTCCTTGTTACTAGGCAAGAAGCTATAAGTGTGATAGCCTATCAGCATTTAAAATATGCAAAGTCTTTCATCATGTTTTAAAGGAATTATTAGTGTTTTACCTTACAAAAATGTCCTTTGATGTTTTAACTGAGTAAAGAAAATGAGATAAAGTTTCAGAATTTACCACAACTTTTTAGGAAAGCCACTAGGAATATTAGCTAGTGCTATGCAGCCAGGTCTCTTGCTTAATAGCTATCTAAAAGTGAGACAAAAGAGAAAAACATTCTTAAAAGAGAAAACAAAAAAACAACACAAAATTCTACAGTTTGGTGGGGTTTTTAAATTTTTCATTTGTATGAAGTTCCTCTCAATCATCTGCAATACATGCCCACATTTAGGAGTTAGGAAGTTAAGTAGTTGTATTAAGAAGGACTACTATATCTGTAGTGTTAAAGCTAATGAAAAGGGAAAACTACCATTTTTTTTTACTCATTTTTGCAGATTGTTAATTGTTGTTTGTGACAGCAGCACAGCAGTAGAATCAGTTCATCAGTTAGAATAATCTGTTTTAACTTCCTGTTCCTCTTACTCCATTGCATTTCCAAAGCTATTGAGAGAAGCAGCCCTGAACCCCTGGCTTCTGTGTTCAAGCCAAGCTTCTTAGGTCTCCGTTTTGAACATGTGCAATGTGGACCAACTTATCTTGCCAACAAGATTTCATAATTTAGTGTCCTGTGACAGGTGCTTTGAACATTAAAATATTTTCTGAACACAGGCAAAAAGAAATAAGCTCTCTGTGCTTTTTGGGAAATGTATGTTGTGATTCATCCAGGCCCTTTTTTTTTGTTCTTTTTTTTTTTTTTTTTTCCTCCCTATCAAATTGATGGCTTTGCTTTAAGATGCCAAAACTGCCTGACTGCCTGCAAGACAAATGGAAGATGTGTGTGCCGCTGGTCCTTGTCCTGTTCCCTCGCTCAGCGGGGATGCTGGGGCTGTCCCGGTGCGGGCAGTGCGGCCGCGCTGCCACGAGGTGGCGCAGCTCGCAACAGAATGCAGAGCTGGCAGTGGGGATGCGGCTGCTTGGGAAAGAGGAGGAATCTTCCTCAGAAACGCTGCCCGGAGAACTGCGGGTTAATATGAGAATAAACGCATTGGGTTTCAAAAGGATATAATCGAATTGTCTTTCCAGGACTTCTTTTTTTTGTTTTGTTTTGTTTTTTCCTCATGACAAGAGAAAAGGTTTTAGTGAGAAGTAATAAATGTCAGTTAATGCTAGTTTTCAGCCATCTAATTTCTGTGTGTAAGTAATACCTTCAAATTAATTGTGCATTATACTAAGAAATACCAGCTGCTCTTTGAAGCTTGGAAATGATATTGTAAAATTGTGCCAGTCATCAAAAATCACAGAATGGTTTGGGTTGAAGGGACCTTCAGAGGTCATCCAGTTCCACTCTCCCTAACCTGGGCAGGGACACCTCCCACTAGACCAAATGGCTCAAAGCCCCATCCAAGCCCCAAGCCTTGAACAATTCCAGGGATGGGCAGCCATAGCTTTTTGGAGCAACTTGTTCCAGTGTCTTACCACCTTCATTGTAAAGAATTTCTGCCTTATGTTCATCCTAAACCTACCCTTAGAAATCTCACACCAAATGTATACATAACGTAATAAATATAGTTATTTAAATAAAATGCTAGAAATCAGTTTTGGCTTAGGGGAGGGAGATGTTATTGAAACTGCATTTTATCTGTACAGTTTCATAAAATTCTTGTAAATATTGAAATTATTTTTCCCAGTATTCACTGATATTTTATATGGATAAAATTTCATGGGCTGGATTTGGAAGCAATTTTTTTTCATGCTGTGCTAACACACTGTGGATATAGGTTGTGGTATCTTACTAAATGTCCAGACAAACAAGTGAACATAAATCACTGCCTCTGTACCTGCCCACGTAAACAGTGTGGGAGCAGAACAAAATGAGCAAGGAAATGGGCAGTAATAGGTTTAGATTTCATGGTGCTTAGCATCTGCCCTCAGCCATTGTGTCAGAAATCACCTTCACTGTTAGTTCTCAGTATTAAATACCCAAATGCTGAAGTCTTTCTGGTGGGCAATTCCAGTCCACCTGCCATTTGTGTCCTAGTTACCAGCCACATCAGCCGTGATGGATATTCTGCTGCTCTGCTAGGGACTTGCTCAGTTTGAAGGAAGGAGGAACCCTTGAGTGCTCCACTTACAACACAGTGTATTTCAACACACTAAATCTTTGAGGGGTTCAAGGTGTGTCCTGACTATTTCTTCAGCATTTCAATAAATGTCACATTCAGGTGCTGATGATACTGAGGTGATAAACAATGCAAGATTGGTGGCACCACTAAGACTTTGGCCATAGATACCTTGTTCCTTGAATGCTAGATTGCATATAGGCATTGGCAGCTGTAATGCTTTTGTACTGGATACAACAACAGGATATTTTTTTTTTGTTTAAACTTGTATTCATATAACATCAAGTGAGGTTTTAGAAGAAAATATTTTACAAAGCAATTAGGAGTATAGATTATGCATTGTCAACAATAAAACGATAAAAATATTGTTACAGACTGCATAACAGAAAAAGAAGAGGTCGTTGCTTTGTAAAGGACCTTGTGTCTCTGTCTTATAAGACTCTTTTCACACTTGGTCTGAGCATGGCATGCCCATCTCTGCAAGTATGAGGTGAGCCAGCAAAATTCTCACTGAGTGCTCTTAGGCAGGAAAAACAATGCCTAAGAAGGCTGTGACATGAGTAGTGACAGTGCTGTGTGAGACAAAGCATCTGCTTCCTTCAGCTTCAGTGCAAAAGGAGAACACAAGCACATGGTTGCACAATATCCTCCCTGCTCAGCTCACAAATAAAATCATAGGGCAGCTGGGCTGTCAGGACCTTACACCTTTCTCTTATGTGTCACCTGTCCTGCTCAACCCAAGCTGGACACCCCCATCTCAGTAATAAACTTTGGGGACAGCTGAGGAAAGCCCCAGGCAACTGCTGCAGGATGTGTTGCAGCTCAGGCATGCTGTTGGTGTGTTTGCTGTCTGGATTTGTTGTGAGAGGGGAGGGGAGGCTCAGAAAGATCTCACTGGGGCTGCAGTGTTCTGGTGGGGAGGGACCCCAGCAATGCTGAGGCAAGGGCTGCCCCTGCTCATGTAATAGAGATCTTGGACCTGTTAATTTGGTAAAAATTTGCCCATGGATTACATTACCTGCAAGGCAGTGAGGAATTTGCTTTTCTGCTCACTCAGCTGCAGTTAAATTCTTAGGAATTAAAAAGCATGTTCTTTAGTGAGACCTTGACATGCCTGCTGGCGTCTCTTGAATGCTTTTGAGCCAAGGCCATAGGGGTTCCTCCTGCATCTTTCATCTTAGATATCTCTGGTAGCTATTGTTTCTGCTAGGAGAGCTGACACAGGTTGAACATTCAGCTGCCCTCAAAGAGTTTCCTTCCCTGTGAGATAGTCACTTTGAGACCTATTCTAATTCCTCCCCCTGTATTACCTCTGAACTCTGTATAATTTCAGAGGTTAAACAAAAAGGCAGATTATTTTCTTCTCTGAGTCATGCTTCCAAAGCTAAAAGACTCATTTGTACTTAGGTTGTGAAGATCCCTTAATGATTTTATTTGACTAAGACAAAATGAGAAAGGAAAACAATATTTAGAAATTTTCATTGGAAAACCATTTGTTCTTTGTATCTCCGACAGCCAGATTTCTATCTGATCTCTGCCTTAATTCATCAGGGATAGCTGGTGTGCTGGTGGAGCTGATATTGATGGGCTGAGTGTGCAAGGCATACACATAACCCTCTGAAAGACTTGTGCCTCAGACCAGGAACAGGCAAAACAGCTGCACCATGAAGATACTCTGAAGTATGAAACAAAAACTGGGCAGGAAGCAGAACAGCTGAGAGCAGATATAGAGAGTCAGGGGCAACTGAACTTCCAAGAGCACCAGGCCAACCCTGCCAGCTGCTGAAGTCTGGGGAAGCCCTAGGAAAGGAGCCACCTCAGGAGAGGAGCCACCTCTGGTGGTGGATTACTTGTGTGGAAGTTTTGGCACTGATTGAGTGATGGTGTCTAGTGCTTCAACTGTTTGGGGTATCACCCTTCATTCATGAAGGATGGGGTTCCAGATCTCCCCCACCTGGCAGCTGGGCTGCTCTCAGGTTGGCAGGACAAAGTCTGGGAAGGGTTTCACTGTGGGAAGGAGGAACTGCTGGCTGGAACTCTCACATTGTGCCTGGGCAGATGTACTCCTTCCGCATGGCAATGCAGCTGATTTTACTTGCCAATAAAAAGGGGACACTGGCTGTGTTTCATGATCCAGTGTGGGCTTATTTTTATGTTAAGGAACTTACCATTTAATATAGCACATTATGTTGCATAAAGTTTATCAGATGTTTAACATCGAAAGTCAAGACTTCATCCACTGCCTGAATTTGGCATAAATCTGATTGGTTTCTTTTCTATAAAGCCAATTTAGGAATCAATTATATATTGTGATGGGTGTGAAAACAGCTCTTCTTTGGTCATTGTAGTAGATTGCAGCTTGTAGTCTGACATCACTTAACTGCACAGCAAATTGTTTGAAAATGAAAACTCCTATTAGGACACTTAAAAATTTCTGTTTCAAAATGAGTACTTAACAACCATTAAAGCATCTTTATAGAAATGTCACTACCCTCGTTACATCTGTACCTTTGGTTAGTTTCTTTCCCCCTTTCTAATTTTCTCCCAGCATCTTGCAGCTTGCCTATTATTTGGATGTATAATTAGAAATCTATTATTATGTTTTATGGAGATATAAAGAGTAGGAAGAAAGCTGCATAACTACTTTTTACATACAGCATGCAAATTATCCACCTTGTGTATTTTGGCTCTGAATGTTCTGCAGATGTAGTTTCATTTCCCTTGGATCTCTGTTTATCCATTTTTATTGCTAGTCATCAAGTATAGAAGCAGAAAAATCAAACTAGGAGGGGAGGAGGGACCTTTGCAAAGAAGCAGCTTCGCATGCCCCCATCACAAAGCAGTATCAAAATTAATGTGCTTCACCTACACAGTTCTGTGCATGGCCATTATTTATAATAGATGGTCATGGAAATGGTAGGGGTAATCAAAATTTCATGAGAAAATGGTCACTGCCAAAGCTGAATAGTTGGGAAAGTGCTTTGAAGGATATGGTTTAAAGTGTTCAATCCAGATGCTATGTGTGCAGAGAAAGGATGCAGCACGGAGCTTTGGCTGTACCCCACAGCTCAGGATGAGCAACACCTTTTTCCTCAGCCTGACTCTTCCAGATGAGTGTTGTTGTGGACTTGCCTAAGGATAATATCCCACTGTGTGCTACACAGGACCTGATCTGAAGTAGTGGAAACATTTCCATCAGGTCCTTACATTTTTAAGAATTTGAGATCGCTGTGATCAACTCCCATCAATGACTGTGGCACAGTGTGATTTATGGGCTGCACTCCTTCAGATTTTCCAGTTCACTGGAGAGTGAATGAGGTGGAGCTTTGTCCCATCTCCTTCTGCATTCCACCAGAGATAAACGTCTTGAGCCAAGAGGCTCCTCCATGCCCTGCAGCTGTGGATCAGAAGAGTCTGGTGAGGCTCTGAGAGCTGGCAAAGCCTCTGAAGCTGTGACCCCCGTTTGGGTGCGGCATCGAGCGCTGAACTCCTCGAGAGAGCTGCAAGCCTTGCTCTGCCTTGTGGGGTCCCTGGCTGGGGCCCTGGGAGTGTTTCCCCAGGTGGGAGGATGCCTCTAAGGCAAGGACGCCTCAGTGCAGTGGCTTTAAAGCAAAGATTATTTTAAACTGGCACTGGACATGGGGTCTGATACCAGTGCATGAAAATGGCTCTTGGAGAGGGGATAAAAACACATGATCTTTCTTTTTGGGGGGAAGGAGGAGCATGCCAGTGTTTGAGAATGAGCTGCCTTCATGAGAGAAGGAGTCTCCCTAGTGGGGGTCTGGCAGAGACCTGTGATGTGTGAATTAAAATTACACATAGCCTTGGTGTTATATGATTTAGTGGCTCGGTGTAACTTTTGAATATTAAATTTTAAAAATAATAAAAGGCAAAGTGCACCTAGTAGGTATACATTCTAAGAAATATATTTTGTTTTATTGAATAGAATCTAATTCATTTAGTCACTGACTAGACAAAATGAGATACAACATTTTTACAATATACAGATTTTCCTCCATTTTGAGTTGCTACTGATATGACTTAGCTTTTAATTCAATATAAGTGCCAAAATAATAGCTTGCCCAAGAGTATCAATCTCTTTGAGTCACAGTAGCAGGAAACAGATTGTGGTCAACCAGGATGCTAACACCTAATAATAAAGTAGTGTTTTATCAGTGTATTGTATTCCTTTATATTTGAACACACATTTGCATCCAAATATTACATACTTATATCTATTAGAACAAGGCAAGATGCATAGTTCTTTCTAATTTAAATAAATAAACAATTTCTTGAGCCAATTTGGTAACTGTGCTGTGGTTATAACTTAGCTACAAGGACTGGAAAAATTCACAATAAAGCTGCAGTTAAGAAGCTGTTATGATGCTGGGAGAGCTCGTAGCTGAGCTCCTGCTCGTTTATGGAGCTTGTATGTGACTGTGGAGGAATTGCCCACTGCCTGACCATGAGCTGCAGGCATCTGGTAATACTTGAACAGAGGCAATGGCATGCCGCAGTGCCTCTTTTAGAGCCTTTCGCTCTCTCCCCGAGCTAGCCCAGGCACTGGGACGGATGCAGTCGAGGGTCAGCCTGCAGCTGAGCAGGGCTGACTCCTGCGGGCTCTTTTGCCCCGAAGGGGACTCTGAGGAGATGTCGCTGCGGCAAGGCGGAGGGAAAAGAAAGAGGGGTCCAATCCAGGTGCAGCAGAGTAGGTTTATTGGCCCAGCTCTGAGTCCCGAATCACACCCAGACACGAGGCTTACACAGTGTTTTAAAGGGGGCAAAGGGGGAGGAAATAGGGGTGGGGTTGGCTGCTTCTAGCCAGTGGGGTACAGTCTCTGGGGAAGATGGGGGTGAAGGAAGGACCTTCGGACCATTTACAAGGAGTTGGGAGGGGGAAACCAAAGGCAGGAAAAGGTTCACAAAGGCGGGAAGGGGTTCGCAAAAGGCAGGAAGGATGATGGACAAACAACCGTCTGCTGGAGCAGCAGCAGATGCACACATGAAGAAGACAAAACAAAGGAATACCAATTAGGTAGGGGGGCAGGGTACATGGAACTGAACTTAATACAAAGGAATTAAACTTTACATCAAACAGGATTTATTACAGAGCAACACATTTTAAAAACATGCACCGCCACAATGGCACAGGGGATCTGTTCAGCTCATTACTGTGTCCAAGCTTTCAGAAGAGAATGCAGATATGAGCTAATGTCAGTCACCCTGGCCCTGTCTGTCCATCCTCATGGCTGCTGTCAGGCAGCCTGCAGCCTCTGCTGCAGCCCCCGTGCTGTGTCCTGAGCTGTCTTTGTGTCTGATGGACCAGAGGTGCTGCTCTCAGAGAACAGCAGTGCTACCTCCTCACCTGCTCCAAGTCTGCCACAAGACCCCCAAGGGCTCAGTTCAACTGGCTTTTGGGGCTTATTGAACCTTATATGGCTACACAGCTTTTAGCTGGTGCCCCAAACTGGCCTATGGTTTTTTGCAACTGCAGATGAAAGAGAACTGTGTTTCTAGGATGAGAGGCTGAGCTACAGAAAGGAGGAAAGGTGGGACAGGAGGCCAGGCCAGACCTTTAATTTCTACTGCCATTAGCAATGCTGGACATGCCATGAATGACCACTGCTTGGGGTGGCAGTGTATCATTGCTCAGAACTGAATTCTATCCTTTCTCTGTGTCTTCCCCTCCTCCCTGATGCCAGCCCTGGTGCCTGAGCTGGCTCTCGTGTGCATGAGAGAGGCACTTACACTGTGGCCAGTTTATTGCAGCCAGAAGTTTCCTGCCACAGGAGATGCTGTGCCTAAGCCTCAGCTGTCCTGGGTCAGGCAGGAAAGGGGAGCTTTGTCCCCCTGGAGGTCTGCCACAGTTATTCCCAGGCATGACCAGAGAGCAGCTCGGCTGCATTTGTGCAAACTTACGCGTGTTTTCTCATTTTAGGGTTGCTGTAACATTTTATCCTTTACTTTCAGGAGAGGGTGGGATTTCAAGACATTGGGGTTGTTGCTTGCAGTGTCAGTGAAGTGATGAAGTTCAGCCAGGTATGGACCAGGACATCTCTAGCTCCGTCCTGTCCCATTTATGGGTTGTATCTTGCAGGTCCAACAGCTGTAGAAACTTTTTTAAATCGCTAGTTTAAGAAGATATATCTCTGGATAGACCCAGGGAGGAGATCTGTTGAAGGAAGCAGGTGCCAGTTTTCCATAGTTACTTTTAAGAGCCAAATTGTGCCTTAGTGCTGATTTTTAGTTTTAAGGCAATATTGAGAATTTAAACACCCTTCTTTCTTTTTTATTATTTTTTATTTGATCCAGCTGGAGCTCATACTTCCTCTTTAACTTTTTCTTTTATTATTTAAAATCCTTAATTATCTGAGACAAAATTGGTAAGAAAATCTGCAGAATCTAGGGATTCCACAGAGCTCTCTCTATAAACACTCAGGCTATTCACTGTTGCCAAATAGACATGTGCCAACTCTGAAACACCCACCCACTCCCTCCTTCTGCCGCAGCAAACTAATAAGCACATTGATTACATTCATTTAAGGAAAAACACTGCTCTTTTAAACTTTACATCCCGCGTGCTTTAGATTTCTGATTACGAGAGATATCCTGTTTATCACACATCATGTGGTGAAAAAGCTACTTGACACACCTCAACGCATTAGATATTTTAAAAGAATATTTTATAGTGTACCAGCAAGTGGTAGTAGGAGATAATTATAATTTCCTGCAAGCTCTTGTACTATTTGCAAGATGAACGAGAGGTCTCTTAAATGTGATTTTTGTAAAGGTCCCTTAAATGCCTTTAATCCCCCCAAACGAAAATGTTCACGTGCAGTTTCTCTCTTCCTTCCCTCTCCTCTCCCCTTCTTCCCCTCCTCAAATCTGGAAAAACTTTGTTACAGTTCTATGAGACATCCATGTGATGCCTAGCTTGCTTCTCTGTAGGAATCAGTCATTAATAGTGACAATTCTGTAGTTACATATAGGTGCATATGCATATATATAAGCAAATAAAAAATAATATAGATGTGTTGTACCTGTAGGAATTATTTCCATGGAAGCTAGGAATGCAAAAGGGGTGTGTGCCAAGGAGATGGATGCAAAGATAAGGTTTCAAAAGGGGTTAGCAGCACTTAATCATTGAGTACTTTACAAAGTAGTTTTACAAAGCGATTCAGTACAGTGCACTACAAATATAACAATGACTTAACTGCAGATTTGTGATTGATACCATAATCAATTCACACATACACAGGGTGTTGGTTTGTTAAGTGGGGAAAATACCCAGACCCTAAGTAATCACCAGGATTCTGATTCCTTGCCCTCACTTGAAGTACCCTGAATGAAGAGGGTCGATGGTCTGACCACCAACTCCCCACAGCAGTGGGACAGGGCTCTGCCATGACAGCACCATGTTCACTTTCCAGGTCTCGGGGTTTCACTCCCTTGGAGCTCCTGCCAGACCTTAACCTTGAGCCTGGCAGTGCCCCCATGAGAGCTGGCAAGGGATTCTCCACGCAGGGGTTGGTGTCTGCAGGTTCCCTGACATCCAGCCCTGCAGTACCTCTCCAAGTAAGAACCATCTTGTGCTGGCTCTGGCTTTGCTTTGCTTTGCTTTTCTTTCTCCAAAAGGAGAAGTTATCTGCAGGTACTAGAGAAACCTCTTGGGATCTGACTTTTCTTTGCCACTGAACTTCAGTATTTGTGATTCTGAATTCAGTGCCAGGTGCTATGATAATAGGGAACAGAGATTTGTGCATCTGTAAAACCAGTCACCATAACCCCTTATGGGCATGGGGTAGTGTGAGTTTTTAAAATTCAATGTGCTCATTTGTAACCTAGAGTAAAACATTTGTCTCCAGTCATGTTTCCAGACCATGCAATGGCTATGACTGAAATTGGATTGATGTTTCCACAGCTTCTCATTTTTAGGGTGGGGCCTACTTGTATTTCTCAGTATAAGCATGTATCCTCAGATACAGATTCATTTTATTAGTTACCTTTAACCCAAATCCATACATATTTCTAGAAAATGTATTTTTTCCTGTTCACCTATGCAGTACTAATGTAGGTTGAATCTTTCAGTCAAACCCAAGTACTGTTTGGTTTTGGTTTTTTTTTCATTCCATATGTGTGCAATCTCCATAGCTATTCTAGTAGACTTTTAAAGGCATTTACTAAGAATTCTTCCTAATATTTTGACTGCTAACCACAGATTTTTTCCCCTTAGAATAGCTTTTCTAATGGAACAATTCAGAAAAAGCACTATCATCACATCATAATGTACTGTGACAAGAACTGTTCAGCTTTATGTTTTGGCATTCAATGTATTCTCAGTTCTTCACTGTGTCTGGCAAGATATTATAGGGAAGTAGTTGAGAAAAATCTTTGTCGTAACAAATACTGCACAAATTGCAGCAGATCTCTTGCTGGTTTTCAATTGTTTTTAACGTGCATGTTTCTGTCTGACGTCTTCTAGCAAAAGGACAAGACACCAGCTGAAATTTTCTATGGCTTGCAACTGCAAAGTTTCTGCAGATTTTCTAAGATTCAGTAGAGTTTGTTTCTTGAAAGAAGAGAGCGACTAACTCACACAGAAACCCTAAATATACAGAAATCATGGCTCACAGTAGAGGGATTTAGTTGTAAATTTAACTAAGTGAACTTAGTTCACTTCCAGAAACTTAACTGAGTTGTTCGAATAAGAATTACTTTGTTTGGATATAAGTCACTAATCAGGAGCTTGTAAAGTTGAAGAATCCTCTGAATTTTCGAGTGCTGTTGAGAAGCCCTCTATAGAGGGATCGGTAGAAATTGTAAAAACATTTCTTTGACTCTAAAGTCTTAGAAATAATTGAAAACATAAATTTATGCTGTACAATCTTGTTTCTCTTGCTACGTATTTTTGTCACTGTTTCTGTTGTGACTCTGCTGTAGTGAACTTTACAGGAAGGATTCCCAGAAGGCCTGAAACCTTTCAGATCTTATTGCTTATATGTTCTCTTTTCTTGACAGAAAAATATGAAATATCTGACCTTGCCCAGAGCAATATCATTAAAGCTGAACAAGATAACACTTGTACTGTGTCTTGGTCAGGAGCTGTCTGAAGCACTTCCTGAGTTCTTGTGGAAGAAAAAGAAAAATTCAGGCAGTTGAAACACGTGATGACAGAAAACTGATATTTCTTATTTTAACACAAGTAGTTGTAGTAGTAGTAGTAGTAATAATAATAATAATGATATACATGTTTAAAACAAACAAACAAAAAAGGGGTATTTTATAGCCCAGAAGCTTATCTGGAACTTAATTTTATAATACAGTAAATGAAATTCAGACTCAGGTATTTTGAAGGACTTTTGTTTGAAGACCTACTAAAGTGCTTTGGGCTAACATCAGGTGACCAGCAGAGGTCTGTCAGGATGTTTTTTACCTCATATCAAGCACAGGAGAAGATCTGGAGCCCAGACTTTATCTACCAAGTGGCAACTGCACATCAGTCCAGCTGACTGGGGAACCAGGAAGGGCTAAGGAAACAAAAGCTGGTGGGTAAGGGGGGCACACAGCAAATTTCTGCATTGAACACAAGACAAAAATTAATTTTTGACAGACAGTAAATCTACTCTTCCTTTTTTCCTTTACTTGGGGAGGAACTCAAACCACTTTATACGTAGGTGCCTTCCATGCAGCTTTTTTGTCCACGTACTTAACTGGGCAAATATTTTGAAGTCATCATTCTGTTCTTTTTTTTCCCCAGCTTCAGAGGAAGTGAGTGCTTCAGAGCCACATGCAAGCCCTGCCTCTGGTACGATGCTTGTGCCATCCAGTGAGTGGCAGGTACCAGTTTAAGGAAAGAGCTGGTGGGGGCATCACGGGCAGTCCCTGCTTTGGGCAGAGCTTTTCTGCTGCTTGCCCAGGAGCTACACGCAGCTCCTTTATTTCAGTTCTCCTTTGTGCTTGCACAGGATCAGCAGCACTGAGGAGGGTGAATACTCTCAGGAGGAGGATTATCCTCCTCTCTGGATCCCCTTTTCCCCTGCTCCACTGGCTGCAGTGTGCTTTTCCCCAGCACACCAGAGTTTTACTAGGCTGGAGTGCCATTCAGAGCGCACTTCCCGTCCTGGGGATTGTCGTCGGCACAGATGGCTCTTTGTCGCTGAGTATATGTGAGAGCTAAATTGAATGTGAGCTCTTGTCTAATATTTAACAAAGCACATATTGAGTTAATGACTAATGTGTCATTATTGCAGGAAGCTTTTAGTTCCAAAAGGTTAAGTGGTTCATTTGAATATTGCCCAAGTATCTTTGTCAGGTTTTTTTTTTTCCCCTAAAGTTAATTTACTATTGTTGTGATCACGTCTAACAAGTGGTGGGTAAAAGCAAAGGCAGGTTATGGGGGTCTGTTTCCACGACATTATTTTACTGGTTGGATTTATTTAACTGAGCATCTCATTTGCATGGGCCCTTATTCAGGGATTAAAAGCCAGTTCTGATCATAAGGCATCTTCCACTGGGAATTATTTGCATCAGAGGCAAAGGACTTGAGGAGAAGTGATGGAAAAGTGGACAAAGTTAATGGATCCAGAAGAGGATCCATTACCAGAGCTATAAGAAGAGACTTGCTGTGCTTTCACAGGTAGAGGAGTAGGCTTAGGCATTATTGTTAAATATAAAATTGTAGTGGTTGAGTACTAGTAAAGTACCATAGAAACAAGTTTCTGCTACACTGGTATTAATCATATGAACTGTTTATGACATGTGATCATGAAAATGGAAAAAAGTATTTAAGTATTTCTCCATGTTACTTTGCTTATGTTGGACTCTCTTATTTGAATGAATTTTTCAGTGAAGAGCAGACTCCTCTTAAATTGGCTCAGCACATATTTTTCTATTAATTTGTTGAGAAGGGGAACACACATGCACATCAAATGCCCCCTGTCCTGCTTTGTTGCTTCCAGCACAGGAGCAGTGTGTGAACTTGCAGGAAAACCACAGCTGCTGCAGTTTATCAGCCCTTTTTTGCCATGGTCACTGCAGCAACTTTGCCACCCTACAGCAGAGTGGAACACCAAAGGTTCAGCTTTGGCTTTGTAACAGTGGCATTTTTAGCCCAGCTGCTTCAAAGGTCTGTATGATCCAGCTGTATTTTGAATAGATTATGGATTTTTTTTTAAATTTTGAATCTTCAATTTAAAATCTTTTTAAGCTATTAATTAATGATAACCTCCAATTGCTCCACCTCTCTGGAAAGGAGAACCAGCTTAGGACAGCAATGCTAATACAGAGGAAAAAACAATCTTACTTTCAAGGTAGTGGGTGTGATTTTCTTAGTTCATTTATTAGAATTTCTACATCATCTCCTTGAATTAGGCAAGCTTCTTTGTTCTGAATCATCTAAAGCTTTTTTTTCTAAATCATTTTTCTAATGCCATCTGAATTAAGATGGGTGTTTAATTAAAACTTGCTTGCAACTGAAGGTAAAATGTAGATAAATTGAGATACCTCCTGGTTACATATTGTTTTTCAATTTGTAAGATAAAAATGAAGCTTCTTTTCTGCTTTCAATTCAATAAGATCTGCCTTAAGCATTGGTAAGGAGAATATCCAGGAGCTAGACTGAGAACAAATATGTCTGTGTGCTACTAGGGGGATCTAAATTAATCAATTAATTTGACACACTTGCAGGCTTCTTAGTCCAAACACCAAAAGGCTTGGACTTTAAAGTATCTTTAAAAAACTTCTTTTTAAAAAAATTAAAGATATTTCTGTGGGCCTTTGAGAAGCCTGGTATGTGTTCTTGCAGTCCTCTGTCCTGGAGCACCTCTCTGCAGTCAGATTACAGGACAGCTTCTAAATTCCTTCTTCCTCAAGAAACAAACATATTTCCTCTTTGTTTACTTTGTAGTCTAAGCTCAAAATTTTTCTTCAAATGGCTCTCAATGGCTCTCTGTGCATATTTTCAGCCCAATAACTAGCATGAAAACCAGCTTCATATTTTTCCTGTTTCAAGAGTCCAGCGAATTTTGATGTCAAAAAAATTTTATTCTGTATTGCTTAGAGTACTTAAAGGAACCATTATCTGCATGAAATTAAAAACACTTGCCAAAGTGTGCTCTTATGCCAAAGGCCTCCACTTCCCAAGTTCAGATCTTTACCTCCCTCAGAGAAAATTCTCCATGGTGGTTATAAAAGCACTGTAAAAATCATATTGCTTTTCCATGTAAGTAAGCTTTGCTAAACCAGGGCTCCCTGTGCGTCTCAGCATTGCAATTCTATAAAAGGATCAGCCTTCTTACTGTGAGTTTGGGCCAAAAATACACATGAAGAAGTATTTTTGTAAATGTGCTCTAATTCATTCAAAGGCATTATTCTCTAAGACCTGGTGAGCAAGATCTTACAGCAATGACCTGATCTCACTCCTTGTTCATTATCATCCTTTCTCTTTTTGATAACATTTCTTCCTGCCCTACTGCATCAGCAGATCCCTGCTGCTGGTGGTATCTCATCCCTTCTGATATCCAAAAGTGAAACACATGATCTGCAATCCTCCTCAGAGCAGAGTGTTTCACAGCTGGCTGAGCTGCCAGGGAAAGCACCTGAGCACAAAACAAAAGGAGCATCATAGCAATTCCACACCTTGGGCCAAGACACGGAGTTACTCAAATGACCAGGGAACAGATGTTCCTTCACAACCTCAGAACCACTTCAGGAGAGACACTGGGGAAGGTTGACCAAAAGACACACCTACTGGGGGCTCCCAATACCTCTGGGTCCAGCCTTGTGGAGAAATGGCTTAATAATAGTGAGACAACATGATCGAGTATGCCTTGGAAAAGCAAAAAGGTTTTAATAAAANAAAAAAAAAAAAAAAAAAAAGTAACAAAGCTGTGCACAGTATAAGGAACAAAGTCCATATCCCTGTTACAACATCCCAAAAATGCCTTGAGTACCTTTGTTCTTTCATCTATCTACTTAATGACCGAGGAGGGCTTAATTGGCAAATTACCAATCACAACAGGGATAACTTTTGAAGAGCATCTAGAAAGTACAATGCGTGCTTCTGTCTTGTCCCTGAGCCAATTGCTAAAATTGTCATGAGAGAAGCAAGGAAAGTTCTAGCTAAAGTTTCTGACATGTCTAGAGGTAAACTGAAACCTCTTTCCTTATACAGAATTGCCCTCTCAAATGTGGGCAGTGCTGTCCTACATACACCCACATTAGAACCCACACCTCCTCTGCTTCAGAGCAGAATAAGATTAAAGTGGCTCCTTTCAACAGACACCTCACATTTCACTAGAGTGCCTCAACAGACACAGCCCCGGAGGTCACCACTCAGGGATGCAGTAATGTGGGTACCAGGGCAGCAGCTGCTCCCAGATGTGGCAAGGGAGGTGTGTGGGAACTACTTTTTTGTGCCCATCCCTGCCTATGCTGTGGGGCCAGACCATGCTGTGCTGAGGCATGAAGCAATGTGCAGTCTGTTTCACTTCATGGATCTCAGGAGGTTTGCACACTGGCACTGCTCTGCACAAGGTGTCGGGGGCCTTTAATGGCTTTTACAGACCTAAACCTCAGATGTGCCAAAGGAAATGCAGAAAGCTGCTAACCTCAGTGAAAGATAACATTCATCTTTTCATGAGTGTCAGTGACCCGAAATTGTTTTTGCAAGGAGGAAGCTGAGGAAGGTGAGAGGCAGAGTGAAGCTGCCACGTCCGTGGTTAAAGGCTGGAGGTTTAGCTTTCTCCATTGCATCCCTCGTGATTTTCCACAGGCGTCGGTCCATCCACAGCCTGCTGAGCTTTTGGACTCTTACCATATCCCTCTTCCCTGTCAGCACAGCATTTCCCACGGGAACCGTTCCAGGGCCTGCTTCTGATTCCTGTTTCTCTCCCGCTGCAGGCGATGCTCCGGAGCAGGGCTGGATGCTCCGGCTGCTGCCGGGCACCGCCCCCGCCGCTCCGCAGCCCGACCTGCATCCTGCAGCCAGTGTCTTGCATCCTGCACCCTGCACCCTGCACCCTGCAGCCTGCACCCTGCACCCTGCTCGCTCAGTCTCCTCAGCAGATGTGCATGATTAATGGATTATTTACCTTTCGCTGCCTGATTATTATTTTTCTGCCTCTAACCTTTTCACTTTTACAAATATATTTTGACTTTGAAATTCTGGGGATTCCACTTATAACCTTTATTTTTATTGGTGAAGTAGCTATTATTAGACTGTTTTTCCCCTTCTTTCTAATTCTGGAGTTTAATTATATTTTTCCCTCTGCCTTTTAGTACAGGTGCAGTAATTAAATGGCATTAAATCTGTTTCATGATCATTAAGTAGTCTCATTATTGTCCTTTTTGTATATATTTTAAATAATAATGTAATAAGCCACCTTTCTAGTGAATCTGCTCAGTATAACTTTGCCACGTCAATGAGACAGTGATGCTATGGTTGTACACAAAAGTGTCATGAGTCAGGTACAGTCCCTGTCCCTCCCCAGCCACCAGCACAGAGAGGTCAGAGTGATAAGAGGAACACAGTGTTTGAGAATGCAGCCTGACTTGCAGGTGGGGTGAGCCAAGAGGAAGAGAGGAGACAAAGAGGGGGGAAATTTCACTTGGCTCTTTGGGCCACTATTCTCAATGCCCTGGTGGCATTTGTAGGTGCCTCCAGCCCTGAAGGTAATCCTACAAGCTGAGTAGGCACTGAGGAACCCTTATGTTTCTCTTCTCTTCTCTTCTCTTCTCTTCTCTTCTCTTCTCTTCTCTTCTCTTCTCTTCTCTTCTCTTCTCTTC
>VXBR01002035.1:331486-373625 GCA_013400215.1 Cisticola juncidis | reverse complement strand
GAATCTCCTCTCCTCTCCTCTCCTCTCCTCTCCTCTCCCCTCCCTTCCCTGAACTTCCCTGAACTTCCCTGAACTTCCCTGAACTTCTTCTCCTCTTCTTTTCTTTCTCTTGCTCTGCTGTGGCTGTTGCCCTCTATTCTCTTTAAAAATCAGCCTGAATTGTGCTGAACATTAAATAACAAATACAACTACTTAAAGCATTGACAACTGTTCAGGTACAAGTTTCTTTTTAAACTCAGGCTTGTAAACTCAGGGCACCTGGACAAGACCCCTGACATTTTCTGTGGGCATGGGTTTTTTTCAGAGTTTCTAAAGTACTATTGATGGAAGAATGTAGAGTGACCTTTTTTTAAACACTGTTTAAGGGGTGAAACACTATATTGATGCATCGTGTGTAATTTCAGAAAAGCTGAATTAAACATCTTTATGTGTTGGCTGTGCAGGAATGGAACTTACATTATTACAAGACCACACACTTTAAAATGTGGTAGTGGGAGACAGCAAATGGAATAGAAATGTCCCAAAGGTGACGAGGGCAAGGAGCAGGGAGGAAGAAGAGGGGCTTCTTGCTAGCATCAGTCTACAGAGTCAGAGCTCTTTTCCATCTAAGGCTGGAAATTTATTCGCCATGATTTCATGAGAGGAAAAATATACTCATCTTTTGGGACACATATTCAGGTTTTGAAATTTTCTGGTAAGAATCCATATAGAGTGACAAGCATGACCTGAATAAACATCGCCTCTGCGTGGTACTTGCCTCCTTATGCCATGAAAGATAAAGCTGAAGGAGAAAGCCTTTTTTATTTTGTGGATTTGTTTGGTCACCTTCACTGGTGCCATCAGAACATGTTGCTCCTGAGGCCAGGTTGGGTAATTGGTGGAGGAAACTGTTCAAGTGCAAGAGTAGTTGTAGGGGGCATCACCAAGTCAGCTGTATGCTGTAAGTCAATCTTTCTTTTTTTATAACATTTTTATTGTTCTGCTGTAGGGTGTGTGGCAGTAAAGTTGGTGCCCATCTTTGATGCATCTCTTTGTCACTGCACTTCAGGAAGAGCACTGTAGGTACTGTACACATCTCCTCTTTGGGTGCCCAGCCTCCCATCTGCCCCTGGCCCTGGCTCAAAGAAAGCCCCCACTGGAAAAGGATGAGTAAAGGACACCCTTGGAACCAGCAGGTTTTGCTGCACATCTGGGCCCGAGGCACATTTGCCCCTGACTTTTGTGCCCACCACAGTGCTGGAGCTGCTTCTGTCCCTCCACAACACCCAGGAGCAAAGTTATGCTGGAGAGGACTTGTTGTGCTGGGAAGGACTGGTTATACTGGTGAGGACTCACTTGTGCTGGTGCTGCCTGCTTTCTTTACATTGTGGTTATATCACCTACTGGAAGGTACAGGCAGTGGGAGCACAGATTTAGAACCACCTCTGTCACTGCACAGGTAAGGCATGACAGTATTCAAGGAGAAATGAGGTAGTTTTCTACCTTGGGTACAGTTTTCTTCCCCTTAAATGTTACAAAACCCAGGAAAAAACTCTGCATGTCAGAGCATTCCCAGTGTTCTGACAGCAGGACAGTTGTGTAAAACCACTAAAGCAGGTAATGATGCATAAAATAAGCATATCAAAGCTGCTAGGTTTTTTATTATTTTCATTGCTGAGACTACCTGAACAAGGCATTTTGTGAGTTTTCTGGGATGAGTCTGCCCTGATGCTGCAGGTAGCACACAGCATTTAGGTGCTGGGTTATGCAGAACTCAAGTATCTAAGTAAGTGATGACAAATAAATATGGATAGGGCTCATCTTTTCCTCCACGTCCCCCAGCTCACTTGCTTACCCCAGCTTACCCCCAGAGACACTTGCTATTTATTGTATGATGCAAGTCCACAGGCAGCAGGGCTGTCCCTTGGCTTCCTCAGACCTCTGCACATCTGGACAGAATGTGACAGGACTGCTTACAAATGCCTTCAGACTCCTTTTGGTATTAAAATGGGAAGTTGATGTACTAGATACTGCTTCCTTGGTAAAATCATTAAAGACAGTGTTTCACCACAGAGACTTCATTAAAGTAGGGGGTGTATGAAAACATTTCAACACAAAAATATATCGCTACCAAGTTGAGAGACCACGAATTGTTGTGTTAGAGCACAGCTTTGCTTTTATTTAATGCAACATTGTTTAATAAAGTCAGGACTCTTTGTTTAGCCTGAGGACAGAGCAGCGTGGCAGCCTCTGAGAGCTGGAGAAGTGTGGCTCATTCCCAAGGCAGTGAAAAGGGTCTGGGTGGAAAGACCTCTGCAATTTAGGAAGTCAATGAAGTTTGTTCTGCTTTGTCAGAAGTCAAAGCCTGAGTCGACAACACACAAGGTGGGGAATTTGCTTGCCAACCTCTAAAACTTTCTCCCTACTCAACTCCTGAGCTTTTTCCATTTTAAAATTGTTCTAGCTCATCATTTCACAAGGCCTGCCTTTTGCATTCCGGGCTGCCTTGGCCTTTCAGGGCACTTGCTTTGGAAAAAGGCCCCGTCAGGTCTTCTTTTTGGCTGCCTTCAAATCTTGTAACAGCATGCTTCAATCAAGAAAATCTTCCCCTTTTCCCTTCCACAGGGAGGAAAGTTATCAGTACAAGTGATTATTTGTATGAAACATTACACACTCCTGTGAATTGATATCAGGCAGATGGGAAAACCAAAAGTGTAGGGTATTGAGGCATTGATAATGAGCAGAACTTAACTAGAGACTTCTCCCTCCTCTGGGACCGAGATTTCTTTGGTTTGGAGTTTTTAGTTTTGACCATCTGTGCTGGTTTTGGATAGAGTTGATTTCCTTCACAGTGGCTGGTATGGGGCTGTGTTTTGGATTTGTGCTGAACACAGGATTGATAATATACAGATGTTTTTGTTATTAGTGAGCAGAGCTTCCACAGGACTGTGTGGGGTTAAACCATGACACCAGCACAGTTGTATGGCCATTCACATCACAGAATGAGCAACTGTGAGGTGAAGTACTCCTGACTCTACTCTGACTGGAGTATCTGGAGGGGATGTACTGAGTGGCTGCTATGGAGAACAAGAGATTTCAGGGAGGTTTTGAAGCAGGAACACTAAAACTTCTGCTTGACAAATCAGTGTGTCACAAAAGGCCACAGAGATGCTTTGAAATGAGATATGACAAGTTAAAACCTAAAGATGGATCAAAAAGGACAGAAATAAAAACCTTCTTTTGCTTTGCAAATACAAATCCCCCGTGAATTACATCTTTTAAAAAAGCAGATACAAATCCATTCTGTACTCCTCCCTCCCCATCTCCAACTTGTGATTCAAGCAGAAAAACCCCTATTTCTGTCACACTCTGCGAGCTTTCTGGCAAGACACTGCAGAGTAACCTTGTATGTCAGAGGGACTAAAGGGATTGAAACATCTTCACATGCTGTCTGTGACTTTCAAACAGATATAAAAGACTTGCATTTTATTTGAATATACTTCTCCAGGTTACAGAGGCACAATGTTCATAATCTGGAAGCTGTAACCAGTAACTTGCTAATTTTTAGAAATTCCCTGTTTATTTAGTCTTTCTGTAATATTTGAAAAACAAACAAACAAACAAAAAATAAACAACAAAAAGCCACAAAACCAACCAACCAACAACCAAACAAACACACCCTCCACCCAAACAAACAAAACTATTTCTTGAAGACAAATGTAGCTTTTAGCCTTTTACCTTTCTTTAACAGAGAGTACTTTGGATGTTTAAACAATACCTGCCTCTGGCGAAGACATGCCAAGAAGACACATGGACCCTTGTCAATCTGGTTTCAGGTTTGTCAACACTGGTTTAAAACAAGACCTGACCCAGGATGACCCTGCATCAAGTTGGGCTTGGACAACACCATCTCTAAAGAACCCAACCAGCCTAGATTCTTCTAGGATCTAACATGCATGGGGATGGTCAGGCCCCACCCAATGCAAGTACCATGTTGACAAGGTGGTTACAGGGCAAAATCTTCAGGGGGTTATTGGCAATTATAGGCATTGGTAATGATGTTCATGACTGCTAATTAATTTTAGGCACTGTAATCAGCCTTGTTAGCTACTGAAATACTGCCATGCGTTCAGCCATCAGCTTTCTTCTGGCAGCCCTGCCTCTTTGACCCCATGCTGTCCTGCAGCTACAGTTGTTGCAGTGAACTGGACCTTTGGGACTCATTTCTGCCTAAAATCAGCTATACTTTATTGATTATTTGTCTTGGAAGGAGTTGCCATCTAGATAATTAGCATGGACCATTTTCTAACAACTGTCTAGAGGCAAAACTAGCTGAAATCCCACTGTTGTGGAGTCACAACTGGGTTTGGGGCTTAATACTTTCTGCATTACCTTTCCATGGATGGATGGATGGATGAATGGATGGATGGATGAGGTAATGCAAATGGATGGATGGATGGATGAATGGATGGATGAGGAAATGCAAACCAGGGCTCTCCAGGGTGTATTTCCTGCTGGCTGAGCTAATAAAGTCATGCTTGTTGCTTTACGTTTTCATTCCTCCCAGCATCATGCTGCACTCAACATTTGCATCCCAAACACCCTCTGTAGGAGCATCCTGAGCAGCCACCAGTGTTCCCACAGCCTTCACTTCAGCCAAAGGAACAAACTTTACCTGATAGGGCTATAGAAACATTGTCAAGTGACCACAGACCTGAAGCTCAAAACAAGAGCCTTTCCCTGAAGCTCCCAGAAGTGCTGGATTTTTGCACTGCTGGATCCTCAGTTGAGCTGTGCACACAACCTGTCCTCAGCACCAGGAGATGCCTGCAGCGTTCCCAGTGCCTGCACTACCTGGCAGAGTGGGGCTGGACAGCAGCTGAACTAGGTCATACCTGCATTCCCCAAACCCTCCTTTTGTGCACTTCTCCTTTTCAGTCCTCTCTCACTCCCCTCGGAGATCACACCAGTTTCCCTGGTTTACCACAGACTCTTCATCAGCCCTTACCACCCCTCCCTTCCTGGGTTTCCTTATCCTGCAGTGCCACTGTGGTGGCTCTGGCCCCTCCTGCTGGAAGTGGGGGCCATCAGTCCTAAATGGTGAGGAAGAAGATGAGGAACACCAACACTGCTGCTTTCTGCAGAGTATGTCAGCACCAGCCTCACTTCCACTTCCACTTCCCAGAGGGACCTCACCCCTCTGTCATCTACCCAGGTGAATCCTTTATTTATCAAGAGATAATCTTTTCCCTTCACTTGGACATTCACATTCCACGTTTAAGTATCTATGAATCCATGACAAATGTAATTAAAAGATTTTATTTTATTAAAAATCAACATATTTATACATTTGTACATTCCGCATACTGCTGTGTATGTTCACCAGTATAACCACTAAATCCAAAAGCCTTAACAGTACAAACTTCCATCTGAACAAATTACTGCAGGGGAACTTCAATTTTGAAATCAATCATACATTACAGAATGTTATTAACTTTTCTTCTTTTCCCTTAAAAAGTAGCAGCACATTTAATTACCAGTGTTCACAAGGCATAAGCCCCAAAGTGTTGTACAGCAAGAGAAAAATTAATTAGCTAATACAGGCAATAGGAAGAGAGCTCACAATGAAAATGTATTTGTTGCTGCCTGTTATGAACAGCAGGATGTTAATAAAACCCTTAGAGCCATGCTGAATAGAGACTGCAGCAAACCAGGAAGAGTTATAAAATAAAAAATTACTTCTTGATAGAACTGTATAAAACAAAATATTTTTAATGTCATTCAGGACAGGAGTCCTGCGAAGAACAGATGTTGTTATAAAGACTCAGCAGTAAGGATAATGTTTGTGTGTTTAAACATGTAATAAAGTCCTCAGAAAACACACACACACTCTGTCCCCACCACCACCTTTCCACAGCTCACATTAGTAGGGTTTCATGTGGCTGAGTAATAAAGCGACATTTTATTGAATCAGATCTGTTCAGGAGACCCCCAGACCTCTCAAGATTTGTACCCACACCAGGTAAGTGCTAGAAGAGTGGCATTAATCAGGTAATAAAGGCTGGAAAGTTTCTGGAGATTGGGAGCAAATTCTCAGAGAAGAAAAGAAGAGAGAAGTTCTCATTGTAACCTGGACTCCTGTGCACACCTGAGCCACCTCAGTGTGGGCTGTCTGAACAAGTCAGTTCATAGGTATCTGTGGTATGCTCTGTGTAACAAACCCCAAACACTTATTTTCCCTGGCTTTGACAATACTACAAGAATACTGATCTCAATGTGACAGCTTACCCATTCAAACAGCAGAAATGAAGATGTAACTGAATTCTTTCTCATGAATATACAGCCATGAATCTTATTTGAGCAGATTGCCAGATTCTAGTAATATTTTTATTAGGATTTTTCCTCTTATTGAGTTAAAGAGGGGAAAACTGCCTATGATGACATACACACATCATAGCTAATTTTTACATGAGGAAAAGTGGAGATACGAAAGTGTACAAGGAAGTTTAACAAGTGTTTTTTGTATGTAAGATCATCTGTAGAAGTGGATGGCTAAAAAAGAAGAGCTGCAACATTTCAGTAACTGGAGGTTACATGTTAGACAAACGTGTCTTGATATCTGAGAGGCATCAGTGTAAGAGACCAATCTCATTTATGATGTCCTGAATCACAGACACAGTGTCACATTAAAAAAAATCTGCACTACTGTTTAGGTTTTCACACATACAAAGTTGGAGGAGACTTATTGGAAAAAGCGAGAGAGATGAATTTCAAATAATTTAGCAACAGCTAAATTAAGGATAAATATTCTAGCAGAATCTCCATTCTCCAAAGGCAGGTCTTAGACATCACATTCTGTAACTGGAGATAAAATGGTCACATCAAGCTTTAGCTCCCAGACAGCATTTAATTTTCAAACCAGAAGAGTGGTCAGAGAAATATTCCTCTTTCCTGCTTCTCCTCCTTCACATATGCAGTCAGCAATTAATACCCAAATCTGGTTCCTTCCCTGTTGACTCCCTCTCTTACTGCTGCAGGCATTACTTACCACAGTAGCAATCCTGGCCCAGGATTTCAGGTACCAAAACCAAGGATCATCAAACTGACAGAGCCAAAAACAAAAGAAGGAATGAACTCAGGTTCCCCAGAATGAAGCTCTCTTACCCAAGGGGTGTTCAGTTGTCCCACCTAAGGAAATTGGAATGCAGACCTTTCATAAATTTCCTGGTGACAAAGCACAGAACACCACACACCACTCTGATGCGGGCTGATGTCTCCTCTGGTTGAGAATTATCCCACTTGCTCATGTGCTGGACACACACAGGAAGAGCATCCTCCACCTGCCACCTCCCTGCTGAGCTCTTGCTCTGCCTCAGCCTCATATTTGCTTTCTTTGCTTTTTCCTTTAGTTACTGTGGGATTTCCATATTAATTCATTTAAGTGAGTTCTGGTATAAAACTTAACAAAGCAACAGGTAACAACGTATGAATCCAAGATCAATTTTTCCAGTCCACAATTTGGGGAGGACTGGGCTTAAAAAAATGCCTCCAACTTAAATATTAATCATACTTTTGATTGCAAAACTGCTAGCTTGCATTATTCTGATATCTGTATTTGTTCTGTGTGTACAATTACTGGTTTTGCTGCATTTTAGCTGAAGTATCTGCAAAATGATATTTTCTACTAATAAAGAATTGTTTAATCTTTTATAGACAGACCTTTTCATGCAGTAGCAACCGAGAACTTTCCTGATCATCTGGAGTGATGTGATCTTTATTCCATTATAGCAGTATTCATCACTTCTAAGCCAGTAGAATTACTCTAAATCATGGAGAAGGGTCTTTGTTTTAGTACCTCCTTATGAAATAGATAAAAAGAGCATACTTAGGATGCTGGCAGCAAAAGAAAGTATTTCTTAAGAAATGCATGCTAGTGTACACAAAAGCTTTATAGGGTCTTTGTAAAAATCACTTCAACTCTTATTAACAAATATTTTGAGGACAGGGGACTATAAGTTTTTCTATACCACTCCTGCCAGTTGTATACACAAAGTTCAAAACCCATGACTACAAGATAAAGAAACTGTTTATATCAGTGCCACAGGAGAATCACTCAGATTGCCAGAACTGAGTCAGAAATGCCCACACTTGACTTCTTTTGAAGTGCCTCTCACTAAATGTGACTTACATGTCTTAGAACAAAGCACTACAAAATTCTTTTCTCGCCTTTCAAAAATAAGTAAAATTCAACACAACAGTTATACTTTCCTAATTTAAAAATCAGGAAGAAGATTATTCAAAGGTCTTTTTCTTTAAAGCAAAGTACTCCTCACCTCGAGTACAGCTCTGGGACCCACAATACAAGAAACATGTTGAACTGTTGGAATGAGTTGAGAGTAAGGCCCTCAGTGATGATCTCAGGGCTGGAGCACCTCTCCTATGAAGACAGGCTGAGAGAGCTGGCACTGTTCAGCCTGGAGAGAAGGCTCTTGGAAGACCTTACAGCACCTTCCAGAACCTGAAGGGAGACAGCAAGGGAGCTGAAGAGGAACTTTGTACAGTGGATGTTGTGACAGGGCAAAGGGGAATGGCCTTAAGCTGAAGGAGGGTAAGTTTAAAAGGGGTATCAGGAAGAAATTCTTTACTGTGAGGGTGGTGAGGCACTGGACCAGGTTGCTCATGGAAGTTGTGGACAGCCCATCCTTGGAAGTGTTCAAGGCCAGGTTGGATGAGGCTTTGAAGAATCTGGTCTAGTGGAAGGTATCCCTGCCTATGGCAGATGGGTGGCAATAGATGATCTTCAAGGTCCCTTTCACCCCAAACCACTGCAGGTTTCTGTGAGAAGAGATGGATATCTTTTTCCCCTGGATGAGGTGGCTCCTTCTTGGAGGCAGCACTGTATGTAGAAGCCAGCCTTTCTGTACAAGGAGGCTGCATCTGGACACCACTCTGAGGCACATGGTGTGACTTTGGGGTGTCCTGTGTGGGGCCAGGACCTGGACTCGATCCTGATGCATCCCTTCCAACTCAGCTTATTCTGTGATTCTAGAAAGGACCAAGCAGACATTCCATTTTGCTGAAAGCCTTCACTGATTGGGAATTCTGAAACAGAGCAGCCACACTAACTCAACTGCATGCTGATCAGTAAGCCTGGTATTTATTAGAGGTTTACAAAATTAAAAGAAATGCTTTCACTTTGCAGTACTTAACTTTTATTTAAAGTTGTCCTTTTTTAACCTCTCTTGGGAGAAGCTGTATCTTGTAAATCAACTGTTTTAAAATGGTTAAATAGCAATGTGAATACATATGAGGGCAGTTAAGTAAGGGGCTTGTGTTGCTTGAAAAATTTTAGTTTACAGAATATTTAGTAGAATATAAAAAACCCAGCACCCCTGTAGTGCACTTTGTATATTTCTTACAATTTTATGCTTTCTCTCTGTGGTTTCAATTGCACAAAGTCATCCATCAGCACTAAAACCTATTTTTGTGGAGTTCCAATCTGCCTAACTTATGTTACAGCAAACACTTAGCACATAATCTGTACATTTGTGTATCAGCTACATCTTAGTCCTCCAAAGAAATGCTAGAATGATAAGATCAATTTATTCAACTGTATGTACAGCATATTTGCATATTAATAAATAAATTAGTATTAAAGTCAGGGCCTCTTCCCCCTTATAAAAGTGACTACAGTCTGACCAGACAATCTTTCTTCTTTTTTTTTTTTCTGCCAAGCTCACCTCTGTGATTGAGGCTATTGGTTCCCACTGAGTACATTACAGTAACTGCAGGAGCAGAAACCTAACAAAGCAGTGCTTACATTTAAATTCCATATAGCAGGTGGATGGGAGGGAGGTACTAAAAAGTGCATCAGAATCCAACATTTTGTAGAGCAAAAAAATTGAAGTTGATAATGTGATCCTGGAGAAGATAATGCAGCCCAAAAGAAGACATGCTGCGGCAAGCACTGTGATCGGTGCACATCTCTGTCTTCGTAGCAAGTTGCACGATGCCAATCTTGTCCCACCACTCTTCAAGAATTCCAGCTCCAACAGATGCCATCTTCCCCTCCACAAATTTATCAACACCACAGTCAGTGCAAAGTGACAATTCTTAAAAAGTTTGCCTTCACTCCGTAACATTCATCCTCACTGTGAAGAAAAGGCTCCTTTTCTCTTAGGTGTTTACTCCTATTCACAGAAGAGCCCATATTTGCACCTCTCCATGTCTGGTAGTGATTTTTTTTCTATCTACATTCATTAGAAATCAAAAAGATAAGTAGCAGTATTTCATATTTACTGGAAGTCTTCCCATTAACCCAAAAACTAGCTGTCCATCTTGATTTATACTTAAAGTAGCTGCACTTTTCTCTTCCCAGCCCACATTCAATGGGGTATAAGTCACGGGAACTGTGGGAATATTTCAAGTCTGATTGCTGGAGCTGGGAGAGTGATGAGTCACATTGGACTGGAGATGTCTGTTTGCAGCACAGTGCGTGTGGGCCACACTCCCATTTGGGTATCTTACAAACACAGGCTCGCTGAAAGGATTTTGGCACACCTGACACACCTTTTTGTCTGAAAGCAGAATCGGGGCTCCGTTTTGTTTAACCTAGAGAGAGGGGGAAAAATCCCAAATGTGAATCTGACAAGAAAGGAAGGGAAATGATAGAGCATAATTGCAACTGTACTAAATGGATAAAACAAAAACAATTTTAAGAATCTGCTTTGAACTCCAACCAACACTGCCCTAGCTAGCAATAGAACAAAACTTCACAACTGAATTTACCATTAACAAAATCTACTAACAAGCTTCAATTAATACTAAGTGCTGGATTATTTTTTAACAAATTTTGACACTGTAAAAAAAATTGAATTGGAATTTCTGATCCTTTCTCCTAGTGAAAGAAACGCTAACTCACATTTGTTAAAGTTTCTGCAAGAACTTTGTTAATCTGCAAATCCCAGATTTACCTCATATTCAGCCCAGAAGCTCACAAAGGTTATTCCTGTTTCAAGGCCATCACTTTCCCTTTTGCTTTACAGAGAAAACATACAATTAATTTTGAATCTAGTAGTCATGGCAAAATAAAACTCCTGATAAATGTCAAAAACATGAGGACGGCTCTTGTACTAATTATTCAAACTTCTTTTGATTACTGTATATCAAAGGACTCGACTGCAAAGCTCTAAAAACACCCCAGGAACCTACCTTCTCGTGCTTGTAGATTAAGTTTTCAGCTTGTGCTAACCCAAGTGCCACCTGAGTCATTCTTTTTGTGTGAATGCTTTGTCTCACTGCTCCAGCCAGGAATGGGGAGAGGAGCTGCACTGACCAGCTGTCAGGCACCACCTGCAAAACTAGACCCGCATCGAATTCCGCGGCGTGGTTATTCAAGAGATCCACAGCAGCCACGACGAGCGCGCAGTCCGAAGTGCCTGGAGCTAAATACACTGACAGCAGCAGATGGAAGAGCCTCCGCCTGTACTGCATGTCTCTGTTCTCAGAGTTCCACATACAGTACTCCTCAGCAGCACGGAAGTCCTTCAACTCATGGACAAGGATATGCAAAGCCTTCTCATGTTCTTCTAGCTTCCCATATAAAATTGCGCTTTCCATATGAAGGTCTGTGCCCTGGATTTTGTCTGTTAAATGAGAAACGAGGCAATATTTGCTCAGTGGAGGAGACAGCTGCTCCCTCTCCCAGTCAGTGTAACTACAGAAAAGGCAGATGCCTGTAAGCACAGGAATGCTCAGATGCATGGAAAGACACCTCTAACAAAAGAGCACCGCAAAATAAGAGACAAAGAAATCACTAAATAGGTGATAAACCACTGTCACTGTTACCATGTGCAATAAACTGTAAGATGAAGCTGCAATATTAACCTCTGCTTCTCCCAGTATCACAGGAGGTCACAGAATAAACTCCATAAAAGACAATAGAAATCAAATAAAATTTCCCTTTAAGAAAATCACACTACAAACCCTCAATCCAGTTTAAAGTTTAAGTGTCAGCAATAGGCATACAGAATGGCAAGCTAAAATGGCAAGTTCATCTGGCATTTTCAAATAACATAGAAAATAATCTAATTACTGTAAAGGTGATAAAGATTTGGCACAGGCTTATGTAAAATGCATTGAAATACAATGTTTTTCTCACCAAAATGTTTTGGTTATCATGGAGGAACACACTATCTTGCACTGATCTCACTTTCGTGTAACATAAGAATTGTCATGTAAGGAATACTTTATTTTGGAGCACATGGATTTCAAGAGACTAATCCATTTTGTAACTTTTGCCCTGAAAATTTTGTTTGAACACTGACAAAAAGATGAAAAAGAACAAATGTTTCAATGACTGTGCTGTACTTGTACATTATCCATCATATAATATTTTGCTGCCTGAAAAGGCAAGGAAACATTAAACTATGGTAAATTATTTTAGTTGCTACTCAGTAATTTTTATTTCCACATATACTGGAATTTTTTTCCACTGAATTTCAAAAAATCATTTCATATCTTTCAGTTCAATAACAAGTCACTTCCCTTTCATCCACTATGACATCAGTCTTGAGCCATAATGCTCCATACCAGAGGAGATTCAAACACTTGGCTTACTGAATTGCACTGTATGCTTGCATTCCAGTGGATGAAACTTAAAAAATTAACCATTATAAGCACTGACCAAGGAAAATATTTAGCTCAACTGTGGCCTGTATAACAACAGTAATATGTATGTTGCATGTTTCACTTTAAAAGATGCTCATATGTTTATTTAACATGAACCCCAGAGTGAGTTTCAGGGTTATGGGTAACAAACAAGTCTTTGGCGATTAGATTCCTCAAAGTTTCACTTCCATTCACTAGAAGCAGGCTGCTTAAAAATAAAGTTGTAGTTCCTTCATGTGCAAAAGGTTGTCATGTCACATCATGTCATGCAAAAGTTCCACGCTCATCATTAAAAAGAAGGTGACTGTTAAGAAAATTGTATGCAGATATTTGTTCTGAGCAATCGGAATTTTGCCTCTGGTGCAGTGGCAAACATACCATTGGAGCTATGGAGACCAAGGACAACACCGACACATATGCTTTCTAAATTAATCTCTGTCTGTCAGAGATACAGCCCATCAAACAAATACACAGAAAAACCTTAGATCTTTTAGTTCTCTGTCCTTGAAAGCACTATCATTTTGTATCCAGCTGGAAACCACATACAGCATTTGTAACAGACAACATGCAACCTACCTAAAATAAAGCGAATTCTATAAAGATCAGATTTCTGAAGCAGACTGCGCAGTTTCAACAGCAGCTCAGTTGTTTCTGTACAATTATCTGTGGTCAGAGATTTTAGCTGAAGTATTGACTCCAAGTACAAGACTGCTAGATGAGTATGGTATTTTTCTTTCTACAGATGAATAGAAAAATGTTAGCTCACTTTACAAAGACAATCTTTTGTCCCCAGTAATAACAGTGATGAATACTTAATTACGTAGAATTGTGATTTAATTTGTTTGAGTTAATTATAAAGGGTTTTGTCCATACAGATAGATAACTTATTTCAGAGCAGGCTCATAAACTGCATTGTAAATACGGCATTCCTCATATTCAGGTATATTCTTTGACCTTTTCTATTTCTGCAATAAAATCTGACAAAGCCACCCAAGGTAAAAAAGCACTCTGAAGGCACAGTGCTTTTTTTGTTATATACTGTCCAATAGTCATCAAAACAAGCTGATGATCTGACTGTTTTAAATATTCTCACTAAATTATTCACAATCATTTTTAAAGACAAAATGATTTATAACCCAGCCTTCACTAGCAGGTAGATTTTATTGTCAAATATTTTCATAAATATTCTACAAGGCACTGTGTTTAACTCAAAAAGTTTATTCAGAAATATTCATGACAGAGACCAGTACATTCACCAGTCATGGTGTAACACACCTGCAACACCAATAAAGGGAAAACGCTGATCTGATGTGTATTTGAAGAGCGTAAATTAGTGCACTGACCATCAGTTCTGCAGAGTTCTCTCACTGTTTATTTCCTTGCTTTATTTCTGGGTTAAAGAACTTCTCTGCTTAAAATGTCTCATATCCAAATACATCATTTTCTGCTTTTGTATTGAGTTTAAACACCCAAAGGTACAATACAATGTCATTTAGCACTTGTTAATGTATCTTTTGGGCATTCCACATCAAGAGTGGTTTGAAATTCTAGTGAGAGGTGCATGGTTTGATTGTTGATTGTTTAAATCTCTCCAGAAAGAATAAAACATTCTCACTTGTAAAACACTGAATTAGCAATTTTGATATATTGCTGCCACAGTGCAATAGGATCAGCAGTTGCTCAACCTGTTGTTGATAATTTTCTATCATTTTACCAGAAGAAGGTTTGAGCCTCATCAGTGAAATAGAAAAGTATACAATAACCAGATGTAAAAAAAACCCCCAAAGTCTGAGGGGACATAAGCAACTTTCTTGCTATCACAAGCACTGAAAAATTCAAAATAATGAAAGTACCCACTCCTCACCTTTTATTTTAATCTTAAAAATATTCCTACCCTACTCTGAGTACATTCATATTATGCCTATTTCTTCCAGACATTGCCTATTTTCAGGTTTGTTGATCATAACCTGCATTAGGAATCCTATGCCTACTTTTAGCATTCTCACAGAACTCACCTGTATTTTTCTTTCCAGTACTAGATGTTCTAGATATTTGACACGAGCTTTAGGATATTTGTTAAGGCAACTGATGATATCATCTGGATTAATGTTGTTTTTCTCCTGTTCTTCCAAAGGCCTTTTAGTGAAAATCTGTACACCAATCTAGAAGAGTTAATTGCATTTAGGAACTCAATAGCACCATTTTATTAAATAAATATTTTAAATGAAAAAGGAATAATAGCACTATTGTTAATACACACAAAACCCTGCTCAACACCACAGGATTACACTACCCTGTGCTTATCGTGCTATCACTCACTCATATCTGCACTACCTCAATTTGTAGTCTATACATTGTCCAGCCTATAAACCTTGGCTTGGGCACAACTTCCACAAAAAATACTAAATGGATTTGCAAAACAGAACAAGAGACTTTAGCCTTTGCAACAGGAAAGTTTGAATTCTAATTCAAAGAGAACATATTAAGTCTTTTCAAATGTGATGATATAGACAGAGCAAGAGGCTTCTATAATTACCAAACCAAAAGCTTAAAAATCTGCCACTGCACAAAACAGCTATGCTTAAATTAATATAAATCAGGCAGTGACAAGTTCCAACAGCACAGACTGTCTGATAGAGCATCAATCACCACACAATTTTTTTTGGCAGATTATGTTAATTCTTCTAGCAATTAAATTTTGTCTTGAATGGAGGCTATTTATTCCATGTCCTGGTATACACAGATACCCCCCATGCATTTTAAAATAAGAAGCAACAGCAACAGCTAATGTACCAGGTGAGTTATTTATTTAAGATTCGAAAATTATCTTACTCAATATGGAGAAAACAGAAGACATGCTGTATTCTTCATGCCCTGAACTTTGTTTTCAGAATAAGAAGAGGCAATTATCACTAGCACTTGCTAATAGAGGGACTTGGATGAACTGAGAAACCTGCAAGTATTTTATGCTGATCATTATTTAACTGGCATTAAATATTCTGCAAAAGGTCCAATCAGCTATCAAGAAAAGTCAACATTAATGAAAACCCAAACACCACTGCAGGGAAATACTGATGTTCTGTGCAAAGTTTATCAACCACAAACCTCTTCATTTTTCTGTAAAATCCATTCAGAGTACTTCCACACTAGGTCTTGGTCTGAGCAGAATGTAAGGAAGTCTACTATGTACTCATAGAGATCTGAACGTGTAGAATCCTGAATGTCTCCATCAACTATTTTCACCCATAACTGCAACAAAAACACACAGATTAAAGTGCTTAAAACATATACCAGCTCCTCCCACTCAAAATTTATGTGAGCTACTAAAATATTTAGTCCAAGATTTGTGGAATTAGAAAGAGTTGACAAGAACACCAACTGCAAGGAACATCGCTGGTCCCTCACTTTTGCCATCACACCCTTCTCTTGCACCTGCCATATTCACCCAATTCAGACCCCATATCTCCTTCTGAGAGTGACTAAAGGAGGTACACTAATCACAAAGAAAGCTTTTATCAGAACTCCTTTTCTCCAAAGCATGGTATACTTTTCATGTGTTCTGTGTGTGCAAGATTAAAAGCCAATTATACAAGCAATTTAGAAGAAAAACTGGGTTTCTTCTTGTCTTTCGTTTTGACTGAAGGACTACAAGTACCATGTAAAATTATTTTTATATACATTGTCATTGGAATTAAAATGGGTCACACCTAGCAGAGCAGTTTAGCAATAAACTTTTGGTTTTTGCAGCATTAAAACTCTTCCAAGATTTCTTGCACCTGTGTTTTTGTGTTTTTGTCCCTCACCTGTTTTCTTCTCAGGCCAGTACTACTATTTATATAACTGACTTGAATGCATCTGATTGGGTTACTGTGATTAATGTGTTCAAAAAGCCACACAATAAGGCAAACTTAAGATATGTCTGAGACATCAAGATGTTCTACATCAAGAACATTCTGATTTCTCCAGATGAAGTTTTCTTGTTCTAATTTCTTCAGACAGGAAGAACAGAATTTTTTATTCTGCAGTGCACAGGCCACTGCTAGTACTAGTGACATCAGATGGAAGGTCCCCAAAGGACTACTAACCCATCTGAAACTCACAGTTCTTGCAGAATGTGTTCACTCCTCATCACCAGGTAAGGAAATAAATCCTCAGTTGCTGTCAGTGTCTGCCATGAGATTACAATGCTGTTCTGCTGTGTGTACACAGATCAATCAGCACGGGGCATGCTCCCTGAGTCCCCTATATAGCTTTTAAAGTGATTGATTGATTATAATAGCACATTTTCCATCTTTTTTAGGAGTATAAACATATGTTGTGGTATGTACAGTTTTGCTTTAAAAATATCATACAAGCATCCAAATACCTGTCAACTTCAGTAAGTTCTTCAGGCTTTTCACATCTACCATATTAATTTATTCAAGGAAGTCTTAGCATAAGTTTCAAGTTTCTCATACACACACATACATATCCACACACATCATAACTTTTCAAACAGATAAATTAAGACCTCAGATTTTTATCTCAGAGCTAAAACAGTATTTTGGAATGGTTTACAGGTGACACTAAAAGCTTTATTCTAACCTGAAGTGCTGCAGCATCTTGACCATTGTAGTGATACAGGAGACCAAGAGCAAAATACCTGTAAAGAAAGAGAAAAGAATATTAAAATTGCTAGAACCTTCTTTTTAATTTCACTAAGGACTGATTAGCACAGAGTACAACAAATAATGGCTTACAACAACATGCATATGGCCACGTCTACACTTGAACAAGTCTCTGTAGGCTGTTTTTATGAATCAAAGGAGAGAAGTTCTGCCCTAAAAGTGTGTCTCCATCACTCCTGTCCCCAAGACAGTTTGTAGTTACTAGATCAAATTTACACACAGTATGTGCCCAATAAGAGATGTTTCCCACACCGTTCTTCAATTTCATGTACAGACATAACACACACCTCCAAGTAATCATTCCTCCAAGAGTTCATCAGCTGTCATTAAATCATATTTTATTATGTGTTTATTTAAAACTCTGTTTTACTATCAGAAACTTTTTTCTTTACTGTGGCATGGACTCAGGTCAGGTAAAAAAGAGCTTTGTACATTATACAGAGAGGTTTTTGTGTACTCTAAGAAAAATACAGCCAAGTTCTATAACGGCTGTCCTCACTGAACAGTGTTCTAACATTCATTCAATTCACACTTGCAAAAGTATGTCATACAAACCTCACTTACTAAAAGGTTTTAACAAAACACCTGAAAAATGAAATCACCTCAAATATAACCACAATTAAAGACTCCTCCTCACCACTATTGTTGCTACTACTGCACCAGAGTTTAAAGGTGAAGAAAGGAAAACCAAAATAGACATACTGATGCCTTAAGTTTTAGCTTTCATGTTTTTCAGATTCTGTGCTGCCTATGGGTGTAGTTCTGAGCCTCATGTTAAGTGCTAGTAAGCTCTCTTTACAGAGTAGGTAGACAAAACAAATCCTTTTCCTGCTGAAGACCAAGGACAATGAGTACAACTTTCAGGCCCAAAAGCACAAACAACAGTGAACTGAAGAGAGAAAACAGGAAGGATGAGATCTCACAACCTGAAGCTCTAATTGGACAATTAAACCCCAATATACAAATGGATCAAAATTTATAAAAGGGTAAGACCTCATGACCAGTCGTCCATTTTGTGACCATTCTAAGTCCACCTTGGGTGCAGCCCTGGTCAGGCCCTATCCTGCCAAGGTGTACCCTTAAAGGCCTTTTAATAAACATCTATTATCATCAAAACATCTAAACATCATTTATTCTCTAGCTCTGTCCAGTCTCTGCTTCTGTCTTGGGTCAGCCTTCCCAAGGCATCAGTACTACCTAAGGCTGGAGTTTGTATTTTACACATTTACTGTCTAATGTTTCCTGCTTAATGACAGTCAGTTCTCTGCCTGCTGGTGTTTCTGGTTTGAAGCCATTTGCAGTCATCTTAAGGAACCTCTTTTTGGTCAATCAGAACACAGAAAGCTTGCAATTCAGAAGTGAGAGCTCTTTCCCCGAATAAGCAACTACGATTTTAAAGCCACTAACTGGTTAATAGCTTTCACCTAAGGTCATGCATGCTTTAAGGCATCTTTTCATTCTCTCTGTGTAGAACTACTGCAGCCATTCCACTCTCTCATTACCACAAGGGCAAACAATTCACTTTTTTCTCCCAAACTTGCACGAAGTCTTTATTTTTGTGTTGGATACAGAAACTTTCATGGAGAATTCTGCCTTTACCAGATAAGCCAGAATGTATTTCCTTTACCTTAGACTGTCAAGTAATAGCTTTTCACCAACACTTTAAAATGCTAACAATGTTAATTCAGACTGAATTGTCTTTTGGACAAGTGTAAGCACAGGAACAAGTGCTCGAACACGTTTTAGAAGCAATTTTCCCTCTGGTCTCGAAGGTGCAGTAATAAAAAAATCCACTTACTTTTTGTGTTTTTCCAGCCAGGCAGCACTATCTGTTAAAAGACAGAAGTTCTCTGAAACCAGGAGATCCAGCAGGCTTTCATGATTTGCCTCTGCATACAGCTTGAGTAAAGCTGTGTCGATATCCTCCTTGTAGCCATTTGCAACCTCAGTGCTGCGGACTTCGTTCAAGTAACTCATGAGGAATCGCTTGCATTTTGTCATCTTCTCCTGGTCCCCCTGGGTCAGCTGGTTCAGGTCCGCGTACTCGTGCAGAGGGGGGTGAGACCGGATAAATGAAGAGGAAGTAGGCAACAGGAAGGGGTACAGAGAGATCAGCTCCCGGACGTCAAGCTGGCCGCTTCTGCAATTACAGTGTCAAACTAGATGAAGCAAAAAGAAAGAAAAAGTATACATAGGCACAAAAAAAATGTGTGCTCACATATGCTTAGAGTCAGGACACTAATGTAGTTTCTGGAATATTTTTTGTTGTATCTTTATCTGTATCTTTATTTATCGTTCTTCTTCCACCTCTAGACATTGAAAGCTCTGAGAATTCAGAGACTGGCCAGCCTTTTGCTTTTGATCTTCCACAGCTGTTCTCTGGCATATACAAAAATCAGCTGAACAGCCCTACAGCAGTCCTAGGACTGCCTTAGGCTTCATCCATACATTATGGGAGCTAGTCTTCTGATGGCAGGAAAAAAAGAGCAAAAGTAAACCCTTTCAGGCAAGCCACAAAGCACAGATACTGATTATGCATCCATTAACCAGTAAGTCTGTTGTACAGGCAGAGAGGCCTTGGGTATACATCTATGGAGGCTTCTCTTGAGGGCTTTTTCACTTGAGGTGTGAAGGACACCCAATACTTTTATTCGACATCAAGTTGCAACACAGATATGCCATACAAAACATTTTTCTTTCAGCCTACATTGAAATTCCTCAAGCTTTTAAAGAACATATGTTGTGACAGAAGATTTTTTTTTCACACATGGCAAGCAATTCCTAATTTTCACAGCTAGGGTGAACCCTCTTTCCAGGCCTTGCTTTAGAAGAACAGCAAGACATCAGGATATTTTATAATATCTTATTTCACTGTCAAAGTTTTTATTCAGAATTCACGTTTAAAAATTAACATTCCTGATGTGTAGGAAATACTGTTGCACAAAAAAAAAAAATCAAAATTAACTTGACAGTTCTCTAATAGAAATCCTTTTCATTGCAAATAGAACTTTTAAAAAGAATTCTTATCTACCTGGTGATCAACAAACTCAAAGACTTTCTCTTCACAACTTTGATTGGAATGAATTCCAAAAATAAACAAATGATAACACAGAAGAAGAAAATCAGCAGATTTCTACAGACAATAAAGTGTGAAAGATGATCATTAACAGGCTCATCCCTTCACTACAGGCCTGCCCTGCATTGTCCACTTCTTGCTAGAGACACAATCCAAAACCATCCAGGAAATATGAACTAGTAGGAACCATCACTATGACAATCCCCATTTAGAACTTTTCCTTTCAAGTTAATACAGTCCTTTGGCTAGAAAAAACTACACCAGAAGAAAGAAATTCTGGGAGACAGCATCAACAGCAAATTTAAAAGCAGCATCCTCTCTTCCAGAACCCAGTGACTGCAAAGCACAGGAGTAGCAACACTGACAATAGAGAAGAACCACAACAGACAAAAATGGGAAGCCTTCCCATGAGGAGAGGTTTGAACAGGAGGTTTTCCCAATTCATGCAGAGAACTCCTACAGCCTAAAACCCACCTCCACTCTAGAAAGACCCACCTCTAACCAACAGTAAAGCATTCAGGTCTACTTCACAGATTTCTGCAGCTGAAGTTTCTTTTAATCCCTATTTTGGGATTTGGCTTTGAAATTCTTATATCTACATTATAATAAGAGGCAGAATAACCAAGCAAGTTCTGTCAGTGGCATGACCTGATGATTCCAAGAATATTTTAGTTTTCAGTATGAACTTATTACAGTAACCTAACTGCAGTTTTAGCTACTTGCAACTACTCTGAAATTTCAAATCCTGAGGATCACCAGATTAAATCTATTACATGAGATGCACTACACTAGAAAAGAAACCCTATTTGAAGAAAGAAGAGATTTTTTTTCCCTCCAGTCCAAATGAATCTTCCCTGATTCATTTTAGAACAAAAGCCAACCCATAACTTGAGTAATATCCACAGGCTGCTCAAAAATTGTGCAAAAAAAAGGAGTCTTAATAAATCTGGTGAAACCAAAATATTAACATCAATTCCCTAGCTATGCTGTCAAGTACTTGGAGATAGCCTAACCTTGTGTTGGAGACTCTGACCATTGAAATGGATGAAGTTGAAAAATGCTATATTTAATATGCCACTTTTAATAAGTTTTAAAACATTTTCCAACTTCTACAGTAGCTTCTGAGTCCTTTCATCTTACCATCTAAGTTCTCCTAGATGAGGAAGTAGTCAGCTATCTTATCTCTGACTTCAGATTCTGGCCTCAATTACGATCTGTTTCCAACAGGAGAAACCACTTTCAACTTTGGCTAGCTCAAAAGCCTGGGCTGTGAATTACCTGTGGTTCTCTCAGCAGGTTTGACTCAAGCTCAGCTGTACAGTTTTGTTCTGCCCACAGCAGTGGTAAGCAGCAATCAGGCAGCCTCTTTAAAAGCATCACATCATCCAAAAGCTTCTTCAGAAAAACACCAAATACTAAAAAATGACCCCACCTGCACAAATGGCTAACATTCAGCTGAAGGCTTATGGGTCCTGGGATTTGTGGATATCTTGTGGATCTTTCCATCACATATGGACAAAACTGTTTTAAAGCAGCTGCAAAGAATCTCATCTCTTTTCAAAAACATGTCTGAGCCTTCAGCCTTTAACATCTCAGGCTCAGCAAAATACAGATAGGAACTTATCAGAGAGTAGAAAAACTCTTGAGACATCACCATTGTGAGGCAACTTCCCTTTGAGCAATTCTGCATTAATTGCCTTTGGGCAATTATTTATATACATAAACAATGCAACAGGCAGAATCTACAAGTTTTCAGAAAACTTGGGTCTAAATTCAGACCCTTGTATCTGCAGATATCAGAGATGCCAAAGAAGCCTACAGTGTTTACTGTCTTACCTAAATCCCACTGGCTGTATTGGAAGCTTATATTCTTGAACCACATTTAAGATGCAAATCCCACATAATTCCTACTTTTTATTTCTGCAGGTCCAAGTACCAGCAATTTTCTTAAACTTATCAGTGTAGGAGAGACTTATACCTAAATTCTCTCTAGAGGCTTTCCAAGGAGAGAAATACTGTGTAATGAGTTAGCATTTTTTATTTGTTAAGGAGAGCAAAGTTTAGAAAAGTTCCAGTATCCAGTGGGTCAGAAAGCAAGCAATATCTAACCAGTAAACACCTTAGAGTACTGGTTGCCTTATGAAAGCTGCCAAACATCTCAGTAAGGCATGGAAAACTCAATAAATGACCTCCTAAAAAGCACTGTTTGGTATAACTGTGATGATAGCAACATGAAACAACATAACTATAAATCACAACTACATAACACAATCACAATTCTGTTATTGCTTATAACAGAATTTGTCAGACCAAAGAAGCCCTAATGTTACTTCTCACTCAGTTTTAAGGGTAATGGATCTAGCTGAAGAAAATTATCCTCCTTTTGATGAACTATGTGAGTTTCAACAAAGCTACCACATTCTTCCTTTTTGTCAACCTTCTTCAATATTCAGAAGCATCAGCATGAACCACAAGGAACACGGCAAATTACTCCTTTTAAAAGTTCCAGTCTTTAAGAACTATGAATTTAAGCACAAGATATAACTGTTTCTTGACAAGGTTATCCAAGAAGGGTAATAATGCAAGAAAATTAAGACCTTTAATCTAATATAATACCTCCTGATAAACTGTAACTGTCAGATATTTTCGAAGTTGTGAGACAATCTCACTTCATATTTAGCTAGAAGCAGTCCCACGTATCACACGAAGATCTCTGAGGTACTGCTGCTACCCTGTTTCACAGCTTAAATCCCTCTTTTCTCACATAGGTCCAAGTGTCCCTTTGACATTAAGATTGAAGTGATTTCTAAGACAAGGTTGAAACATCTGCAGAGCAACACACTGGGATGGAAGGAAGTGTTTGCATAGACTGTCACTATCTTTCCCATTTTGCCTGTGAGCATCAGTAAGTTTAAAAAGAACAAGATTGATTGTACAAGAGACTGTATTGGGACACACCCAGCTGTTCCTCTAACTCAGTGTGCCTACCAGGAATAAAAATCAAAGAACCCGATTCCCATAACAAGTTTTTTCAGAGTCATCAAAACAGCCAGCTTATATATGGCTGGACAGAAGAAAAGCACAGAAACTTATTTTGGCTTTCTTCCCTGAGCAGATATCAGCAATTCATTCATCAGCAGAAGTGTTGTTCTGCTTTGGAGTTGCAGCTTTTAGAGGAAGGGAACACCCTGGGATGCTGACTCAGCTGCAAAATTTGTGGCTGGAATGCACATTTTCTCATGTTGTTTCTATAGAGGAACTCCCACAATCCTATTAATTAAAGCTTATTTGTCAGATGGACTGATAGTTGGATAGAGGGTGCCAAGCAATCTTGGCTCTTTTCACAAGGTGGTAGAACCCCTCCAGGATACATTTCCTTCTTTTCACTGCTCTTAAAATATTCTTAACTATGCACCACTTGTACTTCTGCTTCAGATACACAACCCAGGGGTCAGATACACAAGTGTCTGAAAGATTATAAGGGTGGAGAAAGACTGCAAGTTGCTCACTAATGACAACAATTACTACGTGGATGGTAATAGAGGAAGTGGTTGTGGCCAGAACAAATTGTTAGTAAATGCTGTTCAGGCCTTTCCTGTCGTTCCCTCATCTTCATTCAGTGTACACTGCTCAGCCAAGCCCAGTATCTCCCATTATAATGGTGAGGAGCAGGGAAAATGGCAAAGTCCCTCACCAATAGCAACATTCCTCAAAGCTTTACCTTCCTCAATAGCTATCCATAAATCCAAGGACAAGTTTTTTCCTTCACTGTAAATATGCCTACAATATACTGAAAATTGTCTAACCTTAATCCTGTTCCATAGACTCTAAACTGATTTAAGGTGAATTTCAGCAGATAACAAGGAGAGCTATTTTATGTGGTCAGCATGCATTCCACTAACCACAGACAGTGCTGAATCACAGAATGAGGCGTGGTGAGCAGAAATGAAATTATCAGATAGAATAAAGATAACAAGCAGCATTTTCTGAATGAGAGTGGAATATCAAGGTCAATTTATAAACAAGTGACTGCTGAAGTGGCTAAATTGGCAAGGTTAGTACAGACTTCAAGAACAAATCTGTCCTCTGGAAAAGGTCTAGCAGAACAAGTGTTAAAGCAAATTCAGTATCAGCATCCTCAAAAATTAGTGCAATTGTGTCAATAATATTTAAATTGTAACTAATATTTAAATTATACCTTTTATTAAAAGTATTATTAAAAAAAAAGAACGAAGTACTCATGCTGTAAATCACAGCACAGACTCAGTAATAAAGCTTTGAGCTTCATGGGCATAAAGTAAAAAATCTCCATACATCCAACACTCAAATTCTTAATGCTACTATACATTAGCATCCCCAAAAAAATCAGTTCCATTAACTCTTCAGCTATAAAGTTGTTTCAACATTACTCTGTTCTTAACCCCAACAAAACCATTTTATTACAGTGAACTCACATCTACATCAAAAAACATTCAAGCAACTAAGTTTTTCAAACCAAGAACACTAACTCCTTATTTAAAGAAGGTAAATTATTAAATTTCTTGTCACACAATTACCTGAAGAGTTCTTTTGCTTCAAGGAACTGAAGCTGTGCAAACTGTATAAAACCTGCTTGCTGCAGGATTCGTTTGTACATTACCTATAAAAAAGAAGGAGGGGGGAAAAAAGGTTTATTATATTTGTATTTATGTAGTGCTAGTTACTACTGCAATAGCTACCTGACAAAAAACACCAAACAAATGATCTTCAGCCACACCTGACAAGGCACAAGCAAAATAAACCTTGATCCTCTACATTTTAAATTATGTACCTGAATATATTGAATTTGCTGCCCAGACTCAGTTTCTGACACAAATGTGTGTGAACAGAAGGCTTCTTATGAGTACTCACTAAAAGCAAAGTCAACAAACTACAAGTTTAAGTTTCTTGTTCAAATAATGACTTATTTGACATCACACTGACTTGCCTCAAATTTTTTCTTGAATTATTTGCAAACATTAAAGCCAATGGTTATTGCTGAAGTTCCCCATGATTTAGTAAGCACAGAAAATAAAGATGGTCCCAGTTGACCACACACAGCTACTTCCTTCCTGTCTCATCTCTCTGGTGCAAAATTGTTGGCAATTCTCATAGTCTCATCGCTAGCTGGCCATATTTTTGACTTTCTGCCAGTTTTGCTACTTTGATTTTTTTTTTAATAAAAAATTGTTCCACAACAGCTCAACATATCCAATATGCAGTACACTACACGATGTACCATAAAAATATGGTTCAAAACCCAAGTAAACCATACTATGAAAAGCTATTTGTTATCAAGCTTTACTGTTAACATCACACCTAGACAGAAAATGTTTAAATGAAGCTCAGTAGACAGAGAACACAAAAACTACTTTAAATGAGAGGTAGTTATTAAATCTGAATGGTCAACCAACTACCAATTACAAGATTAAATAAAATCCTTGTGCTCAGAATATTTCCAACAGCAAAAGAGAAGTACTAAAAGCAAGGAACCTAAATCATTCTCTGCAGAGCATTCCCATTCATGACAACACTGGTATTTTGGCAAATACACCTAGCTATCTTCTTGTGGCCTCAGTTTTTCCCCTTCAATTTGCCCATGAATACACAGCTTTCTGAAGTTTCACACTCTACAGGAATGCTGTTACTAATATCAGACTTAAAAGAATATTTTCTATAAAAGCACTCAGAGAAACTACAATACAATAGGAATGTATTCCAGGAAGGAATTGCTGAAGAGTGCCAGGCCTCAAGTACAGGGGACAGATGTTCTGACTGATGATTTTTCACCTCAGTTAAAGGTTATGGATTTACCATCAGAAAAGCTTGGCTTCAGTCCACTTAGTCCGTGCATGCTCTACTAATGATTTTTCTAGTGGAAATACTTAATCTCTGTTGTTAGCAAGTCTCTAAAATACTTTGTATGGTTGTAGGCCTATTCTTGCCTCCCCAGTGTATAGGAGAAAAGGGGAAACAGAGAAATGTTTTTCAGACAAACATAGCAATATAAAATTAAACAAACAATATTTCATGACATCCTTATGTTAACTAATGCTTTACGTTCAAGTGTAATGATTAAAAATAGAGTTAACTAAAGCTAAAAGAGAATTTAATTAGCATTACAAAGTAATACTTCTTTAGGGGACTGACTCACAAAATAGCCAAAATATTTTGGATTTCTGACAGTGTTATTACATCAATACACAGTAATCTGTGAATCCATGAATACCCACCTGGTCATCTTAAGGACACTGCTGAAGGACTTAATTCTGCAAATTTTGCATCTCATGGCAGCAGAAAAACGTTAAAATCCAGCCTGACTTTCCAGGGTAAGACTTCTCACCCTGCTGACTAGTCTCAAAAGTAGAGAGGCTGGGATTTCCCCACCACCACCTCAAAGCCTGTTTTCAACTTCAACAGAGTGATCACTAAAATTTACATATTTAGTCAGTTATGATATTGTAATCAAGTTTGAATTAATCTCACTGAAAGCACTCCTTTAGTTGAAGAGCTTAGTCTGCACAGCATCTTTTTAACAAAAAGCGGAGAAGAACTCATTGATAGTGTAACAACAGGCTGAAGGAACCAGTTTTAAATTTGAACTGATAAAGTGGTATTCACTTTCATTTAATGTTGACATATCTTCAATTCTCCCTTAAAGACATGCAACAAAAATTGTAGAATATCTACAGGCACTCACTTTCTGAACTTTTTTAAGATGCAGTGATGAGATAGGCAGTACCCAGGTAGATTTTTAGCTGACAATATAAACACTAGATATTAAGATGTCCTAGGGTAAAGATTAAGGAAGAAAACTGAGGAGATAATGGAAAATCCAATATTCCCTTTCTCACAGACTTTTAAGAATGGGCTAGACCTACATGTCAAACACACACAGTTAAATTCTGTTTATGACCGAAGAAAACCTTCAGTTCTTCCAGATTTGTTTGTCAGATCTGGAACAAGCTTCTTTTAAAAAGATACTAAGCTACACCCAGCCAAAATTCAACACATTGTTTAGTCCTTTATTATTTCTGAAGAACCACCATAGGACTTGCAAATTCTGCACTGTTGACTGAATTCATATAAAAAAAACCTAGCTACCAAAGCATGGCATAAGTTTTGAAAAAATTCACATCTGAAAAAGCAACAGGAAAAGGAAACATGACTGCTGAAGCTATGATTGCTATAGTGAAGTCTTGATTCTTTCAACTGGTAAAAAAATCCTTTCTAAAATGGTCAGAATTACCAACTACACTGCCCAAAGGAATTTTTCTAGAAAGCCACTTTGTCTTTTGGTCAGATTTGGGTGCAGTTAATATGTTTTTTGAAACTAAAAAGAATTAGAAAGAAAAAAAAAAAAAAAAAGAGAGATACCTATGCAAGATGTGTGTCAATCTAACCAAGGTCTTCACTACCATCAACCATGATTTCTGCAAACGTCAGCTGTCCTGAAAAATTAATAAGTAGTATTCAGTCATTTCATGGTAGCATGGTAGAAAGGCCTTTGTACTCTTCTATCAAAAATTATATTCAGCCAAGCCATTTCCTTGGAACACTTCTGCTTAGTGTTTTTTTACCTAGCAGAAACTCCTGATGCTCAAAAACAAAGAAATTTTCATCTGTTATGGCAGAGCTAAATTTGCAGTCTGGAGGGACCACAAATTAAATAACAGGCTAGAGCTTCTAAGGTATGACCTGCTACCTTTCAATAACTAAATATTGACTGTACAAATAATTCTGAGAGTACAGTACTTCATTGTTACTATTCCACCATCATTCTGCATTACCAGCATATATACACATACATATTTATGCTGTTATACAGAGAGAGAGCATGCACCCATGTGTACATGCAATGACAAAATATTGAACTGTAGGGAAAAGAACCCCATGTGCTCAAGATCTGCCCTGCTGCACCCTGAGTTCAAGTGACACATAAGATGGATTCAGCCACAGCAAACTGCAGAACTAAAGCATGATGTGACAAAGGGAACACTATGCGTCATGAACCAGACAATAATCATCACTGTTATGTATCGATAGATTATAGTGGCTGGATCAAGTGCCTTAGTGCCAACTCTATGCACTGCACCCTAGTGCTTGTACAAAATGGCAAAATAAAGCCTTTCAAGTGTCAGCTGCTCAGGATTCAGTAATGCCTGCAAAACAGATACCAGAAAATACCTATTAGAAAATACCGATTTTCTAATAGGTATGTGTTGTCTGAGGATAGCTTTCAGAAAGGAGATAGAAATGAGTGACCGTGTGATCAGTTAAAGTATGTCACAGAAATTTTGCAAAAACATACGTAAGGCATGCAATTTGGTTGAGGTTCATCAGAACTTATATTACACAAGACTACAGTAAAGAAAGTCTGATGTGCCTGTAACAAACCTGTAAAGACAACACCAGGTACCAGAGTCACCTCAGAAAGCAAACTCAACACGTTACATTTACAGCTACAGACAAGCTCTGAAAAACTGGACTAAGTCTCAACAACAAAGCCAAGCTGAGTCATTTTAACAGCAGTCAGTGGGAAACCCCATCAACTCAAGAATTCGATCATTGGTTAATATCAGTTTGCAAATACACCCCAGAAACAGAACAGGCTATTTTGCTTGCATGTATTATGTTTTCTGGTTTTCAGCTGTAGCATTTAGTTAAAGGAACTGAATACCCTTACAAGCACACTAAGTTAGAAACAACTTGCAATATTCTAGGAAACAAATTTCAGGAAGACTAACCCTGCGCACTTAAGATATTTGTGAAAAGAAAATAACATATTTTAACGGCTGAAAAATTCTAAATGCAAGAAAACTGAGGAGGAATGAGAGTCTACATCATGTATTTTAGATAATAAATTGTAGTTCATCTGGTGGCAAAACACAGAAAGTCATCTCCTACACTAAACCTACATAAACTATAAAGAAATAATTGGAAAATTATAGGTCATCACACATAAAAGACTTTGATTAGATCATGCATCCTGCCCTCTGTGAGATTTTTGTTTGCTTCTTTAAACAGACTGGAAGGCAAAAGTAGGAAGCGAAGATGCAAAGCAGAACATGCTGGAAACGGAACTCTGTATTTGCCTAAATACTTTTCAGCTTCAAGTACTTTCAGGTAGCTGGACCTTCACAAAAGGATGAGAACATTTTTCTCAACAAGCTTTTTAGTTCCAGGAGTCTCCCAGCTGCTCATTTAAGAGAGGAGTTAAGGATCAAAATGAAAGCTGATATAAGTTTCATTTAATGATTGCCTTTCAAGGGCCTTGACCAAAACTGAAATAAAGAAGAATTAGAAGCTTCTTGAAATTAAAAAAAAAAGTAAAATAAAAAATCCTGACAGTCAGAATCATTTTGAACTGTTGTAATCCTGTAACTTCCAGAGTCATGTTCCAAACTTTTCATCTTTCTAAACAAACCAAAAGTAAAACAACTATTTTAATGGCAACAAAATGCTCCAAAGTATATTTAAAAAAGGAAAACCACAGATTTTCTGCAGGTTACAAATCAAATTTTGCTTTTACAATAGGAAAGAAACTAAGTCAAATATTCATTCACCTACTCCACTAGTAGAGATGTCATGCTGATTTTACAAGTCTCTAAATAGGAGCAAATAGAGTAGAATATATATGGCAATATAAATCAGTGGTAGAAGGGAATGAGTATATATCTTTAATCAACACTGTAATCAAAGAGTTTGTACGTCACTTCACCACACAAAAACTTTTAAATCTGAGTTACACAGCAGTACAAGCACTACTTGTAAGAGATTGGAAATAAGATGCATTTGCTTAAGATTTCCCATCACTTAACTTTGAAGTTAAGGATATCGCGAGAATCTTTGATAAAAGAAGTAAAATTTCAAAATTCTAATTTGAAATAAAGTATTCATTTTTAAACAGCAATAGCAAATAATAAATTAATCTAGTACCAAAGAAGCATCCATTGGATTTTCTGCCACTAAGTTTCTGGTTTTGCTTTGTTTTCAATTCTCTCAAGTTACACACTTGAAAAAATTCAACAAAAGAACAACAGCATTCAAACCCTGCCAATGCCATAGCTTCTACAAGTACAAAACAATTTAGCAGAATACCTATTTCTTCAGGCTGAAATCATAAAGAGTATTACAACTTCTCTACAATGGAAATTCCTCCCCCTTCTCCAATCACTTGACCAATAGAATACATGACCCCACTGTGAAATTTATGTTTTCATGACAATTAAAGGAAGAACAGACCTGAAATTTCTCTTTTGGAATATTCCTTCGAGCTCCTTTTGCTAGAACAAGGGCTTCTTCCACTCTGTGGCTAGCTAGAAGATCCTGAATCTGTTTTTCCAAAGGTAGTGGAACCAAGATATACACACCCTTGTTAGTAGCAACAATCACCTTTCCTGGACAGAACAAACAGATATATTCAATTTACAGCCTCTACAGAAAAAAGCAATTTCAGAAATAACTTCAAAATATACAATTTAAAATACACAGACCAAAACAGCGGTAAAGTCCCAAAAGGACCTTTGCGGCTACCACATTTACTTGATAATACAGGCTACCTATGAATTCTACCTCAGAAATACAGAGATAATAGCAAATTTATTTAGTTACAGCAGATTTTGTTCCACTCAAAGTAAGAGAAATTGGCTAGAATCACTCATGATGAACTAAGCTGGTAAGGCCATTGAAATTATTGTCCAGCAATCAAAGAGGAAACTTTTAACTAACAGGTATTTCCCCAGGCTTATATTTGAAAATTTTAAGCCATACATCAAATCTAGCAAGTAATATACAGTTCACAGTGCTAGAGTTTGTAGATTTCTGGGCATAAAAAGTAGCATAGTATATTCCACTCTGAAGAGTTCTCAGCTGAAGAACAGATAAGTAGAATTTTTTGCATTTTTTTGTTTAACAATTGTATGTGAAAGATCTGATTTTAAATCTCTTACACGGATACTTTTAAAAGTATTTTTATTTTGTATTCCTTTCTAATATGTAAGAATTTTGTCAGAATAGTCTATGGACAAATACTGTAGGTCACAATTACTGAGTTGTAGCATTAAATTAATATTGCTCCTTTGAAGGAAATAATCAAGTTACAAGAAAGAGCTCTAACTTCATAGACTCCTACCGAACAATTAATTTGACAATTACAGTGCATTTAATGAGCATATATTTTGTTAGAAGTGTGGACTTTTAAATTACTGAATTATGCAAGGAATCTAACCAGGAAAGCATTTGCAATAAAAGTTTCAAGTCAAGACACTAGTTAGATACTTTGTTTAAAAGACAAACCCAAGTGACAGCAGCAGTTGTTCCAGAATTACTCATGCAACAAAGCGTCCTTTTTAATACCTTCAAAGTCCTGTAGAATGTGCCCTTCTTTAAAAGGCAGGGTTTGCTTTTGCTGCTGGTCGAGCATGCTGTGCACCGTGATGAACTCATCATCGAGAGCAACCACGTAAGGAAAGCACAGAGCTGCCCCAATCACATTCTCTGACCAGTGCACTGGGGCGCGCTGTGAAATCCCATCTACAGTAGCAAACATGCCTAAAAAAGGGAAAAAACAAAGCCTGAGGTTCATGCTAATTGAAGACTGTTGCTTCCCTAAAACAAAGCATGGGTACCAAGGCACAGTAATGGAAAGTCTCAGAGCAGGTGCAGTATCAGGTAGCATGATGACAACACATCACACCTCCCTGGACCTGACAGATATGTTAGTTAATTCAGTTCAATTTTAAATTTTTTTCATTCTTCTTCAGTACAGGAACACACAATGCCAAAAACTAAGAAGAGATGAATACTGAAACAAACTAGCAAAAATTATCCAAGTTTAGTAAGTTTAAGAGCTGTCTCAAAGGAATTATGCCATGTAGTTTGAATTCATTTCAGAAAAGTAACATTTATTGAAACCCAACCTTCAAACAATCTTGCCTTAGTAGGAGCTGCAGACCTGCACCACTTGACCTATCTGGCAATGCAGAAGTGTTTGTTCTTGTAGTGTCCAATGTCTAAAGAGCATTTTAGTGGACACAATTGTTTACTTACACTTTCTCACTTTTGCTACAGCCAACATTTTCAGAGAACAAGGGCCCAGCTCCTTGGGGCGAGTCATGTCCTGTGAAACATCTGCGTTTTCAATCATTTGAAAAAATGCAGAGGCTGTGTACAAAGCAGCACAGAGTAAAGACTTTCTATTATCCCAGTGATAACTCTTATGGTGTCTTCAGAATAATCAGATTAAAGCTTCAGTTAATTTGCAGGGTGTTTTTTTGTCATTACCTTTCCTCATGTCTATTCTGTCCTCCATTCTTCTTGTAGCTTAATAGACTTTTGAATTGCTTTAGGACCACATGCCACTAGTTCTGTTCATGCTACTTGATATTTCCCAGTTCTGAGATATTACTTGAAGAGAAATTTCAGTCACAATTTTCAGGCCTAGTTCCATAAAGATTTACCAGTGCAAACTTCTGTTCTAAATATGAATTCATATCCCTTAAACTAAGTATTCTCATGCCATCAAAAAGACAGGCCCATGAAAATTGATCTTTGGCAGCAGTGAACCACTTGACAGCTGGCAGAATAAGTCTTGAGCTCTAAAGAACAGAAGAGATTAAAAGATTATGTTATTCAATTTACAAAATCTCTTCCAAACAGAGGATAATGAGGCAAGGAGAGCTGGGTACAAGGATCCTCTTGGAATGAGGAGAAAAAAAAAAAAAAAAAAGGGAAAACAGAGAAAACAAAACAGAAGGTTGTAGACTACAGTGTAGAGGCCAAGCTTTTGGATCTCTTACAGCAGCTTTCAAATGATCAGTCCTTTTCCCCTGAAGGGTTCTTTTTCAGTGCAATGATCAGCTTTTCAACCAGAGTACCTTACAGAAAATACCTTCTGGGCCCCAACATATAATTCCTAATTTACTCTATAGATCTTGCTATTCTTATGACTCAGAAGTAAAATCTTATGTCAGGTAAAATGTACTGTCCAGTTTCAAAGGCTTTCCGTAGTTATTCCATGATATAATCCCACTTCAAAATGTGGGAGAAAACCTGTGCTGAATGCATACTAACCAGTAGTAAACTTAGGGCTTATTATATTTGAAAGACTAATTCCTCTGCTTTTCTATTTCTGCGATGTTCTAACACAAAAAATATAAACCTTATACTTTTTTAAATGAAAAAGCTCTTTTTTAGGTAATTTTAAAAATCCTTTATGGAAGTGAAAAGGTATGCATTCAAGTCAATGTCTCTCTACATCCCTCTGCCTTCAATAGCTAGGGCTTCTGTGGCAGAATGATGAATTTTCTGTCTTCATCCAGCTCTCACCTAAGGATAACAATAAATATAACTACAACCAGAAAGCCTTTTTATAATACAGGAATGCATCTTATGAAACTTGAGATGAGGTCAGCAATCAATTCCATCTTGAAAATTGCATAGGCTACAAGGATTACAAGAGTTACCCAAAACAAAGATATACTGATTTCAGCACATGAGATACAGAAATATTTTTTATCATCTGCAAACTTGTTGCAGGTATGCCCTTCCCTATTAGCCATGCTGTTAAAATGATGTTGTATTGACCTTGAATTGGCCCCTGGGGTACAAGACTAGTGACTGGCCTCCAGCTGCAGTCTGCACTGCTGACTACAAAGCTTTCAGCCAAGCTTTCAATCCAGCTCAACTGTTTCTCCAGTTCATTGTTCATAAGTTTGTCTACAAAGGATGTCATGGCAGAGAGTGTCAAGGCCTTGCTGAACTTCACAGGATCATAGCTCTCCCCTCATTCTCCAAGTTGGCGTCTAATCACAGAAGACAGTTGGGTCAGGCAATTTCCCCTTTTAAAATCCACATAGATGACTTCAAATCACATTCCTGCTATTTGTATATTTGGAGACAGCTTCCAAGATTTTCTCAGATCACCTTCCTGAGGATCAGTGCACGGCTGGCTGTACTTCCCTAGTTCCTTTCTCTTGAGCACCTAAAGCAGGAGTGAAAACATTTGTTTTCTTCCAGTTCTGTGGAACATCCTCTGATCATCACAACCTTTTGAAGATAATATATTGGCCTCACAATGACACTGACCATCCCCCTCAAGCATTCATGATAACATCCCAGCAGGTCCCATGGATTTGTCTGTCCAGTTTATTTAAATGTTTCATAACCCGATCCTTCTCTGCGGAGGGCAGGTTTTCCCACTGTTCCTAAGGGCTGATGATTGCTGAAAGGAGGTCATACCAGTAGACTGACATAAAGAAGGCATTAAGCACCTCAGCCCTTTCCATGCTTTTTGACATCAGGTCCTCCACCCCACTTAACACTGGGCTTTTCCATTAGCCTTCCTGTGGTGCTGATATGCTTGTAAAAGCTCTTCATGGTGTAAAAGCCCTTCATGATGTTCAGCAGAGTCAATGCCAGATGGATATTGGCCTCTGTCCTGGTTTTGGATTTTATTTTAAATAATAAAGAGTTTATTTTCTTCTTAGGAGCTTTACATTCAGTATGAGAACAACACTGATAACACACCGATGTTCAACAGAGCATATCCCTTCATCAGCTCCTCAGTCATCACCAATGCACTCCAGAAAACTCCTGGCCCTGCTTGCCTCCTGCTGTGCTGCCCCTTAAGGAGGTATTGGAGTGGTTCAAGTGTACCCTAAAAACCAGGGTCTCCAAATGTAGATTTTTTTCCTGTTCCCTAAGGTTTTACCTACATCTTCTTCCTGATTAAGCGGTCTGTTCCAGGCATTCACCACAATGAGTTTGCTCACCCATGTTAGTTTGCTCTCTAACCCAAATCCATAAACTCTCATCTGCCTCCTTGTTTATTCCAAGGCACCCTATCACATTTTCCTACTGCTTCCATATAAAGGATAACCCCCATCTCAGCTGTTAAAACACAGTTGTTCTGATTTCCCAGAAAAAGTGAGAGAGCTTCCACTACCATGATATTTTGTAAAGACTTCTTTCTCTGCATATGCCTGAAGCAGAATTTCTTCAGCTCTGTTTGCTGCTTATGAGGTCTCTTATCACACCATCTTGCACTGATTTATTTGCTAACACAGCCTACCACCACCACTATGCCTAATCTAAATCCAAGTCACCATGTTGCTCAGTCAAGTTGGCAAAAATGCTTTTGCCCCACTTGACCTGGTAGATCCCATCTCTTCCTTAAACAGGGATCCATAGTCCTAAAAGACAAAACCCATCACCACAAGCTGTACAATCAGTTGGTGATCTGCACAATCCAGGTACTCTTCATCAAGATGTTCCTCCTTACTAGCAGGATTGATGAGAAAACCCCTGTCTCCAATATGATGGAATCTCCCACTACTATTATTTGTTAATTCCTCCTGGTACTACTGCATTGTATAGGCTTGGATGATTTGTTGGACAGCACTTCCTGCTTTTCATCTGCTACTGGAAGCACTGAACATATTCTACAGATGTAGATCAGCAAGCAGAGAAGGAAGGAGAAGTCTTCCAGTTATGAGAAGTCACAAGTTTCCAGTGTTGGCCATCACGAAACAGCAGATACTCAGCCTGCCCTTCCCCTCTGTACAGCTGGGGGTTGAAGGCTCATGCCTGGGTCCTGGAGAAGATTCCATTTCCTTTTTGCCATCCCTGGTGCCATGTACTCTGCTGAGCTCCTACTGCATCTCATTTACTTGCCAATGGAATTCCTCAACCAAACATTCATCTCCCATGGGCAAGGACAACCTTTTTACTTGGTCCAGTCTCAGCAAGAGGCAGGAGGCACTTTGTTCAGCTCAAGGTGTGAGGAGCTGCACTCTCCATTGGGAGATCAGCCTGACAACACCTCAGACCTTTTGGGGCAGCTGGTGTTAGGAAGCATATCCTGTGCCAATATCAAGAAGTGTCTTGATTTTAAACACCTAAAGCCTCTGTAAAACAGGAAGTCTGATTAAAAACATGCAACCAGAGCTTCACAAACTCAAAAACTCAATTTTGGTAAGCAGTTTCATACATATTGGAAAGAATTGATTTTCAATAGTAGATTAACTAATTACTGAACAGAATGAAGCAGCACCAGAAATGAAATTCCTTCACCTTCTGAAAGAAGAATCTAAACCCTAACTGCAAGTAAAGACAACAAAGTACCAAATGGCTGAGGATCTGCTATCAACTATTCTAACAATCAGTTTAAAATCCAGTGCCCACATAAAGAAAGAGGTTACATACACAATAAGCTCAGAAATGTTTTACTTCACTTCGAGCACTTGCTTTTTGCCTATCTAAATTCCAGTCTTAACTCAAAACAAAAGGAATATAAATAAATGTCACTTCAAATACTCTAAAGCCAAATACATTAATGCGGACTATCTCCACCTCTGTAAAAGAGGCTTAACTTAGCATAGATGCTAAGTGCCAAACCAGCATGCCCTGACCAACGAGATATTACAAACAAAAACCAAAATTAGGACTGAAGATTTATATCAAGCCTTCTCAAATCCATGCAGAGGCCCACCTGAGATATCAAGATACACAACGCTTATCTACTATAAAGGTGCCCAACCATCTTCAAAACTTGAAAGAGACAAACATTAAAGACACTAGGAATTCTACCAAGCAGAAACAGCAAGATGGATTATACTTAGTCAAAACATCAATGTGGAGATAATAGAGAACAGGAGTTAAAAAAACATGAATTAAGCAAGGAAAAACTGTACAGTTGATAGCTAATACTCCAAAAGGTCTTTGAGGCAGTACAAGAAAGACTTTGACTGTATCATAAGTAAAAGAGTGGTTTATAGCATGTTTACAGCAGCAGAAGTGCACTTGCTTAAGATCTCCCAGACCTGACATTCTAACCCCAGGACATTCTACTTACACAAAGATGCTGGACTTTATAAATAACCTTTTTTTCCATGTATCTCTCTTACAAGATACGTAACAAAGTGAAAATGAGACTAAACAAAATTCTGATTCCTAACTAAATACAATTATGCTTTTGGAATTATATTCTTAAATTAAAAAAGGAAAAGAAATTAGTTGAATGGAATCTGGTTTAACATGCCTAAAAAAAATTTAAAAAAGAATGGAATCTTCTCAGAAAATCATCTAATTTACAAATTTGAACTTCCCTAGCACTATTAAACAGTTAGAAGGCCAAAAACACACGTCCATATTTAAAACAGATTTAATAGGAACTGGGCAGCCAAAATTACTTCGAAAAGTCCTATATTGAAAAAAACTCTCCAAGTTCATCTTGGAAGATCTTTAATTCACATAAATTCAAATTCTACTGAGAGTATACTTCTTTAGAGAAAAGCTGGTGAGTTGATGTACACCTTGAATTCTGGTCACAAAGCAAAACTTCAATATAAGCAAATGATTTTCTTTGGAATTTATATTGCACACTTGATTTTCTTTGGGATTTATATTTAAAAGCCAAAACCTGAATTAAGAACCTAAATAGCTGTGAACTTCGTGCCATGCTATTCATAATGTTTCAGGGAAAACACATAAACTGTGTCTCCTGAAAAGAGAGTCATATGGCAAACAGCATGAAAGCATTCTGCCTGTGGTCTGTCAGCTCTGGGATACTGCAGCTTTTCCAAAAAAGCTCAAGATTACCAACCTCACAGCATATTGTTGATTTAGACAGATTAGAACAGTCCTTACAGTCATCTCTTAGACAAGAGCATGATTTCACAGGATCTAACTTTGGTTTTGCAATACTTAAACTACTATTTTCTGTAACACAGAGCTGAAAAATACTACTAAAAATATTAAGCAAATGGGAGCATAAAAACTTGAGATTATCAGATAATCCCTACAGTTAGGATAGCATTTACTACAACAGGAGCTAGGATGCAACTTCCTTCCACTAGAATATCTTACTAACACTGCAGTACAATCTATCTTCTAGTGAATCTGTTAAAATTGATAAAATGGACTTCATATGAGCTCCTCTGAACAGCAACTGAGAAAAAAATTAATTCATCTACACTAACCGAACGATTTTGTAGCAGTGTGGGGCTCCACAAACCCAGTCCCCCTAGTCACTACAGACTGTCTATCAATCTCTGAAATTTCACTTGGTACCTAACAATTGTTAGGCTAAGGGCAACAAGACACAATGAAATGAAGCTTTGATTAAAATAAAACATGATTAGAATAAAAATAAGCATAAATCTTGTGCATTAAAAAAACACTTAGTGTATTTTTAATAGTTATAATAGTATTATAGAGTTATAATAGTACTCAGTATCAAAAATTTACCATTCCCCTTTTATCTCAGCATTCTAATACAAACCTGTGAAGGAAAGCATCATTATCAGACATAACACTTAATTAGTAAAGCTTTGCTTCAGAAATTCAGAGAAATAAAGAGAAGTTTAAAAAATTGCAAAAAGTTAAAATCCTTAGTCTCACCTAGGCCTCCAGGGCCAGCCAACAGAAACTCTTGTCTGCCTATTCTTTTCACAATTGGCCGTTTCTCATCACTGCAATAAGGAAACAGGTCCTGGGAGACGCCAGTATTATAATTCAAAATTATATACTGTGTAGTAAGGGCAAGGCATAAGTAGTAACCATCTACAGCCACAGCACTGGGTTGCTCTGGAGTAAACACTTCCTTCACTATCTGGACTCTGTCTTCGAACACCATGAACATTTGAATGGTCCGACGCTTGACCGAGATAATGCAAACTTCAACGCAGAAAGGATCCCCACTCACAGGGTTTTCATTCAGTGTGAATGTCACAGCTCCTTTGATCCTGGCACCCGTGGGGACAGGCTCCAAGTTGATCATGTTCACTAGTGTTATCGTGTTGTCACAAAGCACAAGCAGTCTGGTGAGGGCAGAAGCTGCTTTCAACTCGCTCACAGGCTTCTTCAAGCCCAGATATTTGTGTAGTTGCTTGGTGGCAGCAAAACTTATTTTTCCAGCTGTTGATACCTTTTCATCCAACAGAAAGTGATAGATAAAGCAGTCATTGGTTCCAATATAGAGGTTCTTCCCACAGCACTCAATGCACTCGATGTTGATGTAATTTTTGTCTCCCATTAACATCTCCCGCTCAACAGCAGAAACAAGCTTGAAGGCTTTAACGCTCATTGTGTCTTCTGGGTGATCTAATTAAAGAGAAAGAAACAGTACTATTTACCTCTGCACATAGAATCAAATATCAGAGATAGCAATTTAATATTCACTGATACAAAAACTTAACTACTACAATTTTTAACAGCCTATACTCTATTTCCAACCCGACTACAGAAGCCAGAGCAAGCACATTAATAACCACAGAAATTAATCAAACAGTATGCTTCTACTTCTAATCTATTCTGAAACAGATTCACCCAGCTATTCTGAAGTGATGCTTTCTCCATAAGTAACCAGCATGTTATCAGCTCTCTCAGACACTGGCACTAAAAGAGGTTATTGCCAGTAGTTACTTATAAACGTGTCATGCACAGCTTTCTATCATCTGTACATGGAAATAAGCAAGCTTCAGGTCTAAGATTTCTTGAGAGGCCACAAGGCATTTAGTGCTACTAGTTAAGATGTCATGTTGCTTTACACTTCACTATCAATACACAATCTTCTCACAAAGTATCACAGGTATACTCCATTTCAACACATATTTTACATTCCTTAGTCTCCAGCAATCAGAAATACATACTTTCCAAGCCAGTCAAATAATAACTTATACAAGGTATCATCCAACTCATAATAGAAGTTGTTCGTTTGGGTCTGAAGTTTGGTTTTTTTTAACATATGCAGAGTGTATGGCTCATAAAGCATTCATTAAGCTCAAGATGCAGTATCACAGAAATTCAGAGTGTTTCTGTTCTCCACCATCACTGTAATTCCAAAAGTCTGTCTTTAAGTGATAACTAGCGCTTCTAATATATATTCTGTAAGCTATACCCTTCTCCAATCAAGCACCATCAAGGGACAGATACAATTTATGAAGCAGATAACAGTGTTTTAAAAAGAGACCATGCAATTTTATTATATTCCAGACTGGTGTTATTTTTATAAGAAACCAGCAGACAGCTGTGTTTAACACTCCAAAGAAGAGCAGATGAGAAACTGCTGACCTAGTTTAATCACCTTTTGTCATGACTTGTCTGTTAATGGTCACTTGGCCAATGCAGGGGAAGACACAACACTAAGTATCTCAAACAACACACAATTACTTCTACTCCACATGTACAGTGGTGATACAAAACATCGAATGATATATCTGTGGACCAACAGAGAAACCAACATCAACAAAATGCTCCTGTAAACAAAACTGAAACTAAACACAGTCAAAACAAATTTAGTTTCCAATTATTACATCTAACAAAACCCTTTGATTTGCAAGAGAACACTAAAAACCATGGTCAAAAAATTCTGTAACTGGGTGAGAGAAGATAAGGTAGACAACTTGCAGGTAGCCATGAAATAAAATTATATGAAACTAAGATTATGGCTAGAAGCAAACCATATGACCAAGATACAGCACTAAGCATCAGTACCTAATACTTCAGAGTTCATTTTTGGGTGTTTTTCAGAAGTTAAGAAGATTTTAGTTTGGGCTTCGATGACATTTTCATGTTCCATCCTCACTTGGAGTGTAAATTAGTGTTATGACCTTCAACAACAACAAAAAAAAACCAAACAAATAAACCCAGGAAGCACCAAAGAAATAGCCAAGGGTAAAGTGATAATGCAAGTCTGGAAACATAGCTGCCTTATCCTCCAACATGATCAAAAGAAACAAAGCATTTTAACACAGAGAGCGCTGTCCAAAGGTTGATTGCCAAAACAACTCCAACAGTTCTTAAGAGCCTGTGTGTAGCCTGAAGTGATAAACTGCTTTCTGCAGAGGTCAGGCAGCTTTCATTGCTGAAGTTGCCAAGGACTTAGTTAATGTTCCTGTAGCCCAAAGTAAAAATGTTAATATGTGCCACTGAGACAAATGCAGAATTTTGCTCCTGACCAAGATGTGCTAAAAAAGTCCAAAAGAATTTCCTAAATCCAAGTTGACGAAAATTAAAAGTATGAAAAAAATCTTAACAGGTACATGACTCCTGAAGAGAAAGAACAAAAAAATCCATTGTACTACATAAGTCTGGTTACAAAGAAATGAAAATATTTGTTCAAGGGGAAAAAAAAATAAAAAAAAGAGGTGTGTAAAAAAGCTTTTAGGAACAAACAATGCCAACACTCATGACCTGGACGTAACTTCTTTTTTAGCATTTATCTTGTTCTCATTTATGAACTCTTAGGGGCCAGTAAGCACTGTAAAGAAACAGGTTCTGCAGAACATGCTGTTCCTTTAAAGTGGAAGAGGCCACCCCATGATACAGACAGTATTTTATATTTTTGGTACTGCATTTAGTGTTCTGAAGTCCGGAAAACAAGACAGAGGCGATATTTTGTTGTCAAAGAAAAATAAAGCAATAGCTAAGAAAATTATCAGTCCAGAAGACACTGATTTTTAAGCGCAATAATAACCCCGCACGGACTCATTTCCTGCAAGAAGTGGGAAGCAGCTCTCCCCCGCTCCAGTTAAGCAATAACCTTGCATTACATTGTGCTCTCCCTGCCTCGGAGAGCAACACCCTGCCTCCCTCAGCCCGCACCGCTCCCTCGCCCGCACGCACTCCTGCGGCCCGCGCGGCTCTCATTAACCCGCGGGTACAATTCCCCCGAGCCGCGGAGCCCCGGGAGGGCCGGGATGCGCCGCCCGTCCCCTCACACCCACCG
>VXBR01002035.1:244136-331299 GCA_013400215.1 Cisticola juncidis | reverse complement strand
TTTATATTTATATTTATATTTATATTTATATTTATATTTATATTTATATTTATTTATTTATTATATATACATAAGAGAATCCAAATCCTGGAGATAGACAGATAGATAGATAAATAGATAGAAAGATAGATAGGCAAGATACTTTTCTTCGGATTGCCAGAAAGTGCCTTCACTCAAACTGGACTTAGTATAAGTGTCATATCTCTTACCAGAGACTTAAAATAACGCTATTTGTATACAGTGTATTATATAAGTTTCATATATTATAAGAGATTTATACTATTCTGTGTGTGAGAAACCACGCTCACGTTTAAAATTTTTGAAGTTTAATTAAACCTGGACAAAACACAACAAAAGACTGAATAAGGAGTAGGAGCAGCGCTGGGAGCCAGCAGGCACGTGCTCATGTGCAGAATGGATGCGCTGCTTTTCCCAGGCCCCTCTCGAAGTCTTGTCAGTCAAGTCCTTCTCTGCCGTCTATTGGTGGAGATCTCTGTCGTACTGCCCGATTGGAGGACAGCCGTTGCCATAGTAACCAGCATGCCCGCCCCCAAATTCCCCCGCTCCCACGGCCATCCCGTGACCCAAATACAAGGGGGAGGGAAAGAGGGCTATGGGAGGGCATATCGAAACAACAGAACTGTACATCTACAAAACTTCTTCTAATATGTACATTATATATATCCTTTAATTATAAGAACTATCTCATTACTCATCTATTTTATATACATATCTGTATACATAGTTATACTCTTTTATATATATATATTATATAGATTATATATATGTGTGTCTTCCATTAGGTGAAGAAGTGTTTTTTTTTCTTTCACATGTCATTTCATCTGTATCCTCTCCTCCATTTCTTTGGATTTTTTTCCTGCTCTTGAGATTTCAGTACAGCTAATTTTAGCAATTTTTGGTCCTTTTCACTGTACCTCATTTCATGCCAATCTATTTACCTGTAGTCACTCCATTTCCATATTTTCTTCTTTTTTTTCAATTGCATTTGATTTGATCATATCTCCTTTCCAGAGTGTTTGTAACACTTTCTCTTCTGTTTTCAAGATTTTAATGAGGATCAATTTGGCAAGCTTTGGTCCATATCCACGCAATTCATGGTATCCCATGCCATTTGATTGTTTTCCCTTTGGTGATGATTTCTTTTTTCTTTAGCCAATGGCATATCATACATTTCTTCTGTTGCCATTTCTATCTTTGTTTGACATTATATTATATATCTATATATAATATAGATATATAATATATATAATAGTTGTAAGTTTTATATATCTATATATATATATATAGAGAGAGAGAGAGAGCTATAAAACTCTCAATTATTATATGTTAAAAAGATAAATTACTTGTCAGTAGAATTGCCTTCTTAAAATTTAGGGCTTGACATGCCTCAGAGATCTAGGAGGAAGTTAACAAAGCTTGGTGAGAACAGTGTGCTGCTGATAATGGACACAAATTAATGCAGACTTTATGGGCCACAAACGTGTTTGGCAGAATTCCCAATATAAGGAGGAAAGTAACAAAGCCTGCTCAGCTACTCTGCTGAAATCAGCTTCGACAGGGTAAAAGGTAATTTTGGCAGGGGGACAGCTATAATTGCTGGCTGCCCACCCAAGAAACCCACTGGCTCAAGAGAAGAGAAAGACTGTGGGCTAATTAGCATAAGAAGTGGGGGAATCATTGACCAACAGAAGTCTAATTAATGAAAGAATGATGTAATTTGTAGCCAATGAACATTAATGCCTTTGTTTGCTAAAATGTGTAAATGGTAAATTTTGATGGTCGTCACACTGGCGTTGTGGATTTGCTGCCCATCATGTCCTTCTGTACAGAACCGTAAATAATTCAAATATCTCAATTTTCTGTGTGGATTGGCCTCTTGCACACTGGGTAAAAGAAGCTATTTTGGGACAACACATACAGCTAAAGAACAAAATAAAGCAGAATGTATCAGAACTGATGTAAAGCATTCTTTTTCTAATTGTAAAATCTTAAAAAAAAAAAAAAAGATAACTGGCATAATTTATTTAAAATTACCCTATTACATCAACAAAAAATACAAAAAAACTGCTCTACTATGAAATGCAATAGCATCATTCAACAAATCTATGAAAATAACATAGCTCATTAAAATTCCATCTCTTTCAGAACTTTATTGGGAGAGGACATGTTTTGGTTAATCATGGTTAATCAAAGAGGAACTATGATTTTGGCTACAAATGCCTACAAAGTAAATAGTAACATAAGAAAATCACAGGGTAAAAACCTTGATCAGTACAACTCATTTGGTTAGAAAGGAAATGTTTCTATGAGGCAGAACTTAGAAGGCACTTTAGGAAGAGTGAGGTGATCCATGTAATTTACAAGAAAGTAATTTAATTCGTTGAAATTAGCTCCCAATACAGGCTGAACATTCACCCTAGAAGCTATATTCGTTTACAAGATTACTTGAGTTCAGTTTATTTTGTGACATAATTGGGTGAAGTAAGAAATGAATGAGGAAATGAAAATAGTACTAGTCTATAGCTGTGAGCTTGCTGGGCACAGAACTAGAAAGATGGGACTTTGGGCAGCCTTGGCACCCAGCCTGTGCTTCCCCTTGGATGCAGTTTCCCTGAAGAGAAAAAGCACAAGGGAACAAATGGTAAATACTGCCAGAAGACACTTTTGAGGAAGCCATATGATATGTTACTACTTACTTGTACACTTAAATGATTTTTAAATATTGAAAATTTGAATTTATGACTTATGAAGTGCGGTAGGTGTGTAGCTCTAATGTGATACACATAGTCATGTATCTGCAACTCCTTCCACGTGGATGTACTTTTATTGTGTTACATTTTTGCCTGTGCCTTGCAATTCTGTAAAATGTATCAAGTACTTCAGATTACCTTGTAATTTCATGTTGTAACAACTATATGGTTATTTACACATGTAGCTATTTGTAATTCCCTATTCTGCTTTTAAACATGTAAAAAGGTGACAAACTCCAATGGGCAGGCAGCTATTGTGCTTCGGAATTACAAAGCAACTTTTGTTGTTGCCAATCAAGCAGCGTTAACCAGTGGGTGTCGCAGCTGTGGGCAGGACGGGGATAGTGTTTAATTCTGTAGCAAATTTCCAGCATGCAGCAGCACAAAGCGTTCATAATATTGTATGCTGACAGAATTACTATAAAATAGATGCTCTCCCGGTTCCATGCTATCAGCTGGGGGGTGACCTCATCTTATCAGCAACACCTAACTCCGTCAAGGGCAGAGAAGCCTTGCAGAGAAACCCAGACAAATTAGAGAGCTTTGCAATCACACAGCTGTATGAAGTTCAACAGGGACGAATGGTGGATGGTGCACTCGGGATGGGACAACCCTGGATGGATGGAGAGACTGGGGAACAAGAGGCTGGAGAGCAGTGCCATGGAAAGCGACCCGGGGGTCAGTGGCAAATTGAACATGAACCAGAAGTGCCCTGGCAGCCAGGAGGGGCAACCCTGCCCTGGGGGCATCAGGGACAGCATGGCCAGCAGGGCAAGGGAGGAGATTGTCCTGCTCTAAAAAAGACATAAAGCTATTAGAAAGCATCCAAAGTGGGGTCAAGAGGATGAAGAGCCTTGAGGGGAAGCCGTATGAGGAGCTGCTGGTGTCACTTGTTCTGTTCAGCCTGCAGAACAGACTGAGGGAAGACCTTATTACAGAATACAGGTTCCTCATGAGGTGCAGTGCAGGGGCGGGCCCCGATCTCTTCTCTCTGCTGACCAGTGACAGGACCCAAGGGAGTGGCCTAAAACACGTCAGGGGAGATTTAAGTTGGATATCAGAAAAAGCTTCTTCACCAAAAGGTGGTAAGGCACTGGAACAGGCTCCCCAGGGAAGCGGTCACAGCACCAAGCCTGTCAGAGCTGAACACGCTTTTGGAAAACGCTCTCAGACATGGGGTGTAATACTTGGGGCTGTGCAGTGTAGGGCCAGGAACTGGAATTCCATGATCCTTGCGGACCCCTTCCAACTAAGGAGATTCTGTGCGTTTCCCCTGACCCGACTGCCCCGCGGAGCGGTGCCGCCCGGCAGGGCGCACCCCCTGCCCCCGCTGTCCCGCTCNCCGCTGTCCCGCTGTCCCGGCTCCCGCTGTCCCGGCTCTCCGCTGTCCCGCTCCCGCTGTCCCGCTGTCCCGCTGTCCCGGCTCCCGCTGTCCCGGCTCTCCGCTGTCCCGCTCCCGCTGTCCCGCTGTCCCGCTGTCCCGGCTCCCGCTGTCCCGGCTCTCCGCTGTCCCGCTCCCGCTGTCCCGCTGTCCCGCTGTCCCGGCTCCCGCTGTCCCGGCTCTCCGCTGTCCCGCTCCCGCTGTCCCGCTGTCCCGCTGTCCCGGCTCCCGCTGTCCCGGCTCTCCGCTGTCCCGCTCCCGCTGTCCCGCTGTCCCGCTGTCCCGGCTCCCGCTGTCCCGGCTCTCCGCTGTCCCGCTCCCGCTGTCCCGCTGTCCCGCTGTCCCGGCTCCCGCTGTCCCGGCTCTCCGCTGTCCCGCTCCCGCTGTCCCGCTGTCCCGCTGTCCCGGCTCCCGCTGTCCCGGCTCCCGCTCCAGCCGTGACGTCACGCGGCGCGCCGCTGCTCTGGAAACGCGCTCCCCTCCGCGCGCGGGATTGTGGGAGTCCGGGAAGGGGCCGCCGGGGGAAGAAGATGGCGGCGCAGGAAAAAGCCCGGGTGGGCAGCGGCGGTGGCGAGGAGGAACGGGGATCTGGGCGCTCGGAGTCGGAGCTGCTGCTGCTGCACCCGGAGCTGCTCTCGGAGGAATTCCTGCGGCTCACCCTGGAGCAGGTGCGTCCGGGAAGCCGGGCCGGGCCGAGCGGCGGCCCCCGAAGCGGGGCGAGGAGAGTCACGGCGCTCACGGAAGAGCAGGCACCAAGTCGGTGTTCTGAACACCACGAATTTGCAGAGAGGAGGCTCTGGCGCGGGAGATGTCTCCGTGTTTGCAAAGGGGCTGTGTTTGAACACGGAGGCTGCTAAAGAGCAATTTGCCCAAATCGAGACGGTGTCTGCATACAGTAAAACTGGCTGTGAAAGGATGAGCTTTACACTGTTAAAGTTGCCACGTCCCTACCCAGTGTGTCCTGCTCTAGGTGGCCCTGCCTTGGCAGGTGGGTTGGACTAGATCATCTCCGGAGGTCCCTTCCAACCTTGATAGTTCTGTGATTCTATGAGTTAAAGAAATGCAGCCTATGTAATCAATCAAGCTACTAATTTAATACATAAACATTGATACTTCATAATTGAAAAATGATTGAGTTTTGAAGTGAGTTATAAACAGTTTAGGACCATACAAAGCTTTAGTTGATGTTGTTTGGAATACTAGTTACTACCTTGGCGGAAAATTCCAGGTGCATGAAACAATAGTAATCAGAGTTTCAGGGTTTTGTATAAGCTCAAAGAGCTTTCATATGCCTTTTCCCATGCAGCCTATGTGGACAGATTTCAGGCCAACATCAGAAGTCACAAAGTGTTGCCAGAACGAGTAGTGGCAGAGGCTTGACCTGCTCTTGGTGACCTTGGATGTTAGTGGAGTTTTCTTCTCAGTCCATAACTTTGGCATGAGGTACCAAGAAATGTTCACAACCCGATACATGATTAAAAAGAAAACTGGTGTTCTAAGTGATGGTTCCTAGAACCACAGAATAGTTATGGTCAGAAGGGACCTCTGGAGATCCCCTGGTCCAGCCCCCCTGCCAAGGGAAGGTCACCAAGAGCAGGAACACATCCAGGTGGGTTTTGGATGTCTCCAGAGAGGGAGACTCCACGACCTCCCTGGGCAGCCTGTTCCAGCGCTCTGCCATCCTTAACATAAGGAAGTTCTTTCTCATGTTGGGATGAAACTTATCTCCATTATTCTTTGGGAACTGAGGAAGAAAGCACAGCTCTGCATCTATAAGTTTGAGTTGCATTACACTCCAGTTGTCTATTTTCTAGAAGTGTGAAAAAGAGCTCTGGTATTGTAGTAGGATTCAGGGGAAGTGTGCTTAAGAGTGCATGAAAACATCAGCCATCAACAGTATGTCTACCATAACTTTTCCCTTTTTTCGCTGCTTTTTTCCTCGGGAAAACTTGCAGTATTTTGGGTAGAGAGGGCTGCAGGGTTGACCTTTGTGGGCAAAAGTGAATTAATGCCCAGTGCTGGTCACAGCTGGATCCATATGTCTCTTACACTGCCGAAGAAAGCAGCCCATCACACCCCAGAATCTGAAGCAGAGTTGCTCATGGCACCTGTGCTCAAATGCATTTAGAAGAGCAGCAGATACCTAGGGGCAAGAGACTCCAAAGGACACACAGGAAGAGGCACATGAGGAAATATGAAGAAATGCACTTGCAGGTAGTGGGAAAAGAAACCAATATGCACTGACCAAAACATCTTGTGTTTCCCATTGCCTCCCTGAAGGGACAGGCTGAGTGTAATCCACAGAGAAAATGAAGGAAGTTGACAGTAGGAGGGTAGGAGACCAGGCTGTTGTTGGCACTGAGCAGTTCATGGCCTCTCCAAACTGATCACCCCAGCCACCCCTTTACTTCTGGAACCCTGTCCCAGTATGATACTTTACATGGATTTTGAAATAAGAAATTATGCCACTCAGATGGTTGAACATTGAATTTGTCATAAAAATAACAACTCTTTTTCTGTTCCCCACAGAAAAATATATTAGTTGAAAATGATGTAAAGATGGACAAAGATGGGCTCACTGATCTCTATATTCAACATGCCATTCCCCTGCCTCAGCGTGACTTGCCAAAAAGTAGATGGGGGAAAATGATGGAAAAGAAAAGACACCAAAACGACTTGAAAAGTGAGAATAAAAGGTAATTTAGCATTATTGGGCCAGACTTGGACAATTTAGGACAAAGCATTTAGTTTAATCTTTGCTTGATGAATAAAGTTTGTACAGTTTTGGATATTGGTACAATTTACAGAATGCCATGTTGGCTTGCTTGTATCAGAAGTATTAGATTCTACTACTGCAAAAATAGAAAAAAGGGGAAGATTTTTTTTCTTTTGTCATCTAAATGATAATCGTGCTATCTAGCTTATAGTGCTTCTTTTCACAGAATAGTCTTTCTTACACATCCCTTTTAAGTACTGAAAGGCTGCAGTAAGGTCTTCCTGGAGCCTTTTCCTTTCCAGGATGAGCAGCCTCAACTATCTCAGGCCTTTCCTTATGATCATTTTTGTGACCCTCCTCTGGAGATCATGGAGCTGCTCCATGTCTTTCCTCCAGAGGCCCCAGATCTGGGTGCAGCACTCCACGTGGGGTCTCACCAGAGGAGAGCAGGGTGTGCAGGATGACTTCCCTTGACCTGCTGGCCATGCTTTGGATATGTTTGGCTCTCTGGGCTGCAAGCACACGTTACTGGCTTCTGTCCGGCCTCTCATCCACCACTATCCCCGAGTTCTTCACAGCAGGGCTGCTCTCAATCCCTTCAGCCCCAGTGTGTATTGATCCAGGGAACTGATATTGTTCCTTCCTCTCCCAGTGTGTGTTGACAAGTTATTTGTTAATAAGATTATGAGTTACTGGTAGATTTCAAGGTACTTTATAATGAGGAGAAAGGAAATATTTTTTGTTTCACTGTGTAATTTCTAATTAATAATCATGTTTGCAGTGTTTAAGGAAAGTACTAAAAGCATGTTGAACTATGCTTGCTCCTGGACAAGGGTGGCCTACTCCATCCAGAGTGAGAGGTGCATGTTGCAGCAATTTTGTGTGTCTGTTTCAAAACTAACATTTGCTTTCTGAAAGAAATATTCGGCTTCATTTTAAAAATCTTTCAGTTTATATTTGGTCAGAAAGAAAATCTTCTTCAGAAGTTTGTTTTACTGAATCTCTTCACTCAACCTTCCCCCTGCCCAAGACTTTGACATGTGATATGCATGAGTGGTGTTCTGATATGTTCAGCAGTAAATCCTAAGGAAAGATGGATGGAAATTCCTGTATTTTTTCAGTATTACAGCTTGTTGATATCTTGAGTCTCTTTTAGCTTTACTGAGGTTTCTAGCTGTGAAGGGCTAAACAAATTTTGTCAAGTGATTTGGGGTTTTTAGGTGGGGTTTTTTGTTTTTTTAAATTGTAGCAGTGGCTAAAACACCAAGCTGTCTTTTGTGTGGTTTGTTTTCCATGTGTACAAGAGGTTACAGTACCTCAGTTTGTTTACATCTGTGGACTTGAGGATGGAAGCATGAGGTTAGTGTTTGAGTAGGAAACTGCTGAAATAGGTGCAAAAGACCTTTTTATCAAAACTGAAAACTGAAGTGTTGAAACAGGAATATTATATTTCTTAATGGTGGTTTGGGTTTCTAATTGGTTAAATCTGCACTTTTAAACACTTTCTCTTTGTCATTCTTGAGCATTGCATTTTTAAAACTGAATTCATACAGTGTGAATTATGTTAACTTTGTATTTTATTTTTTCTCAGTCAAGATGTTTTTTGATAATTCTGACTACACATAGATTTAATGACACAAACTAATGTTATTAAATATTATAAAAAATTATTTAAACTAGTATTATAAAAAATGTTATTAAATCCACTTAGGGTTCAAAGAAAACTTAGTTTTAAAAGGTGTGGGGTTTTTGCTTAGTGTTTTTATTCATTGGCTAACAATCTTTTGGACTTACCTTAACATTATGATTTTGGATAAGAGTGGAAACAGGGAAATTTAGAAGTATCAGAATATGAGATGCTGTTCCTGCAGGTAAGGCAGCACACTCCTAAATACTCATATTTTGAAATACTTAACACTTATTATCTCCGTAGTTACTACAGAATAGCTACAGTGGTAGAAGCGTAGTGCCTTTGGTTGTACAGCTGTAATTGCTTCGACAGTTCCTCACACACTCTTCTTGCTGAGGACCACTGGTCCTCACACAGCCCCCTGCAACTTTATATTTTGGAAGTAACTTTCATTGCTTTTTATTTAAGTGTATGTGAGTGTATATAAGTATATTTATTTTTATGTAAGTTTGGAGCATCTCAGAGTTTAGTATTAATGTTTTGGGATATACATTTACTTTAGGTAGGATAAAATTAATTTTCACTACTCTTGTAATGGATATGCTATTTTTTTATCATCTTGTCTATGTTTCTGAGAATTTTATGATTTGTATTTTCAGTGTTACGACAGTGGAAGGTTTAAGGAAACGGCCATTAATTGTATTTGATGGCAATTCAACAAGTACCAGCATAAAGGTGAAGAAGACGGAGAACGGACCTGCCGACCGCCTGAAGCCTCCTCCGGCTGGAAGCACCACCAACACAGTTAGGAGATTATCAGCTCCTTCAAATGCCTCAACATACATTTCAGCTTCCAGTTTGTCAGAGGACCCTAAACTGGGAATAAGGAATAACGAGGCTCAGCAGAACAGTATTTCAAAGACTGACAGCAGTGTGTTGACTGGTCTCAAGGTTTATCCTTTGTCTCCAATAGCAGGAACTACCGCTGTGAAGTTAAAGAGGTCTGTTCCAAAAGAGGAATCGGATTTGCCGGTATGTTTGTCCAGTATCTTGTTTTGCAGCTTTCTTTTTTTTCAGTTGAGATTTCTACAGCCTTACAACAGTGTCCAGGATGATTTTATTTTGGAGTAATAGCAGAGTATTTAGAAACAGACAAAAGTGTAGCTAGTTTGGGAAATACCAGAATGGAAGAAATTTGTACTTGTCAATAGGAAGCTTCTGTGGAGGTAATGGTGCTGAGTGTGGCTGCCAGATGGGAGCAAAGAACAGTGGTTAGTTTTGACAATGGTGTGATTACAGGGCTTGTCAGTGAGCAAGAACCAATGGGCCAGCTCTTAAAAACATGCCACAATATAGACATAGGACTTAACAATTGTGTTGTATTCCTTCATGATACAAATGAAGGAATTTTCACATTTCCACTTGAATATGGGAATATCTGGAATAAATCCGGGCTACAAAAGAAGAAATAGAAATATCTGTTCTCAGTTGAACTGCAGGGGGAGCTTTAGATAGACAGTGTGCAGTTGCATTGATTAGAATTTTCCCGAGACATGACACTGAACTTTGTTTTCTCAATATTGCCTCATGAGATGCCATAAAATATTAATATTAATTAATAAAATATTAATTAAAAGAAATCCTTAAATGAATGCAGATAATACTCTGCTGCGTGGGTTGCTACATTCCATTAGGCTATTGTTAAACATGAGTACCAAAATACATGGCTGTTATGAAAAACAGCTTTAGCAACTTTTAAAGAATCATGGCTGAAGCTTTAAATGGAATTTGTGTTTGCAAAGTGTGTTTTCTACTACCAGTATTACTAACTTCTTTCAGTATTTAAAACTCTTCCAAGTATTGGTCAGATTTGAACCTACAGAGCTTTTGAAACTTGTTTAGTATATACCTCAGAGCTTCTTAGTATTTAATTTATGTGTTCTGTAGACACAATGACATTTTTAAGCACCACTGTATGACTGACACTCAGAAGCTATGACCTCTGACATTTGACTTGGTAGGTTAGCCACAGTTTAGGTTGTTCCAGTTAATACCTGTAAGTTCAGTCCTGCCTTGGTTGATGCTGGTTAGGCCTGTGAAGTTAGGCAGGTGTGTTTTGTGGATGTTACTCTACCATCTGAAATTAAAGAATATGCTGTTGAATAGTGAATGATGCTGTCAGAAAGAATCTGTGTATTTGGCAGATGGCTGTAAAGCCTAATCTATTTTTAGTGTAATGACAGGGAAGACAATTGTGTCTCCGAGCAAGTGACTGTTCCTTGACTTTCAAGAAAAATTTAATTAATAGCACAGAACAATTCCTGTTATCTTTGGGTCTAGTTCCCTTAAACCTTTCAGTTGTTGAAGTTCACAGGATTCCTATAAATAAACTAACACTGAAAGTCCTTCAAAGAGAAGAGAGATCTGTAGATTGTGCTCACTGAACCAGTGGGTTGCAGTATGTTCTTGGAAACTCATATACCTGTTTTCACTCTGCTTATGTGAAATATTAAAGATCTAATTTCTCAGAATTTTTTAAATTATTATTTTAGATGGTGAAAGGGAATTATTTCATAACTTCATCTGCCATGCTTTGCTTTGGGTTTTCTTGATTTTTGCAGGTTTCTTTGAGCAGGGGGACTTGAAAGATGAGTTCATCTGAGGCTTTGGCAATTACTTTTCTTCTTTTTTTCCAGAACATTACAAAGGAAGACCAATTTTTTTTAACGTTTTTACTGTTTGATAAAAGTAAATTTGTTTTCTAGTTGTGTATTTGGTTTTTTTTTCTTATACAATTCCATTTCAACAAGTATTTTAAGAAGACAACCTGAAATAACTTCAGAAGTATGTTTTAAAACTCCAATATGTACCCATTTCTAAGCTGCATAACTGAAAGAAATTTTTGAATATTTAAGAATATTTAATTCTAGGTTGCTGAAAACCAAAACACATGTATGATTTGCAGGTGGTTAAATTCATTGGCTCTATTTTTATCTTCACCAGAGAAGTTCTGTGATATTTAGTTTTCTCCACAAGATGGCAATAGAAAGCTGTTGTAGTAGCCTGTAGAGGAATACTGTAATAGTACTAGATTGAAATATGTCAAATTAATGATTGACTCCTGTTTGCACAGTATCTCTAAGAGTAATGATATATTTCCTTGTATTCCAGAATGATCTAAAGCCTTCGGAAGCAAAGAAGAAAATCCAGCATGTTACATGGCCATGAAGTAGCTAATGGTGCTTGAAACATAAATATTGCTTCCATATTTTCAAATACATAGGTCATATTTAAACAGTTTAAATAAAATTATTTTAAGATTTACAGACTTAGTGAGATTCAGATTGCTGTGAAGTTTTAACACATTTAACAGCTCCCTGTTGTAAAGCTGGAATCACTATCACCAGTCACCTTAAAAGTATCCACTCTTGTACACAGCAGTTAATTATTTCTTTAAAAGGTGGTGATAATACACTATACTAAACCTCCCACTCTTAGCTTTCAAGATTATTATAGTTCATCTCCTCCATGCCACTGTGATCGACACATTGTTTCACTAAGATTCAGTTTTATTCCACAACTGGTTAAATAGTTAAAATAACTATTGAAATTTAGAGTGATCCCTAGAGCCTTCTTGGTTTTAAAAAGGTAATTAATTTAGGTGAGAAAACTGACCATTCTGCTGATAAGATAGTCTACAGAAGTTTTTTTTCTTTTTTGTTGCACAGGAGTGTAGAATTTGCAGTGCAAGTTAGGTTGGTAATAAGAGATGAACTATTTTAACAGCATTACTTCAAATTGAAGTTTCTCTTGATATACGAAACAAGGAATGCACAGATGGAAATACGTGACTAGACTGTTTGATAGGAAACTTCGAGAGGAAGTAGTGAACGGATTAGTGCCATGTTCTCTTAAACACACGGGCATATTTTATACATGCATAAGTGTAAAAATGTGCCAATGTAGCAAATTTGATTGTTTTCCTGGTTACAATCACGCTTATATAGTATTGGGAAAACCAGTGGAATGCAGACCAGTGCTTTCTCAGCTTACAGACAGTTGGAGAGGGACATGGATAGGAAGACAGAAGTACCTTGAGAGCATAAACTCATGTAATTTCAATCTAGGAAAAAATCCACAAATCTGTTTGTCCTTCCTTTGATAATTGAAGATGGATTTTGGTTTTCTGTGAAATCTGGTATTTTATCTGGATTATTAGTAGTGCCTCACAGGGCAAAAATCCAATTAAGTTGATGGAAATATTTTTATTAAAACTCATCGGCTCAGGGTGAAGCCAGTTTAGATCAGTTTTAGGTATGGATGGTAAATAAGAATAATAACAGTGCTCCCAGACTTGGTAAAACAAAAAAAGAATCAACTTCTGAATCCACTTAGTTAACCCAGTAAAAGAAGCTTGGTAGTGATCTGAAAGCTTGTTTACATTTTTAATACTGGTTTATATTGAAACCAAAAACTGTAGCTTGATTCTTTACTTTACAGAAGTTCTCCTTTCACTGTTATGATGTAAAAGGCACTCCTCAAATGCTGTAAAATGGTAAGAATGTGTGTTTTTAAATGGTGTGCTGTTTCCCTTTTACTAAACACTTGTGCAGTTTTTGTACTTGAGTACAGCAAACTTTAACATAATGTACATTTTGTATGTAAAGACTTGTCTTTTAAGTAGCCTTATCCTATTTAAATAAATTAAATTAAAAGCAAGTGAAACAGTGCTGCCTTTTTAATGTGATATAATTAAGCTTGTTCATTTTGTACACTTATATTTCAGTGGACTTGAAGTGATCACTTAAAGGGTAAGAGGGTGTCTTGGTTTGGAAAGACAGGTATCTGTCAGGGAAAACTGGAGTTGCCCTTGGAAAGGAGAATGTAAAACCCCCTCCCTCCACATTATTACAATTTTACAATTAGGAGCTTTCAGGCAAAAATATGGGAATGGGAATAACAGTTCTTTACTAGGAATATTAAAAATACAAATGCAGTAATAAAAAAAAAAAAAGGCAAACAAACAAAAATCCTAGAAAACCCTGATGGAGTCAGGAATACGACCTGACATCCTGTTGTCAGGGTGTTGGAAGCAGCCCATATAAGTCCTCCTGGAGTGACAGATGTGGTTCTGCTGGAGTAGAGATGATCCTGCTGTAGTGGTGGTGAGATGAGTCCAGTCTTCCTCTGAGAATCCAGTGGAAAAGAGGATGTCTGGGATCCCTGTGTCCCCATTTTATCTGGATAGGGAATGGTTGGCTCTTCCCCACTGGGTGGTGCATTTCACAATGGGATGATGAAATCTGTCATGTCACTGGTGAGCCTTAATGGCCCATTAACAGGAGATATGCCCCAAAGGGGGAGAAGAAGTCGAAAGAGATAAGAAACACTGAGAAGGCATCCACCCTCCTCCCCCTTGGAGTTACAAGAGATAATTAAAAATAAGCCATCCCCCAATTGCTTTCTACAGATGCAATAGAATACACTTTTTTTTTTTTTTTTTGGTTACATAACCCAAGACAAAGGGTCAGTAGCTGCTTTTAAGCTGTAGCAGCAGTTAAGAATCACAGGAAGTGTCATTTTTTGCACTTGTGTAACAGTCTGATGGGAATTCTGTTTTGTGGTTGGGTTCTTGTCAGTGGTCTAGAGTTCTGTATGTATTTTGTGTAATTCCAGTTTCTAAGAGCACATGTGTGTTGGTATGTGTTAAGGAGGGATATGCAGAACTGCACTGGAATAGTAGCATGATGCTGCTGTTGTGTGGGAGCAGTGCTGTTTCCAGGCTGGGATGCTTTTCAGCCTTGTCGTGTTTCACCTACCTTTCCCCAAAGCTGGCGCCATTTTGCCATCTGTTGTAGCACTTGGGAGGCAAGGTGCAAGCTGTGCTGCTCCCTCTGCCACCTTAGAATCATCAGGGTTGGGAAAGACTTCCAAGATCATCAAGTCCAACCTTCAACTGAATTCCACATGCACACTAAGTTGTATAACAAAGTCTGTGTCTATGTGTTTTTTGACTGCTGGCAGGGATGGTGGGTGACTCCACCATTCCCTGGTACCTTGTTCCACTGGTTTACCACACCCAATTAAGAAAATTTTCCTTATACCTGGCCTGAACTTCCCTTGTCAAAATTTGGGGCTGTTTCCCCTTGGTTTATCACAAGCTGCCTGAGAGAAGAGGCCAGGCTTCACCTTGCTATGATCTCCTTTCAGGCAGTTGTAGAGAGCAGTAAGGTCTCACCTCAGCCTTCTTTCCTTCAGGCTAAGCAACTCCCAGTTTCAGCCCCTTCACCAGCTCCGTTGCCCTTTTTCTCGATGCATTCCAGCCCCTCTGTCTTGCTCATAGTGAGGGGCCTAAAGCTGAGCACGTGGCTCAAGATGTGGCTTCTGATCAGTGCCAAGTATAGGGCACTACCCCTTTAGCTCAAAGGAGTCTTTCTTTTCTCCACAAAGTACTGATGCAGAGCTGTAGTGTGCTGGGGGAGGCCCTGAGGAGAGAGTGAGGTGTTTGCCCTCCTTTTAGAAGTGTGGATAAAGAGGGATTTTTCTGGCTATTTGCTACAGCTTTCATCATATAATTAAATCACCAAGGGATAGAATTTAGTCATTCACTGAGCTGTGATTAGCATAGTGTATATTTCAAAAATGTCAGCCAGCCAAGTTCTTCAAATGGTGTGCAATAAACTAAATCTGATCTGATACATCTGTTTAGATTGTTAAATTAATGAGAGGGGAATGACCTGTGAGCACTTTGCAGTTGGTGCAAAGTGACAAACTCAAGAGTGGTGGCAGGAACTAGGAGCAAACTTTTCCTAACCAGTAGCACACAGACTAAGTTTATTCCTAAATCTTAATTTCACATCTGGAGATTCCTGTTGGAGGCATGACATATTTCTTTCCTTTTTTTTCTGAACACAAATGAATTCCATCTGGAAGGTGTGCTGGGACTGTACATTGCATAACATGGCCATATTTCTTGCAGTTTGCTTTGGAAAAAGGTTTATCTTCCTTTGTATTGTTTCTTTTTGATGTTACTGTCCTGCCAGCATGCTGTTGCTGGCAGTTGCTGCTGTGGTAAACGTAGCAGAAATTATGCTACAACAAAAGGTATTACATACCCAAACAGAGAACAGAATTAAAGCATGCCCTACTATAGAAGTTAAGCTTCTGACTTCAGCATAGATAGATAGATGACTTTTGAGTTGTCTTGACCTCCTTGCTTGCTGAGAAGAAAAATATTTTGGGCTTGAGTTTAGAGCCTATGAACACATTTTGTCAGCTGCAGTCAGTTCACTGTATGTTTTCACACACTTATTTATTTTTGCTAACAGTTTTCCCACTGACTTCAATTAGTAAAAGACTATGTTGTACAGCAGGGCCCTTCTGAGAATTATCTAAACTTCACAGCCCCAAAAATTGGGTGCAAAAAGGATTGTGTTTGTATGCATTGTGTTTCTTCAGAGTGTGAAAACATTTCTGTAAATATTATGTAAATACAATTATGCCACAATCGCAGTTTTGTTTTAAACTATTTTATTTTGAAAAATACAATGTGCAGTGTAATGTCAACTAACTGGAATACTGACACTGTTGATCAGAATTTGTACTTCACACAATGATCAGCTAGACATGCAATAAAATATGTACCTGTCATGAAGCACTCCCACTGTTTCATCATTATCTCTTTATGGCATGTCACAAATCCATGTACACTGAAACACACTCTACTTTTGCAGTCTTTCTACAGACTTGACAGCACACACTAGTCACTTAGCTCAAGAACACTGGGGTTACACCAGCCTTATTGGAATTGAATGGCCTTTGCCATTGATTTCAGTGGGCTTGAAGGCTTCACTCTGAATATCCACCTATGAATGTATTGTGTGTGAACTGTATCACTTGCTTGTAACTGGAATATTTTTTCGGAAAAAAACCCAAACCCATAAAAATAGTATGTCAAAAATGACCAAACAGTTTTACATCATGGGTTTTTCATTAGTTTTTGTTATGGGTAGAAATCTTAAACACCAACACTGCTTTTAGCAATTTTCAAGTTGTTTTCCGTCCAGATTTGGACAGTATAAAAAAAAAAGGTTAAGAAATGTTAATAGTACAGTGAGACACAGAGTGGCAAAGCTAGCTCTGAACATCCATGTGTTTCTGACTACATACTGCAAGCACGGCTTTCCTCCCTTCTTCCTCACCTCTTAGTTTGAGCTTTAAATATCCTTTCCACATTCAGGGCAAAGGATATCATCCCTTTCTGTGAGGAAGCCACGACCCACCAATGAGAGGGAGCACTTCTTACAGTTAAAGCAATCATTATGCCACTGCCGTTCTTCAAAAGAGATGTACTTGGTTCCTCCGAGTCCTGTTTGAAAAGCAAAATCGTTCTGTTACAAGAAAAGAATAGCAGGTCAGCCATCAGGTCATGCAGAGTGACATGGAGCTCTGACATACAGCAGTGAAAAAAATGCCTCTGTGACAAATCTATTTGTTGCTGTGCTAATTTTGTCACCCTTATTCTGTAGTGAGTAATATTTTCAGCCTCAAATACTTCTATTTCTTTCAGCAAATTTAATGAGCAAGGCTGTTATCCCTAGTGATAATGGCAGAAATGAACTTCTATGGGATGGCTCTGCAACATACAACAGAAAAGCAAAGCACCTGCCTCTGAACAGAATTCTGGTAGTTTTTTACAGAAAGTTTTATGGTGCCTGAGTATGTTAAGTTAAGTTATGTTTTGTAGAGGTGCATTTAGATAATTTAAAAAAAAGTCTGTTGTGTCATGACTTAATTTATAGCTCTGAAGGAAGAATGCCTCAGGAAAAGAAGCAGGTTATTAAAAAAGCATTCCAGAGTTTGAGGCTATGGTAGTTATCATCAGGTGTATTGAAGCTGTACAGAAGAAAAAAAAAAAAAGGGAAAAATGTCTCTTAGTAGTAATTCTCTTTTGTTTAACCTCAAAAATTACTAGTTGGAGCTCCACGAGAAGATTTAGTTGGGCATCTCTTGTATCAGATCAGATTTTTGTTTAGTTTTGCCTTTAGTAGCAACTCAACACACAAAACCACCATGAAATGTAAAGGGACCAGCCACGAGAGACCTACCACTGATGGGGTTTGTGCACCCAGCACACTTTTTGGCGTAGAGGTTGCAGAAGCAGCTCAAGCAGTATGCAAACTCATCCCTGGAGGTGAAGCGCTGCCCAGACAACTGCTTCTTGCATGCAGTACACACGAAGCACTCCTTGTGCCACGGCTGCTCCCGGTAGGTAACGCCTCCTGTGGTGATAGCCTGTTTCAGGAAAAAAAGACATGACAGTGTTTTCTTAAGTGCGGAAGGTTTGTATTTTCATTTGGTGAAGAGGAAGTGGGAAATTTAATGGGTGGGAGGAGGGGAAGAAGACAGCAACAGCAAGATTATAATTTTGCTTGGAGTTGACCTATAGAAAATCATGCAAGTATTTTATTTTAATTTCCTCATTTATAAAAAGAAAACTCATCCTAAAAGTACTTAATTCTGCATATATTGTAAAATCTTACTCAACTGTACTTTCTTTTTCAAGCTACTCTTTGTATGTTGCTTTTCATATGCATGTACTAGAGTTTGTCTCATCACTGTCCCTTTCTTCAAGGTGGAGGAATTACCTGATGTGTTTCAACTTCTCTCTTACTTTCTTTGGGAAAGACTGGTTTAGTTAATATTTTAGATGAAGTATTTACTTTCTGCTTCTCCAGACTTTGTCAGGGCATCTCTTACAAGTAAGTGGAACTGATATCATCTCCCAAAACCAGTTAATCTTCTTACACGTACAAAAATGAGATATCCTGCCTAGTTGGATATAAAATGGGATGGACTTCAATCCCTTAGGTTTCACGTAAGCAAAATAAGAGCGCTACCTTCTTGCACTGGACGCATTGCATGGCAAACTGCTTTTCATAGCAGGGCACACAGAAGTTTTGATTGTCCTTAGGGATGAAGCTCTTTGTCCCAATAGGCTGCTGGCAGCGGTAGCAGATAAAGCAGGTCTCGTGCCAGCTGTTGCCCTTGTATTCCATTTTCCGAGTACCTGTAATGAGACCAGAGCATCAAATGGCCTTCTGGATGAGATAGATGCAGCTTGTAGCCCTTGTTTGCCTGGCAACTGGCTGTTACTCAAGAAGCATTGCAGCTATGAGCTAGAGGCTATTTCATGTTCCTACCAGCTTTGCAGGACATTTGGTACCATATTAGGTTTTTGGAGAGCAAGTGGTTCTTCTCCTACAAATAAGAGAAACCTTTATTGCAAATAGCTACAGCCTAGAACAGCTTTTTGTGGTATTATTAGGCAAATAATGAATTCCAATGTGCAGGAAGATTCAAGCGAATTGGACAGACACCAATATAAGCTGGTGTTAGTACTGAGTGGAGGTAAGGCCATTCCTCATTAAAGATTGACCTCATTCATACCTGTTCCTACCTGTTCATACCTGACCTCATCCATATCTGTTTTGTTTCTTTTCACATAGCAGCAAGGTACCTGGTTAATTACAGACCCAGAGAATGATTTGGGCTGGAAGACACCTTAAAGATCATCTAGTTTTAAATTCTTTGCCATGACAAGGACACCATTCATTGGACTAGGTTCTCAGAGCCTGATCCAACCTGGCTTTTAACTCTGCTAGGGAAGGGGCATGCAATTCCTGGCAAGCATCTTGCCTCCCTTCCCCAGTGAAATATAGTCACTGTCTGAGACAATGGATTATTTAATAACTGCTCAACAGCCTTTTTCTTGTTCTCATTGAGGCATATTATAAGTTTGCAATTATTTCCAGCTCAAGAACACCTATCCTAAATATTTTTTTCTCTCTTGAACCTTTCAGTAAAAAAGAAGCTTTCTCTCTCTTAAGCTGAATTGAAAATATGGTTGAAATGTGGAATTTAAACAATGCTTTCTTGAAAAGCAGAAAAGTGGTCTGGTAGTTAGGAATTAAATACACTCTCCTAGAACAAAGTTTTAGGGTTCTGATAGTGTTCTTTGCAGATCCAGTCCACAGTATGGCAGATGGACTCTGAACCCTTCCAGGAAACTGGAGATGCCCTATTATATGGATAAATTTCTTTGCACAAGTTATGATTTCCTATGCACCAGTTTGAGTCTGAATATTTGATGCTGGTCAGAAGGATAAACAAACAAATGTTCCTGCAGCTCTGCATCACTTCTGGAGCCTGTAATAACAAACATGAAGTCAAATACTTGGAAGACTGACAAGCTCATTGAGTTGGCTAATGATGAAGAACCACACTAATGCCTTTGATGCTAATTCTGCACACCCCTATTACTGCAGGGCGAGGCTGTACCATTTTTCCCCTTCTCAAGCATTAATTAATCTTTATTTACTAGTTGTATATTTTTCTTCTTTTATGATCTCATTAAATTCTGCTGAGAGGCATACCTCAGGATTTGTTTGTTGGTTTGTTTCCTTTTAGAATTGACTTGCATCTGTAGTAAGTGAAATGTCAATTATCTTTATTTCTGATGCTTACATTCTTCAATATTTCTGCTCCATTTTATTAATAAACAACTTCTACAAATGTTACCCTCTCTATGAAGGTAACTTTCTATATCATGCCAAGGGGCAAATAAATCAGTCCTTGAAAGAATAATATTCTCGGAAAAGGTGAATAATCTTTTTTAATAGGCTAGAATTTTATTTTCACATTTTCAGCTCTGCTCTCTTTGGGATGTTGCTACTGAAGCTCAAAGCAGGGAGAGCTGTTTTGTTAGCTGCTAGACTGAAATCAGCATGTGTTGAGTTTGCAGAAGGACTGAAAGACCAAGCCTGTAATCACTTAAATGAGCACATCATGATAAACCTTCATTAAATCTACATTTTACATTTAGTGGCTCAAAGCAAAGGTCAAGTTTAGCATTAACAACCTCCACAAAGGCTATCCAACCACTTGCTGGTTCTTTCAAAATGAATTATGCTTCCACTGGTGACCATCCTCCTCTGCTGCAGCTCCTGTTCCACCACAATGTGCTGTGTAAGTAGGAAAAACATGCTGAGTGCACTGCTCAGCGTGATGACATCTCAGCTATCTTGGGTAAGCAGCCAGAGACCAGTGGGTAGTCATAAAGCTTACAAAAATTAATTTCTTGTCTTTTAGGTTATAAAAGAAGAAGGGATTCCGTGACACCGAATCCAGCCTCCATTACTAAACATCAGTGTATAGCTGGCATAACAGAAAAAAGAGATCCTTTCAGTAGATCACTGACAATGGCAATTAATCCGATGAACAGTATTAAAAATATATACTCATAAAATTATAGAAGCATAGACTCAGAGAATAGTTTTGCTTGAGAGGAACCTTTAAAGATCATCTAATCCAAGCCCTCTCAGTAAGCAGGGATATCTTCAACTCAGTGGGGTTGCTCAGAACCCCATCCAAACTGACCTTGAATTTCTGACCTTTTTGCAGGCATGGGAAATCTACCACCTCCCTGGCTAACCTGTTCCAGCATTTTACCTTACCCCCTCTTTGTAGAACTCTTATTCCTTCTAGCTAATCTAAATGAAACATCTTTTACTTTCAAACTGTTACACTTTGTTCTATTGCAACAGGCCCTGCTGAAAAGTCTGTCCCCATATTTGTTAAGGGTCTCCTTTCAATACTGAAAGGCTGCAATCAGGTTTCCCCAGAGCCTTCTCCTCTCCAGCCTGAACAAGTCCAACTCTCTCGACTTGTATTTATAAGCCAAGTGCTCCAGCCCTACTTGTGGACCTCCTCTGGACCTCCTCCAACAATTCCATGTTCTTCTTGTGTTGAGGTTGCCAGAGCTGGATGCAGTACTTCAGTTGGGATTGCTCAAGAGCAAAGTTATGGGACAGAATGACCTCCCTTGACCTGCTGCCCATGCTACTTTGGATGCAGCCCAGGATGCAACTGGCCTTTGAGGATGTGAGTGGACTTTCTGTGTCATATAGTTCCAGCTTTAAAGCTAGCACTGGCTGTTCCAAGCATGCCAGTTTTTATTGCTGTGTCAGCAAAATGGGTGTATATGGAATAATAGGAGATGCCTAAACTCGGTCATGAATAGATATTAGATATATATTAGGTCATCTGTTTCTAAATATTGCCCATTTCATGATCAAACCTTCATTTTTACACCCAGGAGCAAAATGTGGGTTTCTCTTTTTATCTCGGATGACCAATGTCAGAACCAGCTGACAAAGTAACTAGTAATCATTATGGAGTGTGTATGAGGATTCTTCAAATTGCCTTTTAATTTTTTATTTCTGCACTGATAGCACTTCAACTTTAAAGTCCTCAAATCATCACAGAATGCTACAGTATTCATGTGAGAAGAACAGGTTTTAGCAATTACTAAATCTATTACTGTAACTTCAAGTTTCATGTTAGAAAAGAAGATAGCTCTTTCCTATTTCTTCATATCATTGTACTCAAGAAGAACCTCAGAGGCATTTTGACCAATTTTTCATCTGTCTGGGAGAAGCTAAATTTAGAGTAATTAGACAAAAAGTTTCATGTGAATGAAAGTTCTTCCATGAGCCATTATGGATTTTACATGTTCTGGCCACGGAAGTGGCCTGGAATGCACTCTCACAGTTTTTTACACTGTTAGCATGACTTAGTAGAGATAGTCAAGGAGAAACATTTCTCACAAATGTTCCTGAGTTTAGGCTTGATATTTAGTCCGAAAAGTGAGCATCCTAACCTGGCATAATAGTCTTCCTGCACTCATTACATTTGGAAGAGTATTCATTGGAGTAGCAGTCAGTACAAAGTAGATGTTCCTCTTTTGCAGCAAAAGGTTTGTCCACCAAGGAATTCTTGCACTGGAAGCAGTGGAAGCAGGTTTCATGCCAATGGCGATCCTTGTAAGACAGATCCTGCAGAAATCCGAAACCACAGAGTAAGTGGAATGAATGGTTTGCACAACTGGAAGCTCACAGAATGCACACACACCCAAAGCTGAACTCCAGGCAGGAGCTGGGGCTAATTTGGAGAAAACAAAATGTTCTGCAAAAGGGAACTTACTTTGCTGCAATAATCAAGAGCAGCTCATGACAGCTATCAACCCTTTTTCAGTTCAAGGTACCCCTTTTTGTACTTGACAGAGGAGCAGCTAATTTCACTTAGGTATTTCCTTTGAGAATAAAGGTCTGCTTTTGAGTTGGATTAAAACTTGTTAACCTGATATGTATAATAAACTTCCCCTGTTAGACTGAACTATTGCTGATTTCTAGTTCATTTTATAGATATTTACTCCTGAACAGAAATATTTTTTTTTCCTAATTGTGTTCGGGTATTTTTTGACAGATTTACACCAAGGGTGGAATGAGTCTGTTCTCTTTGGGTTTTTTTCACTACAACAATTGTTTACTGGCACTTTTGGTTTACCTATCTTTCAGATGTGGATTGTACTGAAAGATACAAGACCACATTGTACCTGCATCCAGTGATCCAGAGTACAGGCCAAGGGATTAGTGTGGGCATGTTAGTATTTAAAATACTCTTCACAGTGGTTCCTTTTATTATTTGAAAGCTCAAAATTGTGACCTAAAAGGGTGGATTGTGCATTTTAAAATTTAAATTACGGTGGCCTGTTCATGTGACACTTGAACAGAGTCTTTGGACTTCAGACAAAATAGAGCTTGGATGATTACAAGCAACAGTGTCTGTCCCAAAATACAGAGGCTCTGGTTTGGGTTGGAAGCATGAAAGGCTAGAATTGTCATGAATAAGGAGTATAAAAACTCAGCCAAAATAAGTCCTCAAATTCTAGCTCAAGATCTACTGTGTATTAATTGCAGACACTAAACTAATTGGGTTAACTGAAAGAGAAGTGCAGGTTATAGAATAATGAATTCCAATTTTTCAGTTGTGTGAAGCATTACAAAGTGTTCATACCTGATCTGGCTGTACTATGTCAGCCAGTACAGCCACAGGCAACTCCAAATGTGCAATCTTAGCCCAGAGCAAACAAAAGATATCACAGATTTAGGTTAACCAAAATAACAGTGTGTCTTTGGGAGCCTTGTTCTCATAAACAACTAGCAGGAAAGATTGAAATACTTTCATCTAGTTCAGCTGATATATGGAATATTGTTAAACTCTAATAATTTCTGTCAGAATTTGACCATACAATTAAGTATTTCTGTTTGGACATCTGTGCTACACTACAAATTTTTTGAATCATTGTGAATAACAATTGATACTCAGTGTATCTTTGGTCTCTGACATTGCACTCTGTGATAAAACACTTAACTTCCACTTTACAACTTTCAGACAGTTGTTTATTCAGCTCTTCTATTCATTTCAGTTAATTCTTTTGAAACAACACAAATTTCTGACTGTAAAATTTTAATCTTTTCTAATAGCAAATTCAAACCAACCTTCTTTGGAAGTTACATTTTTTGTCTTCTCTTTTAAGTGAAGTCAAATAGCCTAAAATATGAGCTTCTGGTCTCATATTTTCAACAGAAAAATATGATATATAGTTTTTCCAAAAGAACTGAAGTTTGCCTTTTAGAAAGTAGAGCAACAGATCTGATTTTCTTTCTCTTGTAACATGATGTATTCCATCATTTTCCCTCACTAGCTGTCATTTCCTATTTTTGCAATTTTCAGCAAGATATTTTTTTAATATTCAAAATTTATATGCTGATGTATGCTTATTTTATGAATGAAATTATACCCTGAAGAAGGTAAATGCCTTTAGAAGAGGAGCAATGAAGACAAAGATAAGGTGTCAATGGTGAAAGATTTGATCTCTGAGTCAGTTATGATGGCAAGATTTTATAGGCTGTAGCTGGGTAGGTGACAGTAGCAGATACTTGATCAGGATGAAGTCATGAAGCAAAACTACAAGAAAAAGTACCCAACATAAAAAGTGGATTGGATAATGTTTAGCTGCTCTGGATTACTATAACAACTATTGTCACTGAATGTAGAGAGAGTCTAAGATGTCTGGCTTTGACAGTAGAGTATTAGACCGATGAAATAGATATTGCTTTCTCTCCCTGAATGTCTCACATCTGAAAGCAAGGAAGTCCAAGATACTATGAAACCATTTATGTATCATGAGTGTTTAAGGTCACTGAAAAGGAGGTTTAGTCTATTTCAGCATGTATATATTACTGGAGCCTTTGCTTGTCTATAAGCTGTGGATGTATTGATCTGGAGCAAATTCTATACCAGAAAAGCATATGCAAAAACTGACTTAAAGCTTTCTGAATGTCAGGCTGCTTCTCTGTTAAGGAAGAACATCAGATTTACTCTGTGAATTCCAGTTTATGCTAGCTGATTGTAACTCACATAAATCTGTTTCAGCAGAAGGTACAAATGATATACAACTAATCCTTGCTGTATTTTCTTACTCTCATTATGGCATCCACAAAGAAAATTTTGACAAGATAACTGTTAACACTGGCAAGATCAAGTTTTACAGCTTCTCCATAGCTCTGTATAGTTTTGCTCCAGCATGGTTTATTTGGTCTCTAGGGTGGGACTGCATGTTACTCAGAGAACTTTTTTTTTAAAAAAACCCAGAAGATACCCCTAGACTAGGGTTACCAGTTAACTGGGTTAAGCTTAGGCTCTTCACACCCTGCATGTATATTGTCTTCTCCTCAGGCTTTTAAAGTCTAAGCAAACTGAAGTCATTATGCAGCACCATTTCTCTTGAATGGGGTTTCATCAGGGACCCAGTAGGAAGAAGGAGTTTAGAGAGCTTATTACCAGAGCAGTAACTGTAAATGTTGTTCCTGTTTTTTTTGCCTCCCACAATCGTCTTTTCAGAAGGCTGAATGTAGGAAATGGGCTAGGCCAACTAAATGCCATGCAGATTTTACCTACACATACCCTGTAGCTAAACACTTAAGTATGTTAGACTGGCACATACCTGTAAAAGGGTGTTGAGAAAAAGTAAAAACAAGCAATATTGTGCTGAACTTAGCCCTTACGTATATGAGAAGACATTAAGGTATTTTTACCATTTCTTTTTTTTACCTTTCCTCTTTTACCATTTCCCTTTACAAAAACTAGCCTGTGATTCAGTGATGAGGTGAAAAAGTTGTATGTTGGGATAGGGTTTAAACATTAAAAATGAGAAAAATAATTAATTTTCTCCTTTCCTGATCCTCATTACTGGAGGTTTTATTTTTTGTTTAGTTTATGTGTGAGAATGACCCTTTTGAGCCATTTTTGGCCTGCGTGCTGACACAGTAGCTGCATCTCACAATCCACTCAATTTAATTTTCACGTTTCACAGAGAGAGTTTTCACCCCCTTCTGCCTGCCAAGGCCAGCTTGTGGACTGAATTAAACAAAGGATTACTGCAGGTATTTTCTGTGTTTGCAATGGTTTCTATACCATAGGATCTGCAAGGAAAGTATTAAAAAAGCCAAAGTCAACCAAAAGTAACCCTTCAGCAGTTAAGCAAATGGGTACAAGATGTATGGATTTCCAGAAATAAGCACAAAACTGTAGGTGTGGTGAGCATTCACCAGGGACTTAGCCAATAAAATGTCGATTTTTCTAGAAAAAGTAAATTTCTCATATAAACCATTGGCATATGGATAATGTGTAACAGGTGTGAGAGAAATGACATCATGTTTTCATACTGCCTGCTGGTGCCTCCTACCACTCAGTATATGAAGTTTTTAATTTGTCTGTGAAAGTTTTGTAAGCATCAACTAGAGCTGTTTACAGCTAACGAATTGGCCTATGCCCAAAGGTGTCATTCAGACATATGTTGTCATTCCAGGATTTTTTGGTGGAAAAGTCTTGTTCTTTTACAATAATGAACAAATTAGTTATTACTCAGTTATGTTCACAGTTACCTATAAGCTACCTTAGAAACTAGAAAGATAGTGAAGAAAACTCTGCCCTGACTTGAATTCAAGATAAGTTTCTCTATGACATTGTTGTCTTGTGGGCTCTCTGTTCTATAGCTAAAACACAATGTGAAAATCCACCATCAGTTTCATCCTCTCAAGAGTCCAGTGCTGTCAGAATTCAAGTATTTTAAGTGTCCTCTTCTCAGCACCTGTGGGTTCACTTTGGTGTTACCCTGTCAGTTGTAGAAGGTTTGACTGTAATTGGGAGGGTGAGAAAGAAGGAAGTTAAGAGCATCAGGTTCTCGGTGCAGCTTTTCCCAGGGTAGAGAAGGAATGATGGCCAAAAAGGGACTTGCAAAGGAAAAACTGATGTGAGAACTATGTGGGACTTTCCAGGTTGTAATGTGGATATAAGTGTGGACACCACTGCCAGATGCAGAGGCCTGGATGTGACCTTTTCTCATGACACTGTCACTCTCTTAGGTTTTTATTCCAAATTTCACATTTTTAGATTATGTTGAGCATACAAACAAACTGGAATCCATTCCGTACACACAGCAAAAACACTAGTTCCATTCCCAAATATATTGCAATCTATCTTATTTGTTCAGTTGAAAAATTAAAAGCAATTTGTAAAAAGATTTATGTAAAAAAGCATACATATATGTGTGTGTATTTCTTATGTATATATATACCTATGTACCCATACAGTTTAATGAGCAGAAGCCTGATCTTTTTGTGACTGTTTCATGGCTGAATTATGCTCAGTCATACAGTGCATACACCTCATCTGAAACTTAACTTGTGGCTGAGGCACTCATAAGGGCTCTCTCAAATGTGTCCTCTAGTGTCTGTTACTGTCATTGAAAAATTACTCTAGTTTTCTTCTCAGTGACACATTCATAGGATCTCTTTTTCTACCCAAAGATCACTTTTTTTCAGACTTGCAGGAATTTAAGTTTCAATTTTTATCCATTTGTCAGAATTTGCTTAAAATTGGTCAAAAGCTACACCATGAAATATGGGCAGGCACAAACAGCAGCCATAGAAACAAAAAAGGACACTTTTGTTTCTGGCACTTATAGCTCTTTAAGAAATCTTCATTTACTATCTCTTAGTTGTGTTTTCCACATATAGTTCTGGTTCTTTACATAGATAAAATATTCTTAGATTGCAGACGGTTGGGGCTTTTTCTTTTTTTTTCCTATCTGATACTAGAGTGTGTCTCAAAAGTAAAGCAAAGTAGTATATTGGATAACACCCACACTCCCTAAATACATAAAACTGGGTTTAAAAGTTCAGCCCAATTAATTCCTGAATACTTTGACTGAGATTTGTTGAAGCTGGTCCAAGTTTTTAAATTCTTGACTATCAGCACATGGAAATATTTTCTCAGGGGATTAGAAAGAGACCTTAAAACAAAAGCACATTCTGGAACGAGGCAGGAATATTTTGCTTTTTCAGGTCAGGCCAGACCAGCTGTATCTCATCTCTAACCTGAATATTTATGAGCTGTAGGAAAGCTGGCAATTTTGTACCTTCTTACAGATTATTGCCAGTTCCCTGTCTTGCTGGTGAAACATATTTACCTTTTTAAGGCTTCTGAAATGGACTTTCCTACTGATTTGCCAATAAGGTGTTGTAGATCAATTTGCAAGGTATGAAACATTTATTTTTTCCAATCTGAGTAAGCATATATTTTTACATCTCTGAACTAGTGACTGAGTGGTGGTATCACTAATGGGAATTAGTTTGTCTTTCTAGAGGTACAGATCAGCAGTGGGAAATTAAAAATCAGATATCCTTGGGTCAGTGAAGAATCCTGTGGCCATGCAATGCAAATTGCAGTTCTACTGCAATCTCACTCTGTCAGTGAAAGTCTTGCCCAACTTTGAACAGGTCAATGTTATGCAAGGAAGATATATACCACATGGAGTCTGCTGGTAGCTGTATAACAGACACTTCACTGGATGGCTCCTGTCTTCATTCAGGCAGGTTGAAACTGGCATGAACTCCTGTTGTTTTAATAAATTTAAAGGAAATACAGGTGATCACAACTAATCTGTACCAGGCAGGTTTTTCCACGTATTGTAGCAGTGCATAACTCAAGCAAGGAAGGCCTCTGTTCTGTCCATCCCATTCTTTAATTAGACTCCACTATCATCTTTCTGTATTTAGAAGGTGATTTTTTTTTTCTAGCTCTATCTGATTTATTGCTTGGGTCAGCATTAGCTAGATTTCTCTGACCTCCAAGTTAGCACCTTGGCTTGAGTGGGTCTTGTCTCTTGATGACCACTGAAGTGTGGTCACTGCAAAGCCAGCAGTGGCTTAGCTCCCTCTGACCCAAAAGTAGGCACACTCAGCTTCTGCCACCCTTTCAGATGCCAGCTGACCCTGAGGAAAGGCTTTCCCAATGAATTAAAAAGAATTTCTCACATCAGAGCATCAGATCCTTCTGTGCTTTACAGGAGTGCATTTCTATTGCCATGCCAGGTAGAGAAGGGTTTGCCAAGTGAAATGATACAAAGCAGGTACAGGGGCCCAGAAAACATGCTGTCCCATCAAATGAAACCCCTGTGTAGCTGTTAGGCTGGATCCTTTCAGATCTCACAGCTCAGTATCCGGGCTGCTCTGCCACGGTCTCTGTAACAAGACACAAATCTGACCTACCTTGCAGTCAGCACCAATAGGATTTTTGCATTCCTCACAGGTGTTGGAATAAAGGTTTTCATAACATTTCACACAGTAGGGGCTGTCCTCCTTCAGGATGTACTTCTTACCAAACAGAGACTCTTTACAGTAGTGGCAATCAAAGCGTTCGGTCATGGTGTCTGGGGTCCAGCTACCCTGCCACAAAGACAGGAACAGGCACAGGTCAGACTGAGCTACACTTGACCCAATCCCCCAGGAAAAGTTTATCAGTTCTTGTTTATCACACTGCACCTCAGTTTTAATCCAACTTTCAACCAAATGAATGAACACAACAGGCAGAAACTGGGCTATAAATTTTTCAGTGCAGCCCATCTAAATTAGCCATCTCTTGATCCATTTTTGGTCAGACCTTGTGTTAGAGATGAGAGGGAGGACAAACCCTCCCTCTGAGGAATTCTAGTGGGATTTGTAAATGAAATTTGACCTATAGGACTCCAACAAGAAGGTCTTTCCCTAGGGGATGGAGGGAGTCAGGTCCATTAAGAGTATGAGCCAGCTAATTTTCAGAAGCTCCTGTACAAGGGAAGGTTTACACTGCTAGTAGACCACAGTCATGCACAGCCTCAGGCACTACAGTTATGTGCTTCTGCACCTTCCTTTTCTGCATTCTCAGTAAGCCACAGTCTGGCAAGCACTCCCCCACAGGCAGACATCAGCCCTCCATCTCTGCTCATGCGTGGCACTATGGGCTCGGGAGGTGTAGGGTCAGTGACTGTGTGCCTGATTCTCCTCTCATGCAACTGGAGGAGTTATCCAACTGTAGCTTGTCCCATACTATACAGCTTGTCCCAAGCTGTAGTGTATTGGGACACACATGGGAGTTGGCTCCCAGGTGTTCTGGTTCCAACAAATGTCAAACAATTATTATGGAAGGGAAAAAACAAGTAGAAGAAATTGTATATGACATTTCAGCTTGTCTGAATTAGGGACAATTGATGTTTGCTCCTCAGGTTTTGTTACATCTCTATCATTTTCTGGATGCACACCCAAGCAAAGATGACACAAATATTTGATGGATATTTATTATTGCCTGGATAATTTATTTGGGTTTCATTACAGTCATCACCTTTCTTAACCTGAGGCTTGCAGCATGTGTTGCACCTGAAATCTGTTTGGAGGTTACAGCTGGAGCAGGGCATAGCTGCCTGCTTAGGAAAGGGAATTTCCCAAGCAGAAGGTATGTGCCACCTGGACTTCATGATCTTCAGTGCCTGCCAGGCTGCATCTCCTCTTCAAGCCACATCTGATCTATAAATCCGTAAAAGTTTTGAGTACTCATAGCTTAATTGGCTACCTCTGTCTTTCACGCACAAGTGACATTTACAGCAACTGCAGTCCTTCCACCAACTTCAGCTCTCAGTTTTAAACAAAATGTTTCTTGCTTAGTGTTCTTGGCACAGGTTGCTGATTTCTGGAGTTTGTCCTCTCCCTCTGGCAGTGGGAGCCACCCATAGGGCATTCTGAAATCCTGAGTTCTCCTACAGGATTTCAGTTTTTATTATTATCTTTCTTTCTATCTAGCTGGGATGTGAGAGAGAAACTGGGAGTATGTAGGGTGCTCCTCGTCCCTAAGGAGTAGAGAGGATCATAGAACTGATAAGGAGATGTGCTGGAGAGAGAAGTGCAATGACTACCCAAAGCTCCCCTCTAGCCCATTGCCAACAGCAGCAGCTAGCAGTGGAAGTATAAGGCAGGAGAACAGGGACAATACAATGGGACATTTCCTTAACAATTGCTTCCAGCAAGCTAGTCTTCTCTTGAACTACACCTGCAGTCTTTACCAGAACATTTAAAAGGTGATCATGGATTTTCCTCTGTTTTGAGCCTGTTTGCACCCCTAACCTACATAATAGGTTTGGACTTTCCTGGGAAAGAACTAGCCAGGACCTAATTTCCTTCTGGAGTAATCTCAGTAAAATGAATGGAGTCAGATTAATATACACTGAGTTATATGTGTAGACATATGACTAAGTCTGAGAGTAATAGCTTTTGTTCAAATAGTCTGTATTTAGGAAAGAAATCCATACTTTTTACCAGACTATACAACATATTTTTTTCCAAATGATAGGAGTTTCTTGCCCATTTAATGTGCATTATTGCTAAGGTAAAATATGAGCAGAAACCACTTATGAACTTGCATTTGTCACCCTTCTTCAGAATTACTTCTTTCTAGCCCTGATTTAAAAGTAGATGTGTGACACTGAAGAGTGAAAAAAATCTCTGCAGTCATGATGTGTAAAAGCAAAATCTATAGAGTGTGATTCCTTTACAGGTTTATACCATTTCATCCAAAGCTGCTAAATGTAAAATTCAGAAGTGTATTGTGACTGGAAAAAGGACTGTTCCCTTAGAGGTGGACATTCCTGTCTCTTGAGTGCTGTATTGTTTTCTGGGTGCATTTCACAGGAGTAGAGGCAAGCCTTATGTAATATATGTATTTAATAATTTATATAATAATGTAATAATTTAACAATTCAAAATAACCCAGCAATTATTTCATAGTTGCTGCCACTGTTTCAGAAAATACCTGGGCACTGCCCTCCTATCCTGAAAGGGATCTTGTTTTGTTAAAGGTGCTCTAAGATTGTCCCAGGGGATTGTCTCCCTCACCCTGAGCAGGGAGAGGCAGTCCTCATTTCTACATCTCAAACAGATTTAGGGATAAACTCTGCTCTATGAAACTCTGCAGGGGCAGCTCTGGATGAGAATTGAGGAACAACTCTAGAGATCTGGGAAACTGAAAGAAAAGATCTGCATTTTGGCTTTATTTATGTGAACCTTTTATTGGATCTGGGACCAATTGTGGATCCAATATCTCTTAAAGTTATGAATTCAGGTTCATTCAGTGAGCTGGAATTAAGGGTGAACCATCCCAAAATTCCAGGCTGTTTAAATCCAGGCCTTGGACTGTATCTCATTATCTACTATGTGGTATTTTGAACATATTGTACAGATTTTTTTTCCTGCTCTAGAGAGAATTATATGTGAGGTACTAATGGGTCCTATCTATTAAATACTAGAAGGACTTTCAAACAAATAATTTCACGGTTGTCTTACAATCAAGAGATGTAAGATCACACTGAGCAATATTTTTCCTGTCACTTTGTACACATGGCCCCTTACTTTGTCAGTCCATTAATTCCTGTTATATAAAATTCTCTCATGTTCAGCTTAGTGCAGGATTTATGTACTGTTTTGGACTTCAAGGAAAAAAAAAAACAAAACAGGAGACTTGCACGTCTGTGGATGGACACAATTTGCAATTCAACCTCTCTGTCACTGATCTTTTTCTTTCTCTTGTGTTTGATACTTGTTGACCATAAGGCAGTGTGGGACAGAGGCTCTTCATTATTACACCTCTTTGTGGTAAAAGGTCTTTGGATTTTATCACTGTAGTCATGCTATACTTATGTTTTTTCAGATTGCTCCCAACATAATCATGACAGAGAAATTGATTTTTTTCTGCCATTCAGTGTTCCTCCAACAGCATCAGACATAACAAGTACCTCTCCGAAAGGGAAAGAGCTTTCTGTTGCATGCCCAAAAGAGAAGCTACAGCTTATGCCAAATGTTACTACTACCCACACTGTGTCTCACAGGAAGTAAGAATTGGCAGGAAAATTACCAAAAAGTTAGTAGACTGGCTCAAATTCTATGCTTCTTTCCTCCTCTTTCCCTGTTGGCTCAGTCTAATTTTACTGGCAGCAATTCCTAAAGTTTTCATGTTACCATATAAATATTAGGGCTCATCATGTCATGTAGAAATTATCCAGTGCTGTCTCATCCCATGACACAATTGACTTCTGAAAAATCAGACCTTGCCTGCTTCTTCAGCTATGTCTGCAAGCCTAATAAATGCTGTTTTGTCCATCTCTTGTTTCAACTCTTCTTAGCGGATGTTGAGCACTGAGAGGTGCAGATGCACACGCACAAGAGAGAGAAGGAGGCCAAGGAAAACCATCTAAAACATGTAGGGGTTGTTTAGTTTATTCAGTGAAGTTCTTATCTCTTGTTGTAACACCATCTGGGGACACAGAATTAAGCTCCTGTAGATGCCAAAGGGGACTTGCTGTTGGCTTAGGTCAGTAGTGCTGGGGCTCTCTCTACCTGTGCCCCTGGGTCAGTGTGTTGTGTTAGCCACCTGCACAGGAAGGAAGAAGTCTGCCTTCAAGATATACAGACATTTCTCCCACCTGACAATTTTTCCAGAAGAACAATACACATGGAGAATTTTCTATCTGTTTATTTCTCTTCCTCTGAGGAAGGAAGATTTGTGTCTGGCAACTCCAGTGACATGAGCCATGCAGGTCTAGAGCATTTGGAAACAATTTATGTTAATGCTCCAAAGACTAAAATGAAAAGATTTATTTGCAACCATGAAATGGCAGTTCAAATTATTCTGGTCTTTCTGGCAAGAGGTGATTTTTCCTGTAACTTAGCTGCTCTTACTACATTCATTATCTATAATTTGTTGCAGCAACAGGAAAACACTCTTGGAAGACCTAAGCATCTTTCCAAACCAGACCATAAGGCCATGCAAGGGGAAAAGAGGGAAACACATTTTTATTTATTTTTAATTTATATTAGAAAAATAAGAAATTACCATTTTCTTGTAGTACTGATGAGAGTTGGGGGATGATGGAAAGTTATGTCTGGTCAGAATTCACCTGAACCCCATGGTGGGAAATTTAGCTGATGTAGAATTACAGCATGGATACCCAAAGCACCCCTGTGTGTTTAGATTTATGAAAACATGTTAAGGGCTGGTGGCCTTTTTTGTTTGGCTGTTCAGGTGCATCTTACCCTCTTCTCTGAGTGTCCACAAGCACTGTCCCAATGGAGCAAAGGGAGCCTGAGTGCTTGGAGGTGTTGCTGGCCATAGGACAAGTGCTGATGCTTTGGGTTGCTCGGGGCTGTGACCCTTCAGCAGCAGCTCCTGGCCATGGGGAGCCAAGCCAGCTGATGCACAAAGGCAGGTCTCCCTCCAGGGGCCACAGAAGGACATTTGCTGCCTTACACTAAAGGTGGCCAAGGCAAAGGCTAACCAGGCTACCAGGGACAAGTGGTCTGGGGTTTATTCTTAGCTTGTAAATGAGACAGGGGTGTTTAGGCAGATGTGGCTGCACTCATTGTCTTTTATCTTTTAAGCTGAGAAGAAAGCAGAAGCCTTTTTCTCTTGCTACTGCTATGGAAGAGCAATCCTGAAGTAAGAACAACAAAAAGAATTTGGCACCCTGTCTTCAAGAAAACAAAACCCTTATGATGTATCATTTCTCTCCCAGAGCAGCCCTGTTAACAAACCCAGTGCTTTAGCAGTGTCACATCAAGGCTGGGATATTAAAAGTACTCCATTACACAGGTGTTCATTGCTGTTTCTTAAGCTCAGAGTAGATATTCGCAGATGTCCTAGAAGCTCTTAATCAAAAGCCAGGAAAATTTGGTTTAATATTTGAAAATAATTGTAATAATAACAAAGACCAATAAAAAATGACCCCAAGTAAAATATCCCAGTCATGTCTTTAGGTGTTGAATTTTAAAAGCTATTTAAAGAAAAAAAATTAATAAAGTTACGTTACAATATTCTTCAATATTACATTTGGATTTTTCCAAGGACTTAATTTCCTTGGAAACAGCTGACTTATTCTGCATATAGTAGAACATTCTGAACTCTTTTTTAGAGGTTTGTTTTTTTTTTTTAATCTCTTTAGAGAAATTTTCTGACCAGACAGACTGCATTAACATGCGTAGATAACCAAAACATACCTCGTTTCTCTCTGGGTTGTACAGTCAGTCTATCACGAACAGGAAAGTGGATAGTGTGCTGGTTAAGACTGTATTCCTTAGCAGAACATAAGTAATAATCAAAAACCAAAATAGAAAACGTTTCTTGTGTGGCAAGGTTCCTCATGCATCTGGCTAAAGTAATCCGAGCTATAGCAGTGGAGAATGAACACTCCACTTGTGGTTTCTGTGTGGTTTATTGTGTTTGGCAGTCAATAAAGGTCTGCTCCAGTCTAGAGCCACTCCAGCAGTGGTGGAGCAAGAACCAGTGGTAATATCTACAAATGCCACAGAAGAGCTGAGCACTGACACTTTGAAAGTGTACCCCTTAGGGTTTGCTCTATGGTTATCTCAGGCTGATATTGAAATCATTGGAGGGTCTGTGGTCTTACCCATACTCCTGCACACAGTTCAGTTACAAAAGAAAAGTATTGAAATAACATAGAGAATTACTTAAATCTGCCACAGCAAGGAGGAGCACAGTTCAAGTGGAAAGGCTTGCTTTTTTTTCTATTTTAAAGCCTTTTGAAATTGCTGCCCTCCTTCTTTCTCTTGCAAGATAAGCAAATGCTTCCTCAAAGGAAAGGTCAAGTACTTGATCCTGCTTAGGCATAAAAAATTATGCTTTTAACAAATGCATTTAGGCAGATAACAGAAAATGATAGAGGAGAAAAATAGTATAAGATTAATAACTCTTATTATTATTTCTGGCACTATCCTGCAAAAGTAGGGTATAAGCTAAATGTCTGCAGACACTAAACTCCAACAAAGGTTTGTTTTCCAGAGAGGGATTGCTTTCTCTTATTGACAGGAACACTACTAATCTCAGAGAAATTGGACTTTCAGATAAAAATACCCAGAAATGCCATGTGCTACCAGGCAGTCATGTTTCCAAATTTTTCTGTATTTTTGAAATCCTGCATACTACTACCCAGGACACAAAACCAGTGTCCCAAACAGCCTGTGTTTCCTTCTTTAAGGAAAGGATAGAAAAAAGTTGGGATGATTCTGTGGAAGAAGAATGCTTTGTTATTTGTTCTGGCCTCTAGCAGCACAGCTCTGGCTCTGTTTACTGGGGTAAGACCACAAAGCCCCCTTGTGTCTCGGATAATTGGCACACCTGGTTTGGGGGATCAGCCAGTGCAGTCTTACATCTGCCCCATGAAGCTGCTGTGGCAGTGAATGCCTCAGGGCACTGAGGTATCCAAACTTCCCTGCTCAGCTGCCATGCCTGTGGCCTTCTAAAACATGACAAAGGAGGCTACATAAACCTGGGGGCACCCCTTCAGCTGGGCACACCTCAGCAACCCAGACTGACTGCACCTGGGTGAAACCAGCTGGGCCCAGTTTTGGGGGGTTTGCAGCTGGAGACTGGACACAGAAAGCAAAGAGAACATCTACTAAAGGTTGAGCCAAAGTGCTTGTGGTGTGTGAGAGGTACAGAACAAAACACAAAGACATAGAGAGCCTGGTGACATGGACATAGGCAATCTTTTTATGGGCAAGATTATTTCCAGCTGAAGAAGGAAGATGTTGAATCCATTGTGGAGAGCTACATGGCATAGTATGGAGAGGTGGAGTTCATCAAAGGTGAGACCCTGGTCTCTGAAGACACTTCTGCTCTAAATCTCAAGGATGCCTCAAAGCAGTGACAAAATACGTCTGTGTAAATGCTTGCAGGTATTTCATGGCTTTATGCAATTTGCTGCTTTTATTATGCAAAATGAAGTGAAGAAACAGTGGTGGGTTTTGAGCCCTTACGCTTATGCTTGCTGAGGGTCTGGAACTAACTCACACCATCAGATACTTTAGACCTTTCTTTGCAGTAGTTGATATATTTGAAACTTTAAATTCAGTATTTCCTGTGAAAGGGAGGGGTGAATATGTTTATGTCAGTGTTATGCTCACTCGCATTCCTCTTATGGCATATTATGTATGTACAGCATCCATTCAGCATCCTAGTTTATATAATCCAATATAATATAGAAAGGTATGTGAAAAGGAACCAAATTAACTTTTTCACCTGGCATGAGTATTTTAATGTTCATCCTTAGGAGAAGGCTTTAGTGGTTTATAATCAACTTCTGTCTATATATAGCTAATTAATATTGTTGAAATGGTAATGCTTCAGTGGCTGTCAATGTATCCAAGATTTATTTTCATGAAACCTGTCATTACCCTGGCATTTCACACTCTCACTTGGGGTGAATCTGCATCACAAATAACTGTGCATATGTAAATTAAATATTAAAACTACACCATTAGAATTAATCAGTTTAAAATGCAAATTGTTAGATTCCCCCAGTCTCTGAAGCAGTGCCCAAGTGAGGAAAGATGATTGCCTACCACACTACACCATTCAGAGTTTGTCCAGAGATTGTCAGGACAGATTTACCCGTAAGAGAAACATGAGTGAGACTTAGACCTGAATGTTCCTGGCCCATGGGGTCCTTGGAAGATGTGAGCATGCTGGCCAGCAGCAAGAGGCATTGCTTGTGGCCAATGGTGTTAACACTTATCTGACCTTCTCTTAAATCTGAATATCCTGGCCCCTGTGAGATGAGGCAAGGCAGGGAGGTGAGGACATCAGCAATAATACATTGCTTGGCTCTGAGGCTCAGAGCTCAGTGCCCTGGAGAAGTGAGCCAGGGATCTCCTGTGAATATAGGTCTTTGCAGCCCCCCTCATCCCTTTCTTTTGGGACGAAAACTTGAATTTACAGTGCAGTGCAGCAGAATCTGTCATTAACTCTTACAATTACAGGAGTTCTACTTTGTCACCAGTGTTTGGGGGGGTTGTTTGTTTGGTTTGGGTGGGGTTTTTTGGTTGGGTTTGTTTGGGTTTTTTTTAGCTTCTGCGTTCAAAGCATGATGGAATCCTCACAGATTCTGTTGTGTGTGATCAAAGGAGTTGTCTGATCTCTTTTCTAAGGCAAGGTGTGCCATCTGGGAGAGCTGATGTCTGTATGGGCAGGAAAGATGTGATTTCAGGGAAAGTGCTATCCCTAGACTTCTCTAAGAAGTGGGAAATGGATTCATTATTTATACCTGAGTTCTGCAGTTGGAAATCACCCTTACGTGCTCTACGTGGTAGGAACTTCACACAGACAAACAATATCTGACATAACATAGCCACTGCTGTGAGATACAGTGATTTCACAAAAACTAGTAATATTTTCCTGTAAATCCAGACCACCTGGAAATGACTATTTGGTGCTTGCTGATTTCCATGGGAGCACATTTGGCAGAATGGTGAGAACCAAAAATAACTATATTTCATCCCAGCACTTTAGCCATCTTGGGCTTTTTCAAAAGACCCCAAGAACTGGTCCAACCCCAAGCCTCAGGTGTGCTAGTTAGATGGAGAAGTCAGGTGGAACCCCAGGTAACATCTACAAATTTGATTGCTCAACAACATCATTTTATATCTTTTTCTTCTGCCCTGCACACCTCAACCACATGTTAGTTCACAACCAACATCATCTTCAGCCAACATCAGAGACCATTTTACCCAATAGCTAGAGTAAAAGACAGTTTTATTGGTGCTCTGGTCAGATTTTGACAGTAATGCTGTGGTGTGTCAGGAACTGAGTTTTCAACACACTAACACATATCCCTTTTAAAAAAATAATTCTCCATACGTGACCAAGAATTAGAAAGATTCTATTGAAAAAGCAACCTTTAGAATCCATCTTTTCCCAGAAATGTCCACAGGTGCGCAAAACAGACACAAATTTTTGTAAAATAAACAGGTACAGACTTTTTTTTTTTTCTTCTCTTGTTCAAAGTTTATCATCTGTTTGATAAAAGGCACAGAAGATTTTGGCCAGAAAGCTGGGAGTCCCACAAATTTATGAACAGATGAAAATAGGGTTCACAGCAGAAACCCAGAGACAACCTTAATTATAGCATTCTTTCACATTTTGATGCATTTGTATATCTAATAACACAGCCTTATGTTGGTCTCTTTTAGAACAATTCCTATTCAAGACAACATATAAATATGCATAACCATCAATGTTACAGCCACTGACTCTGGGAATCCCAATGTCAATTAGCAATCTTAGCTAAGATACTTCTAGATTGGAGTCAGGGGAGTGGCAATCACAGACTGACTGACTTGCTGATATATACATATATTTATAATGGTGTCTTGTGTACTCAGCAAAGCTGTGTGTGTCTCTGTGAACAGCAAAACTGAAATATGCAGGTATTTGGTCAACTAAAGAAAAGCCATATCCCTTGGGGGGACTAAAAAGTTTGGAACACCCATCAGTGCAGACAATGAAAGTTAGTATTTCCTTTATTATGTACACAGAGAAATCCACGTTAGCATACAGTAAGGGCTGGTTTATTGTGGCTGCACACTCATGCACACAGAGAGAAGCACAAAAAGAAGGAATGCAGAGCTATTAATTGGGATTCATATTCTAATTTATTCTCTCCACATATAAAGAAGAAATACGATGCTGATGGCTCCCCGTTTTTCCCATACACAATCTGCCCGCACTGTTTGCCTGCAAAGAGGAGAGGCTACCTTTGTTTCATGTGCATCTGCTCTCGCTACAGTACAAAAATGCTCCTTTGTTGGGCTCGGCAGCAGGACTGCACGGAGGTGTAAAGAATCTGAGACCCCATCTTCTACTTTTTATCACCTCCCCAGTGGATTACCCACGCAGCACAATACAGTCATAAAAATTAGTTACACATGAAAAGACCCAGCGCCTCATCAGCTCGCTGATGTGTCACTTCACTGACGGACATGCAGCAGTAATTGCTGTGATAAGAAATTTGTCTTTTTGTCCTCTTCACAGCCCTCCCCGTGCACTCAGGAGAGAGGGGGACCAGCAGTCTCTCTCCTCGCATCCTTCCCCAACAACATACTGGGATATTAAACAACCTCCTCTCTGCACCCTTTGTTTAAAGCGACACCTCCGAAGATATGTCCTGTGGGTAGTGGGAGGGAAGGGGGAAAGGGATATTTACTTACAGAGCAGCAGCGGGCAGTTAATGCCACCTCCCGGCGCGGGGACAGGGGGTCACATCCATGAACAAGCGCAAGGAGCGCACTGGCCTGCCTGCAGGGGAGAGCTGCACAGCCGGCTGCGGCTTCCTGCCCTGCACAGAGCGGCTCTGCCGAGCCCAGCTCCGCAGCCAGTGTGTGTGGAAGGAGGCTGCTGCCTCCCCAGCCTAGTGAAACCCCTCGCTATCATTTTACCATATAAGGAGACAAAAGCATCGGAGACTCTCGTTCTTTGAGGCGCTCTGCAGCTGGCATTCGACACTTTCTCTATTCCAACGGTGTCAATACTTCCCCCTCCTAAACATCTTGTCTTTCTTGGCCCCCTTCCCAAAATAAGGCTTCCTCTCCCCTCCTCCAGCCTTTGTTTCTCTAAACCCCTGATGCTTATTAATAACGGGGCTTTGCTAAATCCAAGAGCTCGCTCTTCGCAGAAGGAGAGGTTTTACAACAACTAGAGCCCAAATATTTGCAAGGTTCCTCACCTGGCTGAGAGAATAAAGTCCCTGGTTAAAATTGGTAGGAGGCTTTATTTGGTCATTTTGCCTGCTGAGTGTCTTGCCAAAAAAGAGTGAAACGACCTGTCTCTTTCTCTTTGTGGGGAGGTGCACATTTTTACAAAGACCAAGTGTGTAGGCATTTCTCTATGAGCATTCAGACCCCAGTCTAGTTTCTCTCCACCCTTCTTTCTTGCCAAGCTTCCCCATAATCAGGAGAAAAATGAACAAAAGCAGGAGAAATCGATGAAACCAAAACCAACCATCTTTCTTTAAGAGAAAGCCAAAGGAACAGATTGTCTCAGCACATGCTCAGTACCCAGTCAAGAGCCTTGCCAGTGTGCACATGGCAAGAAGAGGGAGATCTATTAATCCTACTGTAATCAGGAACTGCTTTTTCTGCTACAAAATCCAATTTCATTTATCAACCATTCTAGCAGAAACACATTCTGCTAATCAAAACAGTGAGGTCCTGGGAAACCTCCCAGAGGGAGGAATTTGGATCAGAAGCACATGGGAGATGTCTGCTCTCTGCAGTTTGAGGGGTAGGCTGGGGAGGCACATCAGGGTAATTTTTCAGTAATGACTGGTGCTTGCCAAAGGGAGGTGCTTTAATATGAATGCTTTCCACCTTAAGGGAAACCAGAAGGATAAATATGTAAAGCCCATTATCCCGAGAGAGTCTTGCTGTTGTTTTGCATCCAGAAGATGCCAGGTAGTCCAGTTTTGGGTACTGGGTTCTGGCACATGCCTGAGCAGTGGTGTAGATGTGCACATGGGTTAGATAAGGGTTTCTCCTGCAAAACAAACTTCTGCCAGAACCCTGCCCTGTAATTGCTGTCCTCTTGGGCACCCAAATGTAGTCAGATTTGGAATGGGGGTGAAATGTGTTAGTTGGGCTCAGTTTTACTCCAAATCTTGAAAAGCGCAGAATAAAATGGTGGGGAAGGGCCTTTCCTAGTTCTTCTATCAGAAGCCCACTCTCCTTTACAGATGTGAGTTATTTTGATGACCAGCAACGATCTGTTTGTCAGTTGATCCAGCCTTTGCTGTTGAGTTTCCAAAACACAAGCATCATGCCCTGGAGGACTGACAACAGGCATACAGGATTAAGGATGCCATGGCAATTAAATCTTATTTAAATCAAAGCTGCTGTGCTCTCCAGCCACATGAGGAGTCCCTAACTCTTCCCTTGAATTTGCATTGGCACTGTAAAATGAATTAAACCAGAGAGTGAAAAATTTTCATTGAACCCATAAGCTACCTTGGAGCTGCACCTGTATCTTGGGAGAGTTATTGGTTGGGTTTGCAGTCCCTTCAGTGATTTCCTGGATGCCCTCGGACAGGACATTTCCTATTTCTGTTAATTAGCTTCACTGTCTGTAAATATAAAGCTCAGGACAGCCAAACTCATGTGTAAGTTGCTAGGAAATTTACAAAGGACATATTTATTTAACATATTTATGCTAGAGCATAAATATAATAGCAGTAGTAGTTTCTCTCTTTTAGGTTAAACTATTGCGCAATGGCTACAATAATAATTTATTTCCATCTTACTCTTCTTACCTCAGCTCTGATTTAGTAGTGTACGTAAAAAAGGAAGCAGGCCTTGAAGGTGATTAGAATTGGGCTTTTTGATTCTAAACTTTTCTAAACAAACTAAATATTCTGAATGTGTTAATTGATTTTTTCAATTTCCATGGTATTTTTACTTCTCCATCTGTCCATTGACAGCTACAGCAGCAAGTCTGACAGAGATTTTTTGATGATCACTGTGGTCATGCAAGACAAGTGTTTCCCACAAGTATAACTTGAAATATATACTGGCTCCAGCTGAAATGGTTTAGTCTATCTGTTTCAGGTCTGGGTTGACTTAAGGAAGATAAGGTAACTTTTGCCTAATTTAATGGAACACCTCTGGTTCTTTGAGGGCAGAAGAGCCTCTGATGATTTAAAACCCATTGATTTGTGGGACTTGACATTCAGCAGCCACATTAAGGCTGTGTGGAGCTGTGAAAGGGATGAGGAAGGTTACCAGGCAGCACCTTCCCTCTTCCCATGATGAGGTGTATGCACTCCATCAAACACCACCAGGAATGTACAGGGAATGTCAGACCTCTTACCCTCCTTCAGGACCACTCACTCCACATTTATCTGGGAAGCAAATATTCATCGGTGATTGGCAGCCCTCCCCAGCCCCTTTTCCACCCAAATCAAATCCAGCAGGTGTGGGTGGATGGGAGAGCCATAAATTTAATTAATTTTCAGAGAGTTGGGGAGGAAAGGGCAGAGGCCCTTTCACTACACAAATTTATACTGTAACCTATTTCTTCTTTTTCAATATATGTATTTTATGGATATTTTTTACTTCATTGGTTCTCTAAAGAACCCAGCAGAGATCAGGCATCTTCAAGGCTTCAGAGGAGTCAATGCAATGAAAACAGGGGCAGTGTTTCCAATAGGGGGCCCAAACCAAGAGTGGAAATGCAAGTGCTGTACAGTGATTTAGACAGTTATCCTATGGTTTATATTTTCCTCATGTATATAATGTCGTTTACATTACATATACTGCTTGTTCTACAGTGGTTTGAGTGTTTAACAGGTTAATTCTCTGTGTAGAATGCTGTACCTCCATATGGGGAAAAAAGGTGGAAATAGCACCATTTTCATAGCAGGAGTTCTCAATTATTTTACTAAGCCTTTCTGCATCTCACTCCAGCTACTGGGCTGATGCTGGAATAACTGTGATTTCATCACTTATCTCCATTTCTGGCTGAAAAGAGTGAAAAAAGAAAAGTAGTGGAAAGAGACAGCTGGAAGAGGAATATTTTTATTTCCCCCAGTTTGAAACACAGAAATATATAATGTCTCTGAGAGAGCAGGTGAGGGGAAAATATATACTTTTAGGTTTGAAAATGGCTAAGCTACTGGCTGATTCCTTACTCCTGGAAACTGTTACTTTATCAAAATTCAACTAATCCCCTTTTTGGTACTTGAATCTGTGTAACACAAGCTTCAATTGAATATGACAGAGTGCATTTAGGAGAGCTGCTATTTTTGGCACTACTACTTAGGAAGGAGTGTAGACTAGTGCAGATGTTGCATTTTAGTTCATTAAATCTAAAATAACAGCTAGGCAATATTAAATCTTCCTGAAATTTCATTCTCATAACATGCTCCCAGATATATACTTTCCCCAAGATTATGAAGAGTTTGCAAAGGATAAAATGATATTTTCAGCATGTATTTTCTTTCCCAATTCAGTTTCCAAGTCACAAGGCTTTTTGCAATATTCTGATCTTCCTTTCTTCCCCTAGGAGACTCAAACCTCTAGTAGAAAGACACACACTCAGGTAAGAAATATCAGAGTTTTGCATATTCTAATGAGGGAGTTACAGACATTTTTGCATGATCCATTAAAACCACCCCAGCTAAGGCAGAGAAATTCTGTCTGCTTTGGGATGACACAAGACTTCTATTACTGATGTTTAGCCTAAATCAATGTGGAAACTTCAATATAATCAGTAAAAAAATACTTCCATGTTTACTTTCTTAATATGTTTGAATAGTTTTCACGTGCAGTGTTAAACAATTTTCTTCTGTGATTTAGAGAAAGGTGCCATAGTTCAGCAGCATCAAAGAACTTTTGTTTTTCACAGGAAAATTTATGTTTAGAAGGATGACATGATGTTATGTGATAAGACAGGTGATTGAGACTCCAATACAAATGTGTCTCTATGATAGCATGGGAATAGAGACAAAAGCATTTTAGACCATTATGGTCAATTTGGACAAAGATTTCATTATTCTTTTTAAAGTTAATCAGGACTTTTGACCCAGTTAGCCCCAGTTTCATTCAGAGAAATCTATCTACTGAAAGAGATGTTCCAAAGTGAATATGGCAGTGAGACACCTGTCAGAATGTTCTCTGCCACTTTCTGTGTAATTGCTCCCATGTCCTTCTCTCTGTGAACAATTGAGATGTAGGAGAGGGCTTGCAATGGGTGACCCAGGCAGAAAGACAGCTGTGTCCCTTTTTCTGCTGCTTTCCTCTCTCCCAGCTGAGTAGACAAACAGCTTTTGTCACTGATGTGCAGAGGAACACAATTTGATCACAGAGGAGAAGTGTAGTGGTGCTTGACAAACCAGCAGAGAGAATGCCAGAGGATCAACCCGGGGCTTAAAGGAGTGGTATCTGCTAAGGAAAATCCCTCTTGTTGACAGACGAGTTCCAAAAACTTGGAAAGCTGAGGCACCATCTTAGTGGACTGACAGGTCCTTCGCTGGACAAGCATTGTCAGAAATCTATCCCAGGACCTTATGGATTAAACAAAGCCATACAGGTCAATGCAGGATAAAGGCAGCCCATCAAACAGCTCCCCAAGCCTCTACGATGTGGGGCAGCCACCCTGAACAGCCCTCACCAGGCTGGGAACTGTGTGAAGAAATAATGAAGATTAAAACAAAGAGAATGGGAGACAATTCTTATGGAATACAGGCTTTTCCTCTACTTTCCCTAGCATTTTTTCTTATTCTTTCCTCTTACAAAGGAAGGGATGATGCCTTTACTTTTAAGGAAATTGGAGTGAAACATTTTGGTCTTTGCCATCTTCACACTTCTTTGGCTTCTAAGAGTTTACTAAAGCCCTCAGCGCCATAGTTTGTTCATCTGTAACCAAGGGTAGAGATCTTGGTGGCATGTCTTTGGAAGTGCTTTGGGATGGAGAGAAAACCCCCAATAACAGGTGAGGGGTCTTCATATGACTATAAATGATAATAGAGCAGGGACCTATGCCGAGGAGCTCTTGCTTCTTTCCTTTCCTCTGGATTCAACTTGACTGCCATGTCTGGCCTGAATATGACAGATGGGAAGAGCCTTTTGGGTTTCCTACTCCTGCAGATGGGATCTGGGATGTCAAATTACTACAGAGGTTGCAGTAATAATAATTGCTGGTCTTCTAAGCTGGCAAATACTACCCTCTAATTTAGGATTTATTAATTTTAGTATAATCATGATTTATCATTCCCTGTTCCAGATGCATGAAACAAACACACTGTGATTGTTCCAAGAAACGAATCACTCTGTGTTCCTGACAGCACCAGAGAGTTGCTATGTAAAAAATAGCTCCCACTGCCTGTGATGTTCCCAGCAGCACACGTCAGCATTTTTAGGTAAAATGCCCTTTCCATAGTCTTTCCCCTCCCACTGCCCCAGTGCTCGTGGCTTCTTCTCCAAAACTTTACTTCTGTGTGTATAATTTGCTTCTGCTCCCCTTAATGCTTTTTCTACCTGCATTCCTGATAGCTGTTATCATCCTCTGGAAACAACCAAGAGCAACATTTGAGACTACCATTTCACTTATCAGACAGCCAGGGGCCTCAGGAACCTCTGAGCAAAGACATCTGTCCTAGAGTGAATTTAAATGCTTATATCCCCAATTGTCTGTTCTGTTAATGCTGGATATCAAGTTCTGCACCTTTAAGACTGTTTCTGAGAGCAAAGGGAGGAAAGAAAAAGTGCACAGTTTGTTTTGTGAAACTGAGCAGTTGGCAGACACCTTAAGTTTATCTAACTAATTTCCAAGGCAGAAGTGCCAGTGTCTAAGTCATTCCTGGCAGATCTTTATCTAATTTACCCTTAAGGATTAAAATTAGGAATCTACAACCTCCAAAAAGGGGAGGAAGGGAGAGAGGAAGGAGGGAGGGAAGAAGGGAGGAAAGGAAGGAAAGTAAGGAAAGAAAGGAAGGGAAGGAATGCAAGGAAGGGAAGGGAGGAAGGAAGGAAGGAAGGAAGGAAGGGAGGAAGGAGGGAAGGAAGGAAGGTTGGTTTAGACTAAAATTTTCAGTCTAACATTCATGGCTGTAAAGGATGAATAGTGTCAGGCAGAACTTGTCATTCGTAGTTATTCAGATCACACCATAGAAATATGAGAATCACTGAAAGCAGGGTTCCTCCAATTTGTTATGCTGCTCTTGGGAAATATCTTGGGAAGAAAGTGAGAAGAGAATGTAATGATATCTCCTCATAATACTCTGCTAGCCTCCAGCAACTTTTGGCTTGGGGATTTCTCAACCTGGAGGCAGTATCCGTACTGAATATCACTTTCATGAATTTGCAGTTCCCTCCTGATTGACTGAAAGGAAATTCACAGTTCCCAGTAACAGGTAGCTCTACTCTGTGTTGCTGAAGAACCATCTTCCTTGTGTCAATTTTGAACGTATTACCTACTAGTTTCATCTGAGGCCTCCTAGGTCTTACCTTTGGAGACATAACGAGAAACTGATCTTTATTCATATGCTACAGGCTGTTCATGTCTTTGTCAATCTTTATCACATCTCCCCTCAGCCATCTCTCCTAGGCCAGGGAGTCCCAGTCAACCTGTTCAGTCTGTATGGAAGCTACTTCTTGCATTTTACCATTTTTTCCTCAAACTTTTTCAGTATGACAATTTAATTTTTCAGGTGATGTGGCCAAAACTTTTAATATTCAATTTGCATTTTGGCTGCTTGTGTCTGTTGTTTTGGGTTTTTGTTGTAAACCTAGATAAACTCTAAATCTCACACCCAGCTAGACATCTCAGAACCATTATTTTATAGTTAAAGTTACATTTTCCCCCCACTTTTACTGTTTTAGGCTCATCTACATTCAGTTTGAGATGCTGTTCTAGTGCCCACTCTTCCTGTTGCCTAAGATTTTTTCTCTCATCCAGTTTCTCAGTCATAAAAGAATTTTTACTAATAACCTCCTATTAGTCTCTTTACTATAAAACCTATCTTTTAATTGATTTTATGTAATATATGCAAATATCTTCCCTTTTACCCTATTACTGTTAAGTGCTTTTTGTTACACCCTATTAAGTGTTTTTAAGGATTCTCGATGAGGGCCCTTAATGAATACATGGGAAAGGACAAACAGGCAGATACTGTCAACCAACATCTCCTGTACCTTCATGCTGTTTATTATCTCACAGGAACCTGATGGTTGGTAGAACATGATTTCTCCTTACCAAGCTATATTGAATTTCTCCCAGTGTATCATATTTACCCAGGTTCTCTATCCTGTGTAGGGATTTCTACTGAATTTGTCAGTCTTACCAGGCTCTATTTCTCCCATTTTGTCTTGGAAGCATTCAAAAAAGCTGATGCTGTATTGGATATATTCAGGTGCCCAGTTCTAAGTCTGTTTTAAATAAGAGGCCATGGACTATTATTATTTCAGCTAATTTATCCTTCATTCCCCTTAAATCTGTTGGAGAACACCATCTGGTTCTAACATTTTCTTCCTATTAATTTTGCTTATTTTCTCCATACCTCTTCTACAGACACTTCAGCTTGAAATAGATCCTCTGACGATGCCCATAAGGAAGCATTCTGCTGCAGCAAACTCTCTAAGTTCCTCACAATGAACACTGGAGCAAAAAAAAGAGATCATTTAGCCTCTTCTGTTACAGCCATCTCTTCCTCAAGGACTGGTTACCTGTTGGCCCTATCATTCTCCAAATCCTTCAACTTGCCTAATATTCAGAAGTATACGGTTGCAAATCACTTCCCAAATTACTTCAGGCTCACAATATTTTGATATAAGTAAAAACAGTCACCCTCTCCAGACTGACCATGATTGAGGACATCCTGTTTGAAGAAAGATCCTTCTGTATGGAAACAATTATTTTTCTTCCCGACTGCTGCGTATATATGTTACAAATAAACTGAGAGGGCCTGAGATGTAGGCTCAGACATATATTATGATTGAGTATATGAGCTTAGATTTGGCACTTTGAAGTAGAGTCCTTGCTGTTGATCCTCTTAGGCCTGTGCTTACTTTGAACCCTATAAGTGCTCAAGCCCTTTAAATAATAGGATTAAAGTAATCATTTGGTCGCTGATGTGAATTTCATGTCTACCATTTCACATAAAGCTGAAAAAATATACCATCCACTGTCAGCCTGGTAGGCATATGGACTGTGTTTGTCTCTGCCAAGTTTATATTCACGTAGCTGTCTAGTGGAATTGCTGTCTTAATGTGAGTGAAATTCAAATGTTGTGAGTAAAATGGAGGAAAGACCTGTAACAATGGCTTGTCTTGAAGTGTCTCTAGCTAGAAGATAAGTAATTTTTATGAATCATTAGAGACGAGTCAGAACTCACATTATGAAGCAGTACTAGTCCTTTTGCTTATCCCTAGTGTCTAACCAAAAAGTCCAGTGAGTTGCTGGGTTGCCTCAATGTAAATGCCTTGCATGACTGAGCACTGCCCATCTGTCTGTCCCTGAACAGCCTGTCCACAACAATGCTGACTCTTCCTTATATCCAGAAGGATTTCCAGGAACCCAGACTCCTCATTCATAAGGAAGAGTTTCTAACACTTGGATATCCAGCAGAAAAATGTGGGTAATGGGCTGGCTTGTTTGGCAGCAAACACAGCACTGGGAGGCACTGGGAATTTCATTTGCAGGGAAGGGCAGAGGAAGACCCATGAGGAAGGCAGACTGCTCTACCTGAGTGCTACAGCACTTCCACAGCCATGCCCACACTGCTTCTCCTGCCAGCTTTCTCTGTGGGCAAGCCCTGGACCTGTTTGCAATTTCCTTTAGTCAGCTGCAGATCCACCCAACAACTGCATTAGTAAACACAGGGCAAGAAGGCAGAAAGGAAGCATGGCTGCCCTCAGGTCTGGTCCTTAGAAGACCCTTACTTGTTTTTACTGAATGAGGAAAAAGTGCTGGTTTTCTCCCCTAAAAGGATGTTGGGAGAAGAAATACTCACAGTGAAATGGAGGCCATGTGAGCACAGAACACATAATGTGTCTAACTGTGCTCACACAAATTATGAGTGGGGCTAATGTAGTAGAGTTGAAAAGTACAACAGAGTTTGTTCTGAGAACTTCCTCTCTGATGTTGTTCCGTGCCAAAAGTGCCATGGTGTATCTCTTTGGATTATAATTAGTGTACTAAGCCCCTGAATGTCCTGCTGCCTTCTACACCCTGGAATGCTGGAGGCTGGGAGACGTGTTGCAATTGAAACCATGCATGGGGAATCGGGATACCAAGCATTTAAAAAATGGTATAAATAACAGAATAATTGGTTTCTGTGTGATGGCATCTATGGCTTGCAGGTACTTCTGTTTTCATATGGTAATCTCTAGGCATGTTGGGTTTTGCTTCCCTAGCCACAGGCTACAGAAAAGGAGCACTAGTCAATGCTGTCAATGCTTCCCTCCTACAGAAGACATGCAGATTTCTAGGAAGGTTTTGGTGAAAATCTGCTCAACTTGACAGGGAATATGGTGATCTGAAAGCCCACCAGCTTTGTTTCTGGAGTGTGTGAGACAGCTTCTGTCCCCACTTATGTGCCCATTTTATTCTCATAACAATGTACTTATTTTCCTTTTAAAGGAGAGTTTTACTCTGATTTGTTGTGATATGGGAGTTCCGCAGACATTACAGGAAAAAGAAAGAATATTATAAAAGAGACCCTGTATAAGTGGCTTCATAAAAAATATTACTTAAAATATGAAGTGAAAGTGGGGGAAAATATTTTTTCTTCTAGCCCTTTCAGTTTCACTTATTACTGTTAAGCACGTCTTAACAGTAGTCAATAAATCAACCTAAAGCAGAAACATTTTGAGTTTTATGAAGCTGATGGATCCCTTTGAAATGTCTGTGGTAGTCCTTCTTCCATGTTTGTCAGAGAGAATTCAGCAAAACCAGGCAAAATTGCTCCAGCTGCTTTCAGAAAAACATGTGTGCAACATGACCTATGCTTCTCAAAGCTGATCAGCATTAGATGATGAACATTGTTGAAGCAGCCTGAGATTTATCAGCATGAAACTGTACTCACTGATATAAAGGCAAAGATAAAATACTGCAGTCAGTAATAATTCATCTCACTGAAAAACAACTGTGTCAAAGTGTCTGTGGTTTGATTAGACAACACATAGCCAGAAATAAAGAAAAGTGGTAAGAAAAAAAAAGCAAACGCACTTTTGTGGTACAAATCTACACAAGTTTGGCACTATGAAAATTAGGAGGAAAAGAAAGAGTTCTGAGTTTTGTTAAAACAATCTGTGCATGCATCCAAGAGAACTCCCATTGATATCTGTAGGGCTAGGATTTCACCCCCAAGTCAGCATTCACATCCACTTCCTTCTCTGGTTTTCTTACTTGTAAAATAGCCTTTTACATTTTCTGTATTAAAGAAGTGTTTGAATGAGGCTGCTCCTCTCAGCCTCTTGCCAGCTGCAGTCAAAGGTCTGCCTTGTTCTGATGCCTTGCTGTTTGTAAGGAAAAAAGTAAAGTTATTCATCCATTAATCATATTTTTAAATGCTAGGTAAGAACAAAGTATTATTGTTGGAGATTGCCTTTAGAATGGCTTCACTTTGAAACAGGCTTTGGGTCCTTTCTTTAATTTCACTTTTAAATTCAAATCCCGTGAAAAATCACAGCATTAATATGTATGTTCCTGCGTTTTGTTCCAGCTAAAGAATTTTGGCCAACACAGTTTTTTTTTAAAAGCTAATGCTTTGCTGTACATGATTGGAATGTTGCTTGTGCTTCTTGTTTTTAAAAGGGAGCACTGTCAATACAAGGGAACACAATCAGTGGCTGCAATATCTTAACACTAAGTGCCCAACCAGGACGATTTTCTATTTTTATTGTTTTAGCCTAAGGCTTGGAAGATAGAAAAAGAACTTGAGGACATGAGAAAATTTCTAGTATGTGAGAAGTGAGACTACTGTATTAAAAATTACTAGTTTTGCACGTGATTTCTTTATTGCACAATTTACTGTGGAAGCACACCAGTTTAGCTTAATTGCAAGATCTTGTAATAACCAGAGGAGTGCAGGCAGCGGCCATGTCCCTCTGGTGTCCCTCTAAAGCACTGCATTCTCTGGCAGGACACACTGCCTTTGGGCTCCAGGTGAAACTCATCTCACCAGTGCTGGGGAGCAGGGGATTGGAGCTCTGTGCAGATCTGCCCAGACCTCGGGGTAGTGGCAAGATGGTTATGGCTGGAGAGCAGGGAGATGTGTGGAGGTGCTGGCTGCAGTGTCTGGGGACCTTGAACCTTCTGAGGCATCCATGTGGGGACAGTAAGTCCCAAGATAAGATAAGTGCATGTGCAGATAGTTTGGTATTTTACATTACTTTATTCTTCCACTTAAGTTATTTGCTGTTCTTGACATGAAAGGAGGAACAAATTTGTCCCTAAGTGTGTTTTCTCAGCACTATCTACACTGACTGTCACAGCCCACACGAGCATAACCCTGGAAAGCTGAGCCAAATGTGACACATTACCTGAGGACATCAACCATGGCAGTGAGTGCCCATCACAGGTGATGTGGGATACAGGGGGCAACCTCAGAGGTCATGTCTTTATAATCAAATAAATCAAATAGGACCCCAGGATGCTCCCAGGCACTGAGATTCATCATCTATGCTGGTCTGTTGACCAGATGTGTAGGGCTGCCCCACTGGGCATGGCCTAAGAGCAAATCCTATCCCTAGGACAAGTTTTGGATGTGTTCACTTGATTTCAGAGACCATGAGTGTGTTATGGCCTGGGCACAGGACTACATTTCCTGCAGGAACACTGCCAGAGAAATGCTGCCATGGCAGAGCCCAATGACAGCCCTGGGAGCAGACCAAAGTGCTGCACCAGTTGCACCAATGTAAACACCTACCTCTCATCTCAGGGCATCTCCAGCAGCTTTAGGCCAAGTAATCATCTGACCTCCTCCCTTTGAAATCCTCACGTTGGGTCTGGCCTCAATCCCAACCACTTGGAAGTGGGCTGTCCTTTCCAAGCACTGGCTTTGGGTCAGGTCTAAGGAGTCCTGCTCCTCAGGGTACCAGGGACCTGAGATCCTCACAAAGCCTGTGAAGGACTCAATATCTGAAAAAAACCCTTTCTTTCATTTAAGTTCTTGAACAATGTAATAGTAAACAAACTCTAGTGCAATGTGCGATAGCTGTAGCTTTTAGGCTAAAAGTAAATGAATCACCTTTGTGTCATGTTTTGTGATCCTTGGATTTAAAAGCCTTTGGTCATAAGAATGTTTATAATGAAAATGTATCTGTAAATGCATCCAAACAAATGTAGGCATATGCACAAATAATCTTATTTTCCCTAAAAGGAGTGTTCTTTTATTGGCTTCATTTGAAAACTGGTGTTCTCATGAGATGAGGTTAAAAGTAATTTAATGTAACAATATCCCAATAATTGGCATTTGGCAGTTATTGCAAATGCTATTTTACAGGCTAGTTTTGATTAATTCCTGCTTTCACACACTGTTATGATTCAATGTTTTGCTTTCTTTTTCCTTTTCCCTCAACTGCTGTAATCCATAAAAAGTAATTGTTTAAAACATGAAATCAGCAAGCGTCACCTGTAATTTTCCTTTTTTTCTTTCATGACCATTAGAATATAGTCTGAAAGAGTAGAAAAAAGTAAAATATTCCTTCTGTCTGTCCACTTTTTCCCCACTACCTATTCATTTTCCAAACATTCAACATAAGGAAGAAAATGTTGATAGAGGGGGGAAAAACCTCCAAAACCTAATTAAAAGCTTTCTGCCTGAAGTAATTCAGTTTGCTATTCAAACCAGGGGAGTGTCTATAGTTAGATATGGTTGTGTTCCTTGAGAACATGAAAATATGACAGTGTATTATTAGTGAAGAAACTAAAGAGCAGCTGTTAGTTAGCACCTGGTTCCCAACAGCAGACTGAGAATACAAAGAGAAAATCTCTTTGAGTGCCCTGGCAACAAGAGAAGAACAAACATCTTGAAGTCCACTCTTCCCCTGAGAAAGCAGCATTCCCCTCAAGATGTCCATGCAGAGCCCTGAGAAGTGAAGGCAAATGGCAGGTGGAAAGGAGAAAAGAGCTCAAAGACAGTGAAAACCAAAACAAGGCATTATCTTACCTTGCTGCAGCTCAGTGCTGCCTCTGCTCAGGAGTCTGCAAACCAGAGAGGACAGGACAGACTTTGCCTCTTTGTTGCACTGCCCAAACTGGATGTTTCATAATTAGTCAGTTGGGCATCTGTGCTTCAGGGGAGCTATAAATACAATACCCCCAAGGCAGCAGCCATGGGCAGGAGATAAGGACTGCAGCATCTCTGTGCTAGCCAGCCTTTTAAGGCATCACAGCTAGGGCTGCATGGGGGCCCTGATGGAAAACTCTGTTGTGCTCTTGAGCAGTTCCAGCCCATCACTTTGCTGCATTTGGGAGTGCCTTCAGGAGGTGCTGCAAGGCACCCTGAGGAGATGGTGATACTTCAATATTTTGTCTGAGATATGAGCATGTCTAGTTTATCAATCAGATTATTTGGTAGGCCTTTGGGATTGACAGAAGCACCCTAAGAAATGCCGATTGCTCTACAGATGTAACAAACTCCAACACTCCTTCATCTGTCCATCTGTCCATCTCAGATGTGCTGCCCTGTTGCAAGTAGTTTGTGTCTTGTGTCCTGCCTCGTTTTTGCCCTCCACCTCCTCATGCTGGAAGCTGTAGTAGTGCCACCTCACTACAAAAGACAGCAGCTTTAGAGATCAGCCTGAGATCACAAAGTCTGTGTTGGCAGCAGGAACTTTGTGCTCAGGACTTGTCATACCCTTCCTGCTGCAAGGTAAGGGTGATGCTGGGTGAAAGGGCCATTGTACATGAAAAAAAAAGCAAGATGTTTGAGGTGGAAAAAGCTTTTCTGGTAGCTCCCATGGGGGCAGTCTCGCTGGCTGGGGAGGAAAACCTGCCCTGGTAAAGGCCAGTGTAGAGGTGGGGTTCCAGCCTGCCTACCTCCTTGCCAATACTGGGTCCGTCTGCATTTCAATGCACTTCTGCAGAGAAAGTTGTAGCAGAGACATGGTCCTTGGTACAAAGTTCAACTATTTTAAGAGAAGGAAAAGGAAAACCTCTCTGTAATATGGGGTGGTGAAGAAATAACATCAGGCAGACTCTGTACAGGCAAATGACTCTCCACAGCAACAAACTCATCTGAAGTGCTGTGCTGTTGAGATGAGGTTGCCAGTTGTTCCCTCCCCTGGCTGAAGCAGCAGTACTTGACAAGGGATTCAATTCCTTTGCTGATTTATTTACTACTTCCATGGTCCTGAAGAACACTTTATTCCTTTCATCTCCCTCTTCTCTCTCTTTTCTTCAGAGCTCTGGTTGAACAATAGCCCTTAGGAGAGAGCATCACCTCCCAGCTTGTCTCTGAGCAGTTTGGACAGCAAGTGTAGGTCAAGCTGCAGAGGCTGGATACTAACACAAACTGTGTGCCAGGCTTTTTGGCATGACAAACTGATTTATGTCTTGATGTGGAGCCCAGTCAGGTTTGATGATTTTAACTCCAAACCAATGAGAAGTTGGCATCTGAAGCATTCATTCTACCATTAAAAAGCTCACAAAGCTCACAACAGCTTGTCCTCAGCCTCTGCCAAGCAACATGATTTGACAGCCTGAGTCAAGCCTCTGGCAGAAAATGACTTTCACACATCTCCTTTTATCCCTGCAGAAATCCCTAGCTTCCAAGCACCATGGATGAGGAGCATGGCTTAGAGACTTTGGTTAGGGAGATGAGAGAAATATCCTGAGATTCCCGGGGAAAGTATTGTTCATCCTAGATCTAGTGGCCTTTTGCCTCATATTTCTTTAGCTACCATGTAAACAGCTTTTTCACATTTTCCAGAACAGTAAACAGTTATAAAAAGCTGTTTAAGCGGCAAAAAATGGGGTAGTTAAGACATATGTTTGGACAGCTCTGGAAAGCCTCAACCTTTTCATGTTAGCCAATTTTTTTTTTTTTTTTGTGAGATTCAAAGGTCCAGCTGTTGTTGTAGAAACAACCTGGATAAACAATGGTTGTACCCTGCCTCAGTCCAGGGTGTTCTGGGCACTGATGACATCTTTAATCCCCAAGTGTCAGCCTAACTGCAGAACATTTTTGGATCTGGTGTACATATCCAGCAACCACGGACCAGCTTGGGGTAAATGTTGCCTTCCAGAACACTTAGTTTAAAAACTTGAGAAGGTGGATTACAGATCTGCTAATGTAAACTTTACTGCTTCTCTCTCTGACAAGAGCAAATGTTCTCTAAAGCTGGTTACCCTACATTGTCCTTCTAGTTAAACTGTCCCAGTTTAATTTTGGGTATTGCTTTACTCTTGAGGACCCTCACCAGGGAAAGGAATCCTTGAAAAGGATGCTACCAGAAATCTAAATCATCAGCAACATGTGAGGCCTTGATCCTGTACTCCTGGCAGCAGGTGACATCAGAGCCACTTCCTTGAGACAGGCAGGGGAACACCCCCACACTTAGGGGACCAGCACTTCCAAGGTACAGAAGGGTGGCAGGCTAACAGCAGAGGAGGGGCATCCTGTGGATGCTGTTAGAAGCAGAGACATCTCCAGGTGTCTCAGCTATACACTGGTACTGGAATTTTGCCTTTATGAAAAGGGATGGGGCTGAGGCTCTCTATCCCACAGCAGTGATGACACTGCTTGGCACAGGGCCCCTTGCCATTTCCATGGGGCTGCAGCCCCAGAGCCAGCCCTGCTTCCATGACTGAGGCACAGGCAAGAAGCAAAGCAAGAACTTCAACCAGTTCCCTACTCCAAGGCAATGGGATGTCTATGAGCTATTTTAGAATCACCAAATCATTTTGGTTAGAAAAGATTAAAGATCATGGAGTCTGAACGTGCTTTAGAAAGGGAAAGGAAATGCTGCAGGCTGTAAAGCACTGCTCCCTTGGAAACAGTATCAAGGTGCCATTAGCCATCCATTGCAGTGAGGTTTGAGGTTTTACCACTAACCCCTCACAATCAGGATTCGCCCTGCCATTCTCTGCATGTCTCAGAAGATGCCAATGTGGGTATCTAAGAAGAACATAAATGTTCAGGACAAGTTGTACAAAATAGAACCAGCTTGCACCGGTAGTGTGTTTACCAAAAGAAGAGCTCTACAAACAGATATTCACGGGAATCTGCCCTTGCTGTTCTGACATTTGTGTTCATGGTAGGAAGCACAGAGATTAAAACTGTGTTATGATGTTGTTGAGCCTTTAATCTAATTTGGGGGATGTAGCCATGGATTCTGTGCATATGGTATTGACTGCCAGAAACTTAGCAGCAGAGCCACAGGGGAAGAGGGCTCCCCTCTGGATATTGTGCTGGTAGTCAGTATTTTGCAAACATTTCACACTCAGGTTCTCAGAGTGAGAAAAACAGGATTAGCATTTGCTGTTATGAACAGGGGATTCGGCTGTGCTAGAAAGACCTGTTGGCTTCTTCCAGCCCTTCACAACCACAGCTCACACCAGTGCCTTCCAAATTAGACACCTGCACATAAAACTCCACTCCCAGCCCCGCCACACCTAGGGGAGTACCTGGAAGATCCCAACCCCACCTCCCTCCTGGTGTGCAGCTGTCCCCATTGACACTGATGTGCCCAGACTGTGGAGCACGGGTGAGATGTATGAAGCAGCAAAGCACAGTGATTTCCAAGGGCCTCCTCTCTGCCTGATTTCTCCTCCTGCTCTGTGTTTTGAGCTTAAACTCCAAGATGTCATTGCTGCAAATATATGTTCACCCTTGAGAGCAGGTTGGAACACTCAGAGCCCTGTGACCTGTGTGTTTTCCATGGATGTTCTCATCAGCAGTTCACCTCTCACAGCTTTTGCCATCAAAAGCTGGCATCTGGTGTAAGCCAGTTATCTGTGTGCTTTCCATGGGGGCTGGAGGTGCCTGTCTCCTGCTGCTGGCTACCTGATGAGAGAAGATGGCTCACACCAGATTTTTCTTCACATAAATTTTGTCACCAGCTAACTTTTGGTCACTGAATTTATGTGAACTGTGCCTGACTCAGCATGAAATGCCCTTGCTTTGAGTAAAGTGCCAAAAAAATGCCTCTGTTGGGTGAGATGTAAGTTAACCTAGCCTATTTTCTTGCCCCCAGCTAGTAGTTTGTTCTTGTGAAAAAAAAAAAAAAATATATATATATATATCCCAGAACAGTTGTCTGAATTCCCACAGGTTTTGGGTTGGGAACTCTCTGAGACAGAAGAAAATTATATATAATGACCTTGATGCATTTCATCTTCTTTTCTTTCCTTAATTTCATGCTGTTTCTGAACCCAAACACTTGATGTGCTCTGTCCCATGCCCAGTCTCTGCAGCTTGTACCCCTTGGGCCCGGTGGCTGTCAGAGCTCAGAGCACAGGCAGGAGTCCTTCCCCTAGCACAAAAAATGCCACATTTGGTAAATGATGCAGATGAGCCTCAGTTTGAAAATTCAGACACCAAACTCTTTCCAAAACCTCTAAAACCAAACTTTGCATGGAAAACCTAGGGAGATTTTCCATTTCTCCCCCTCTCCATCCTGTGTCCCACACATATTGAGGGAGATGAATCCAGTCCCAGGGCTGCCTTCTGTGCCTACTTAAGGGCCCCATGTCTCAGGGTTCACTTTGCAGAACCAAGGACACAGCACTTACAAATGCCCTGAGTGAAGAGAGAACTGGGTGGTGACTCTTAAGCCACAGGGACTCTGGCTATATTTTCAGAGTACAAACAAAGCTGGAAAAGCAGAAATCATTTCTTCTTCACTCCTCCACTTGTCTGGCCAGCAAATATCACAGCTCACAAAAGGACATTGCTCTTAGCAGCTGTTTCATGCCCCCATCTCTGCCCTTTCCCATTTTGGCTGAAATACTCATTCAGTATGCTTTAGCTGCTGTTTTTGGATCATGCTAAGGCTTCTTCAGTCCAAAACTAAATCTACCCTCATAATCCACCAAAATAAATCCTTACAAAGCTAAGCAAGCTTCACCTAACAACAATAAAACCTTTTGTGTTTTATAGTGACAAAAGGATCCAAGTGATTGCCCAAGTTCAAAGCAGATGAGATAAGCAATCCCAGTAACACTGAATTTTGGTGCCCTGTTTGCTCTCTTACCTGTTTGTTTGAACTAATGCCTTTACCCCACTCTACCTAACTCCACAAGTGAGTATGAGTATCTGTGTAAAAAATTCTTTCGGGACTCTTTTTAGAAGAAAGGAATTTTTTCCTGAGGTAACTCTTATCTCAGAGAAGTACAGTGCTGTGACCCCAGCAGCAGGAGTCAGGAGTTGCCGCTAGCAAAATGAAGAAATCAAGAGCTCAGCCTGCTTTGCCTGCCTCCAAGTATGAGGCTGCTTGTATGGATCAGGAATTTTAGACTAAGCAGTTTTATTTTGGCACACACAAACACAAAAGCAGACTTTTGTAATAGAAACTGTAGATTGCCTTAAGCATAGGTGTGATCACCAGCCTGCCCATAATAAATAAAAGTAATCCCAGCTCTGACATTAATTCATGATGTGACCTTGGATATGACACTCAGATCCACGTTATCCAACCTGGCAAGTAAACTCAAGTCCCAGTGACGGACAGAGATGGTGCCAGTGCCAAGCACTTTGAAAAAAAAAATCAAATTAAGCTCCCAAGGGCTCAGGTTTCCCACTTGTAGGGGAAACTATGAGAGAAATCATTGCTCAAGAACAAGATCTGAAAAATACAATGAGATGATAAAAAAAGGAGCCCTCAGTGGACTTAGATTTTCCACAGCTCCACAGCCAGTAAAAGGATCTTTCTCTCAGGAGCCCATTTCCCAACAAAATTCCAAAGACTAGCTGTGATAGCTCTTTCCCCACATCTGACTCAAGTTTCATGCTGAGCCAGGGGTACCTGTCTTGAATTGAGGTGCTTCAGCACCTCAAAATCATCCTGTCTGCATCCATTACTACATTGAAATCAATAGCTGTTCTTAGGCTATATAAAGGAGGACTTCAGATATAAAATTGTATGACATTCTACTACCTTCAAAGGCACTTCCCAAAACAGCATGCAAATAAAAACTAGTATAATGCAGCTGGAAATGGTGCTAAATCTATAGTCATAGAGTAATCACAGTACAAAATTGTTTAAGCCTTGTATTGTGGCTGCACATTGTGGAGTAGGGCAGTAATCCCCTTTTTTGATACTGCCCTAATGCAAGCCTGGTGGCTCAGGTTAGCCTGCTGAAGGCCAGCAGTATTAAAAAGTTGTGTTTATGAAGAGCAGCTGTTGTTGTTGCAGAATATATGCTTCCCCTGGAGACATAATCAACAGGTAACTCAATCTTTGCTGGAGCTTTGCTGAAAGAAGTGCAGCCTGGGGTCCAGTGTACCTCTTAGGTATTTAGCACAATGGGAAGAATTTCACTGCAGAGCCTAGATTAGTCTGGATGCAAGTGTTCAGATTAATGTCCAACCTCCATCTGCCACTGCCCCTTACCCAGATCCTTTACATGACTACAGTGAACTTCAAATGCTTCTTTTCTCTTTACATTGGATCACTGATTTTCTCCTCCATAATGTAAAAACTCTGCAGATGATTGAATTAATAGTTCATCTGTTTCAGTGATGCTTTTTGTGAGAGCTCATAGTGGAGTGTGAGAGTTCACTGGTGGATCAAAAAAGTTACATATATTAAAACTGCCATTAATGTTATGGTAAAGTTTAACAGAGAGCATGACATTTACCAGGAGGACAGCTCTTTATGGCACCACAGTTAAACAATAGCTACGTCTGACATCATCGGGGCTGCTCAGATTTTTCAAAAACAATTCAAAGACAAGTTATAAGCTCTATGGACATGCATTAATTTGAAAGACTTGATAGACATGTTCATCTATTAAGTTGTTGGAGCGCAGACATCAAAACCAAAGCATGCTGAGCAAAGAAATGACATCTCTGCTATATAGGTCTTCTCAGCCAAGACTAGCTACATTTTTACACACTTATCAAAATGCACAAAATAGCTCTCTGATTTTCAAATTATGGGGGGAAAAGCCTCACAGTGTCTTTTTTTATGCTTTAAAAAGATGCATTTACATTCAGTATGGCTGCAGGACAGTGAGATTAGAGTCTTTACCATGCAAAATCTGCATTCTGTTTTTGCACATATCCTGACTATCAATGTGCTGACCTTTTTCTAATGCTATGTGTATGCATACCTCATAAAACCATCATCCAGCAAAATACAAGACCACCTTAGTATTACCATAATTTTCTATGCATTTCATTCCATGTTTCACCACCTCTTTTCCTGTTATGGCTGGCACATCTGTCTCCCCTGCTTCCTTTCTGCCTCAGACATCTGCAGTGTCAGCAGTGTGGCCTTCCAACCTCCCCTCTCCACTCAAGCCATTAAACTTGCAAGGTAATCCTTTACATTTCTCCTCTTTCGCATCCTTTCCACCACTTCTTTCCTCTCAAGGATTAACAGATGTTTCCTCAAAACGTCACCTCCCCATTTAACCACATTTCCCTACAGAAATTTATTCCTCTTCGTTTGCCATTGGCAAATGTCCTTGTGGTATTCCTCACCTATCCAGCCCCGCACAGGAGTGCGTCTGGCCCGGTTTGGGCAGGATGTGCCAGACCAGGGCAGGAGCTGTTCCCATCAGGGCAGGAGCTGTGCCCATCAGGGCAGGAGCTGTGGCCATCAGGGCAGGAGCTGTTCCCATCAGGGCAGGAGCTGTGCCCATCAGGGCAGGAGCAGTGCCCATCAGGGCAGGAGCTGTGCCCATCAGGGCAGGAGCTGTTCCCATCGGGGCAGGAGCAGTGGCCATCAGGGCAGGAGCAGTGCCCATCAGGGCAGGAGCAGTGGCCATCAGGGCAGGAGCTGTGCCCATCGGGGCAGGAGCAGTGGCCATCAGGGCAGGAGCTGTTCCCATCAGGGCAGGAGCTGTGCCCATCAGGGCAGGAGCAGTGCCCATCGGGGCAGGAGCAGTGGCCATCAGGGCAGAAGCTGTGCCCATCTGTTGCTGCTGTTGTTCCATGGCTCCTTGCCATGCTGGAGCAGCCCTGTCTCTCAGGCAGGAGGGTTGCAGAGAGCAGTTGCAGTCAATAAATCACCCAGACACGCCAGGTATGCCCAGGGATGGCAACAAGGGCAGCTGCTGAGCGTAACCCAAGCACCTCTTGGAAAACTCTTCTGTAAACAAATCTGCCATTGAATTTTTGGGCACAAATATTAAACATTCTGGACAGCACCCTGTTGAGATGGAGATGAGAGGTTCACAGCTCTCTCTGATCTGTGATCAGGCTAAACTTGGCTCCTGCTCAGCAGACAGCAATGCTTCTTTCTGCCTTCTAGGAAGAATCTGCTCTTTTGCTAGAGTTGTATTGAGAAGGTGTTTTTCTGAGTCTCTGCATGAGCCATGGGCACCTGTAGTTTGAAACTCATCTTGGGCCTGAACAGATTCAATAGTTGCCAAATATAAAGAAATATGAAAAAAAAAAAATCTCCTGGCATTGAAGAGTCTAGAACTAAGGGGGATAAACAAGTACAAAGAGAAGTTGTTGTCTCTGCCTTGCATGCTGAAATTCATTTAGAGCATTCAGTTCTGCATATCATCTCAACAAGTCCTAAAGCAAGACTGGATCCCAGACCTGTGGACTCTCTGACTCTGATCCTGCTCTGGTCTTGATCTTTGGTGTCAGGAAGGGCTCTGGAGACAACTTTGCCTTCTGGAAATCAATTTTTAAGAAAACCAGATATTGACTATTGACAGATATTGATGAGGATGAGGAAGTGAAGGAGGACAAAGCGTAAGAGGAGAAGGAGGAGAAAGTGTGGTAGGGAAAGGCCAGGGGATCCCAGAAGCACAGCTCTCAAAGTACCCCTTCTGGCACAGTTGTGTAAAAGGACTGAATTGAGAAGCCCTTCACATGTGGGACCTTTGCTGGCATGATGAAAAATTACTTGCATCATCTCTCAATGTGATTATAGCAGTTCTGCTCCTTTTCAAACATGTCAGCAACTCAAATTGCTCAGCTTTTTCTTGGTAGCTCTGTAGATGTGAATGCCAGAATCTTATTGAGGACAACCATTCTGTATAACACTCTCCAGCCAGCATTGCTTGTGCAAAAAAGAAAAAAAAAAGTTATTTTCTAAGTCAAAAACATTTTTCACAGATATGTGATCACATTAATGTCAAGCAACCCAAGATTATTCCTCGTGTCCATGTGACCATTGCAAGGGTATCTACTGTCCTCACAAAAGAAGCTAAAACTTTTGCCATCAGCTACCAGTTTTGAAACTTTGCAAGTGAGGATGTTCACCACTGTCCCATATGAAAATTAAACACAGGGACTAGTTGATGCATTGGCTAATGTGAATCCTGGGTTTTGGAGAACAGATGAAAAATAAAATTATGTTAATAGAATATAGAGTGTGATAAATTACTTTTGGTTTTCGTGTTTTCCAGAAGTCTCTCATCCAGTACCTCAACACCTCTGAAGGAAGAAGATGCCATCTTGGGGTATTGCATGGGCACAGTTCATGCCAAGCATGTTCATGTCATTTTCACCCTGAAATAATTTGATAGCCATTAATTCTTGTCTCAATACAGTCAAGATCTAATTAACTACATGTATTATCACTGTTTATATCTACTATGATTTTTAACTTATTCATATGTACTAGCTGGTGTTTTCACCATATAAAAGATTAATACAAGGAGGCCTGAATGTTGCTCTGCCTCTCAGGAGAAGCAGAAGAAGCTCTCCTTTACAGTCAGCATGCATTAAGGTAAGCACCAAGATATTTTGTCTGGGCATAAGAACCCACCTATCCAGCAGGTACCAAAGCTCCCCTCAGGCAATGGCATGAGTGGGAGAGGTGTAATTAAGACCTGAAATAGCCCAGGGGAGAAAAAAGGTGTGCAAGGACATGCATACCCCTTAATAAACATCCCTGCAATAAATACATGCTGTGGACAAGGTCTTGCTTAAAGACAAGTTTCAAGCTGAAAGGTATGTAAGCATGCTGAGAACATTTCAACAGGGTAAAACAGATAACAGAATAATCTGTCTGCAGCTCAAAGTTTTATTTTCTTTATGCACAGCTTTCTCTAAATAAGGAGATTGTAATGCTGATCTTTGGATTCCTGAATAAATTCATTCCTTACTTTATCTTCAAGCCTGTCTGGTGGTGGGAGTGATTTAAGTACATCTGGCAAGCCACCATCATTCCATTCCCACATAAGCCACAATTCAGTAAAGGGGTGGACTGTTCTCCTAGAAAAAGATACTAAGCCAGAGGTAGCCAGATGCTTCTCCAAGAGTTACATGAGACATTGTGAAAGTTGATAATGAGGCTTGTAAAGGACGTCTTCTGGGGACACAGTCTTTATCTCTGGAAAGCTGGAAAAGGATCTCCATCAAGTTCAGGGTGCTAGGGTTGGCTGAGCTTCATGACCTTTAGGATGCAGTCAAGGCTGCTGCAGGTCTGTGTGCATGGGTCCAGCCTGTAGTGAGGCTGAGCATGTATTCCTGACAGGCAAACACACATGCACACACAATGCACATTGCTGGTTACACGGGTCAGCACAAAGGGAGCCATGCTGCAGGCTGTCTTGGCACTCCTGGCTCCCTAGAGGATATCTAAACAAAGTAAAAATACCTCTTAAGCACAGAGGAATAGGTGGATCTCTAATTCTGCTTGCACTCGTAAGACCAGGTTTCCACAAGTAATCTTGATTGATTCCATCTTGGAATGTCCAATTTGAAATACATAAAAGAAGAATGATTTCTAGAGGATTCAAGCATTGATGAAATTCAGTCCTCTGAAAGCTTCTTATTCCCACAGAACAGAAGCTCTCCACTCCCCTGGAAGCACAAGTGCTGTGTTTATCCTCAGCATCTTTGCCTCACATACTCCTGAAACTGAAATAACCCTAATTGCCATGTTTAATTAAACTACCAGTTTGAAACGTCTGAGCATTGTATTGAGACTGCATGGAAAATATGAGCTCAGATAATTGTGTTAGCTAGGAATAATCAAACAGCTTGCAGCAGAAGAATAGGCTGATAAGTGTTATCCAAGCTGACAAATCCTGAGGCTATGGCATTAGGCTGGTCCTGTTGTGGACAGCTGAAGAACTGAGGCTGTAAATGTTTATTTCAAAATGGGCATCCAAGGGTGTGTTCCAGATGATTTGTTCCTCCTGACTGAGGTTGTGTATTCCCTCAATAACCACTATAGCTATTAGCCCAGCCAGTCCTTGGTACTGCACGAGCAAAGCCATTTGTAAGAGGGAGAGCACAAGACCTGGGCTTACTGTTGGTGGGAACAGCTAGATGGCAGAGATGCTTGAAGATTTACCACAGCTGGGGAGGCTTTGGCCCCTTTAATTTATACTCATATGGCTTTTTTCTTTACTGGCATGATGTTTATTTTCACCTCATTCAAACTGAAGAGCTATCCTGTGGGAAAGAGGAGAGCTGTAAGGGAGATCAAGGCAGTTGCACAATACTCTCCACCTCTGGGAAAGGTTTATCAATCCACTACACCCCAAGTGGAGAGCTACGCTGCGTGGTTTTTTCTGGGCTTTCCACAGGGCTTTAGCAGCAGAGAATTCTGTGACAGGGCTGTAGCAATAACCTTCTAGTCCATCCTCCAGGCCACTCCAGCCCTACCCTCAGTGTAGGTAGTAGTGTCCCCACTCTCAGCCCTCCTGGCAGCTTCTGCCCAGGCAGGTGGGTGACACAGCAGTTCTGATATTTGAAGTGGCACAGCTGAAGGTGTCAGTGGGGAGGAAGCAGCACCACTATGTTTGCTTATCCCTAATTAACATACTTTGAATAAAAGACCATAATCCTTGTTGATTATATTAACATACGTTACAAAGAGCCTCTACCAAGAGATTGGGAAGCCATGGCAGCTAATTAGTAGAATAGCCATTGAAATGCATTTCATCTTAAAAGTCACAAGGTGTGAAAACTCTGCTTTGTTTTTAAGGCTGATCAGTTTGTGTTGTCAGTTCTAAGGTAAGATCATAAAGCAGGCTGCTTAAAGGCAATGATTAAAAAGTAAAAATCTTGATTTTCCAACTGTTCTGAGGATGTTATTTTTAGAGTGTGTGTTAAATGCATCTGTGTGCTTCTAAACCAAAAGATGTGAAAGGAAACAAATGTGAGACTTGTTTCACATCAGCAGCTTGGCTCATAGGGCTTTCACAGTAGGAGGCTGCTCTTTGGGCTTTCTCAAAAATGGAAAAGCAAAGCTCTGTTCAGCCTGAACACAAACCAGATTATAAAGACTGACTTTGGACCAGGTCCAGACTAAAACAAATCACAGCTCTCGTTAACCCAAATCAAACCTCTGCTTTTCCTGTGATTTGCTCACCAGCTCCTGGGACAGTCACAAGGGCTGCCATGGGTTTAACTCCCCTGTGAGTCTGTGGGCTCAGGGGCCACCCCACTACCTCTGCACCAGCTGCTGGTCACCTTCTGCCCTCATGGCAGGGACACCTGAGACAGCTCTGCACCCCCATCCTGCCCCAGAGCCTCCTGCCCCTTCAGGAGCCCTGGCTGACAGCTGAACTGGGGACTGCATTTCCCTGCAGGAGCTCCTGCTGCTCCATTTCAGCTGGCCCTGTCCTCCTTACAAATCAAAACAGGAAGAGAAAGGTAACATTAAAAATAATCCAGGCATTAAACTGTGAGTTGCTATGGGGAAATTGAAACCCAACCAAACAACAAGAGCAACAAAAACCCAAAAACTTCCTAAATGCCACAGTATCCAAATTATCTCTGTTGAACTCTTTCCCTGGATCTCTCCAGGAGGAAGAGCCAGTTTATCTTTTTACCCCTCCAGACTGTGGGCAATTTTTAGACATGATCCAAACTTCCCTGAAGTCAGTGAAAATTTTCCAAGGTCTCTGAATCAAGTCCCAAACGCAAGGTGGTAAAAAAAGTGAGTGTCCTGCCTTATACCTCAGGTGAAAATACCCACATTCCACAGGTGCCAAACATCAGAGCTCAGTAAACAGTTCTTTCCCTGTTTCTCCAGTGCATGAGCAAATGTCTCTGGTACAATAGATGAACCTCTTCTCAGAAAGGAGGACAGGCCTGGCTCCCTTCTAGCAGTGAAATTGCTACTAGGAGTGGAGCTGTACATCACAGGAGTGGTCCTCTTCCTGGTCCTAGACTGCATAATTACACACAAAGCCCAGTTTCAGTGATTTTGTCACCATACGAGACACTTCACCTGGTAACACCGTAGGTCTCTGAATAATAACCCCCTGCCTCTGGTCAGGCTGTGCACAATCTCTGAATAGTTACCAAACTGTCCATATGGCCCAGGCCATCTATGTTTTGAACAGTCAAACTTTAAGTTACATTCTCCAATCAGCAAACAGCCTTAAATAGCACAATTTCAGTGGCAACCTAAGGGATGAGACATTGACGGATGCCACAAGCAGATAAACTCCTGCAGACCTGATTGCCTACTGATCTGACCCCTTGCACCAAGGCTTTCAAAGAGGACAGATAAGGATCTTGCCATAAAAATAGTTCCACAGGCAGAGAGACAGAGCAGTAGAGGAAAAAGTGATGGGAAGCATTTTAAACCCTTTAATTAATTCATATTGCTGTGTGTTACACCAATTCTTCTTGCAAATAGCTGAGGTGAAAGCAAAAAACTCACCTGTGACTTCATAGGCTCTGTTCAGTACAATTTGTGCCAGACACAAGGACAAGGTTTGCCAAAGCCTCCCACAATCTGTCATTTTCAAATAATTTCAAATGAAATCATAAAAACCAAAATACAAGTTTATCATAAAGGCATTGAATTTTGTAGCAAAAAATACACACTCCTCTCTCCTCACTTAACACCACCTTCTAGTGAAAATGAACATCACAGAGATGTAAGGACAACCCCACATCAAGCCACTACTTGCTATAACAGCTTGCTTTTTTCAGAAGTGATGCCTCAGGCAAATTTCAAAATTTAAATTTCTGCTACTCTTCACATTTTCTTAAAGCTATGTTTTTCATTATATTTTTCTTTCTAAGCTGTTACAACTCCCTGAGAAATTCAGATTCTGTGTTATTTCCTCCAGCTTTCCTCCTCCTGACAATGGGACTCACTGAACATCACAGAGTCACAGAAAAACAAAGCTGGATCTTCTGCCCATGGGCAAAATCAGCTGCAGACATACAGTTTCTGACAGATATCATGACAAAATGTTATCTTATTCTTATTCAGCAGCCTTCCTGAACTGTGTCAGCCTTTTTTGCTGATGCCTGACTCAGATCTTTAGCTCAGTCCATAAATAAAACTTCATGAGTCCTTCTGCAGTCAGTGGAGGCCTCCAGAAGGTGAGTCAGAGGCAGCTCAAGTAGGGGCACATGTGCCCTGGACAGGTTAAGTTAGACATGAACACCCTGATATGTGCAATTCCATAGTGTGCCAGGCTGATTTGGAATAAAACTCTTGCAAGGTTTTCTTCTCAGCCCCTGTGTTGTGGTAGCCAAAGGGGTGAAGAACATCTGGCCAGCTGTGTTGCAGGTACTCAGAGAGAACAACCAGTGGTGGCACCATAGGTGGAGACATACAAAGATATGAAAGATGAGATTTATTTTTTTTTCCATGATAACTGGGAGCCATTGTCAAAACTCCTCTTCTTGGTACCAGTTATTTTGAAAGTTTCACACACACACCACAGACAATGAGAGTGGTCTAGGGCTCGTCCTCAATCACTTTACATCTTCACTTCCCTGCTGCAGGCAGCCCATCCCACACTGATTAACTGTTGCTGTCACTATTGTTGTAATTATTGCTATTATTATAAAAACTGCCAACAGTGGTAATAAATATAATGCCTGGTTTAGGTTGGCTTCCATCAGCACCTTGCTTTTTAGTGGAGTAGGGTCCCTGCTGAAACTTCTTCCTGCCTACAAAACATTACTCTGAACCCTTTCTTCCATCATGCTCACAACAGGCACTTTCCAAATACTCCAGTTCACCACCCACTCCTTGGAAATATCAGATGTATCTTTTGTGAAGAGCTCCTCTTTTTAACAATAGATTGTTATTTCAAGCAAATACTTGGTGAGTCCCCAGGATTTGCCAGTGGGTCCTGGCATCTTTGAAAGAAAAGGATATTTATGAGCAATTCTGGTGCATAGAGGGGTGTACATCAGGCATGTAAAAAGCATACCTTGTAGTTTTAGTGCTGCATGAATTGTAACCACTGAAGGAGTGAGGTGCATTCCAGTCACTGTGAGAAAGATAAAAGGCAAAGATTTGCCTGCCTCATTATTTATGGAAGCCTGCTGTTCTACTATGCAATGCTGTCATGCATAGATTTCCTTTCAGAAATGTACTGCAACATTAGCTGCCCCTCAAACCGCCCACTCAGTCATTTTTGCATAGATGTATGGCAGAAGTGCTATTTGTTGTACAGATGTGACTGCAGTGAAGGGCGCTTGGGAGTGCTCCTTGTGCTCCCCAGGTACATCATGTTATACCTCACAGACTGCATGAAACAGGAACAGTGTAGCTGCCCAAAAATGAGGGTCTCAGCCATCCTGGGTGAAACTCCAGATTGGTACAAGCCTTCTCCCTCCTGCTCTTCTTTTTGACTTTTCTCTCTTGCCTCTCTCTTCACTCCAGATTACACTGTGGTCAGTTTTAACATGTCATCTGCCAGGCAGGCATCTTTAACTAACTATTATCAGATGGCTTAGATAAATACTGCCTTGTCCTGGTCTTGGCTGCTCATTCTTACCCATAAACTACTTCCCCCAGTAGAATGATTTTTTTTTTTTAATGTGTTTGTATTTTGGCTGAGTGAATCACCTCAGGCACCATGTACAGCCCATGGAGCCCAAAGCACCATTCAGCTTATCTGAAAGTGTAGGGACATCCTCACTTTTTAAACATCCTCACTATTTTAGACAGTGAACACTACTAAAGTGAAATAACAAAACCTCCCAGATATTAACTATAAAGACCACTTCAGAAAAAGAGTTGTTCCAAGCCAACCTTCAGGTGGAAATCATCCCTGGTGGAGCTGAATTCAGAGAGGGAAAAGGGCAGGAGAGCCTGTGAACCACAGATAACTTCGACAGTTTTCCCCTTTTGCCACTCAAGCTTTTCACCCAGCTGTAGCAGCACAGCTCTAAAGAAATTATGACTCTGCCTGCTAAAACAAAGCTAATCCGTGCACATGCTGCTCTGAGCTGACCTGGGCTTGCAGCAGAAGGTTTTAAAGGAGATCTGCTCAAAGCCTGCTAGGAGATGGCAGGTCATTTGCATGTCAGAGAACACTCCCGATGGAAACAAGCAGGCATAAACACCTACCCTTTACAAGCCTGTTTTCATGCTCAAAGAAACCTGATGCTCAGCCATGTGGAGAAATCATTTCTTTCCTCTCCACAGCATAAAGTTCACTGAAAAGGAAAGCAGCTCTTACAGCTGAGTGCTCCAACTGAAATTATTTTTAATAGCTAGCAAAATGATGCATTCACTTTATCTGTTGTCATGTAAATACTCTATACTAAATACACTAAACTATTTTTTGCAAGATTAATTTGGCTTAGACAGATACTACAAAACTTTAATGAAAATGTTAAGTCTGAAACAGGATTTAAATATTGTTTCCTATCACTTTAGTGCCTTTGTATAAAGGTGAATGTGATCCTCTATGTTTAAATGGTTTAAAACATCCACCTTAAACTGCATTACTCAAGAACTTCTGTGTTGCCATTAATAGCCCACACTTAATTTGAAGAGGAAAAATAATAATCAAAACCTGAATTTCCAAGCATTTTCTAGTTTAAACAAATCTCAATCTCTTTATTTGCTAATTCAGGAGAATCTTTTAAAAAAGACAGTAAAAGCAGAATTTATAAAGCATAGAGTTTACCTGAGCTGCCTCAAGGAGTCTCTCTATAATACACACTTGCCTAGGTTCATCCTTTAAAGCTGAGGGATCTAACAGGAAAGCAATGGCACACACTTACCAGCCTGGCAGCCACGGCTCTCTGCAAGGATGCCCTCCTGCACCCTTGTCACTGCTGGCCCTGCAGACAGGGGTGGCCTCTTTCCCCACATAAGGCTCACCTGGCACCAAAGCGGTACCAAGTGGGTGGGAGGAGATATTTTCTGCTGGCAGGACAAGGAGGCCACTCTATTTTTAGTACCTGGATCCTTGCCTATCTCATTGCCCCTCTGGGATCAGCTCCCTACCTTGGTTTTGGAGCCCATGATCTGACAGTCCCAGGAAGAGACAAAAGCCTGTCCTCAGCACTGAGAGCTGCACATGCTTATGGCAGGTTTCAGCCAATGGGCATTCACACACTTTTAAATCTTTTTTTGGCTGGGGTCTTAGGCTCTTGCTAAGACTTTAGGAATTGGTTCCAGGGAAATCAATTTCATAATGTGGAAGCTACTGCCTGGCAAAACTCAGACATTTGATGTTCTCGAGCTATTGACACTCAGCCTGAGGACCCTCAAGTAAAAGTTTAGGGTGATGTGAAAGATGAATCTGGAAGGGAGACAAGAGTTCTTCGCATTTGGTCACAGCTATTTTCCTGTCTGACCAGAGGCAGGTGACTCTCCACTGTGAAGTTATGCTCCCACCTGGAGCTCTTCAGCCTAGCACCCCCTCACCTGAGGGCATGATTTAGCAACCCTCAGGTCTTTGCTGGAGGTTTTAGTGTTTTACTGGGGATTCTTGTCATCTTTCAGCACATTTTATTTTAAAATAAATCAAACCATTTCTATCTATATGCTTCAAGGATTTTAAAATATGATTTTACATTATCTGAATGGCTGGTTAATACCATGCAAGACTTCATATCCTGGAAAAAAGTCTACCTTTTTCACCAGCCACCAGCCCTGCAGTGACTAACTCCCCAGAGCTGTGAGACTGTTCTATAAGCACACAGCAAGGTGACAAGTCTGGTTCTGGCAGCAGGAGCCACCTGCATGCCTCACTTCTGTAACCCTGTTAAGGCACTGCACTGTGCCAGCAGGGCACAAGCACTGTGGCTGGGGCCATCCCTCACAACTCCTTCTTTCCTGTCTGATAAATAACCCCCTGACTGCAGTTCTCCTCTACTGGAGATGATGATTCCTGTTCTACCACCTTAACTCTTCTAGTAAGGGATGGTACAAGAGAGCAGAAAACGCAAACTGTGTGAGCTGAACGTGTGTAGCAACGGCCATAACTGTGATGGAGGAGAGCCTGCTCAGGAGCCAAGCATGCCTAGTAACCTATAAATAAACAGCTCTGGGGCCCAGGCTTTCTGGCACTTGTGTCACAGAAATGCCTGTTACAGCTCTTTAGTATTTTAGAACTGAAGTTACTAACTACAGGCACACAATGGAGAGCCAGAGTGTAGAAGACCTGAGATGTATAGCAGGTCACATATGACATTTGTAAATTATGATAGAATAATTTCACCCACACAGACAAATGAACTAACAGGAGGCTACCTGTGTCCCATGTCTAACCTGTCAGGCTACAACTGTCTTATTTTGGGCCCACAGATACTGCCTCTTAAGGTGGCAGCTGTAACCTAGGCTACAGTAGTCTGTCATACTCTAGCTGTACCCAGAATGCAGCCCTGAGCACTCCCAGTGACCACCAAATTCCCGAGGGATCAATCAGTTTCCAAGACTGTCAGATAAAGGGTTAAATTGTCACTAAAAAAAAAAATGCAGCAAAGATTGTGTCATCTGTCAGCTCAGTCTCATATGGAGACAACCCTGAAGGTTAGATGGACTGCCAATGCTAATTTCTCCAGGGGTGTGCTCTAGATGAAGCTTTACTCTGCATCACAATCTCCCTTGCCAATGTGTGAAAACATGTCTGGGTTAAGCAAGTACAGGTATGCAGGCTCAGAAAAGCCTCACACCTTCCCCTTGCACAAAGATGTACTACTAGACAGTGCTGCCTGAAATTCTGTGTATCTTATTTGTGCAAGCTTAGACAGGATCACAGAATCACAGAAACATCAAGGCTGGAAGGGATCTCCCAGATCAGCTAGTCCAGCCATCAACCTAACATCACTATAATCACCCCTAAACCATATCACCGAGTGCCACACCTCCTATTTGGTGCATCTTGATTTCAAAAAGAAAGGAAAGCCTCAAGGAATTTTTTCCTGAAGCAATAATTTGCCCTTTTCCAGTCTCCTAAAGCCATTCCTCTGCTCATTGACAGACTCATTTCCCTTCACAAAGCAGCACTCATAAGTGGCAAATCTAGATGATCTTTTCAGTGTGTTTCCATGGATAATTCTCCCCACAGCTTCACCACTGTCAGCAAAACCCACTCCATCTCTCCTCCTGTGAGAGTCCCCAGATGCCCACCTCTGCTATCACAACACAGGACAGAGCTGGCTCAGCTGAGTGAGTACAGCTCTGCCTGGGTCTGGACTGGGACAACTGAGCCACGTCAAAATATTCTTTAAAAAATAATAATATAACCCAGCTTGTTACTCTGCTTGGTTCAGGGTGTGCTTTCCCCAAAAAAATGTAGCAGCAGCACAAGTAAAGTGGGAACATGGCAATGGATACTACCAGTGAAAGTGGGAAGGTTAGCAGAGGATTTTCTAGCTGGAGACACCACAGAAAGAGAATCTGTGGTTTCACAACAAGCTTCCTGCACCACTGGAAGCTGCCGTGGTTGGAGGGTTTCAGGCTCAGTCTCTGTGTTTCCAACCATCTGCTTCCAAGAGATCAGGAGACAAAACAGTACAGGAGTCAACAGAGGTGGCCAGAGAGCATGGTGCATACCTGTAGGTTTTTCCACAAAATGATCGTCTTGTCTACCACCACACAAAGCCCACAACTTACACTACAGAGCAGCATTATTTGGTGTGAGAAGGTGGACAAACCACTCAAATAAACAAGGCAGCTCAAGAGAAGCCTTCTGTTACTTTTGGTGTGTAAAATGATCCTTACTTTGTGTTTTTTCTCTTGACAAGAGGGCATGAAATCTGCCTGAGAGACTCAAGTAACAAGAAGAGTTCAGTCTCATGATTAAGGGAAATAAATTATTGGGACCAGTTTGTGCATGGGGAGCAGTACTATTGTGAGCATAGTTTGGAAGAGCCCTTGTTTAGAGCCATGGTTTAGGAATGGTACTCCCCAAATCAGGACCCTCACCAAGACTCTCTCAAACAACTCCTCTCTCTTGGTCCCACTTCCCCTCCCTCTTCCCACTATGGAGGGATGGAATTGAGAACTGGAGGCACAAAAGGCGAAGATAACAGCTTGAGGTAAGGACAATTTACTAGAAACAGCAATGAGATAAGAAAATAAACAGTAGCAGCAACAATATTAATAACAAAATTATACAGAGACAATGATTCACATGCAAAAATGCTCACCATGGATACTGTGACAATAAAGAACACCAAAGAAAAAAATACAGTTTTTCCTCTTTCCCTCATCATTTTAACAGAGACATATAACAGGTGACATTTTTAAAACAAATGCAAACACAGCGTTACAGAGTGTTATGATCTGATTATTGCGAGATGCCTCTACTTCTATAAATAAACATTAGTTGTGGATTAAAAATTTCCTTGTTAGCTAATTATGAATTCAAATACTCCTTATCTATTGCTTCAATATCTCATGCTTTCATGCATCAACAATGGAGAGGGCTGCATTAAGTGTGGAGAATCTTTGTGCCTGTCAGGACTACTGGTATCAGTGGATTGCTATCCCTTTTCACATCCTGACAAGCTCAGTTTAGGGAAGTGTACCATTTTGGAACCAGACTATTCTTCTTGCCATCATGCTCTCTAAACAGCTGGCTATTATTTATTCTTGTGGTCAAGTCCTTAGAAGCCCTACAAAGGGTCAAAAAGTCAAGACCTCTGTTTGCTAAACACAAAACAAAAGATGAGTCCAGACCAGTGAATGCTCTCCCAAAGTGCCTGCAATCCCATTCAGAGGAGCAGGAAAGTGGTCCCTTTTCCCTGTATTCACCCTGGAGACAGGCTCTGCTGTGCTGGAGCCCTGTATCCTGCAGCAGCCCCCTCAGCAGGAGGGCAGGGGCTTTGGCCCCTGAAATGGCTCCTGACTGCTGCTGCAGAGCTTGGGGCTGCTCTGCTGAGCCAACTTTTGTCATCTCTGCCCAGCAGCTGAGTTTCTGAGAACACTCTCTGCTGCCTATCAGCCCCACTTCAGAGGTGACGAATTGCTGTTGATAGCCCTCTTCAAGTGAGCCAAACAACACCAGGAGAAGCCCTGTGAAGCTTTGACTTAGGCAGGTAGTGGTTATCCACCATCATGTGTCTGTCATTAGCTATTAATTAAACTTAGTAAAAGATAAACATTGGCTTTAGGAACCATTTCCAGGTATTAAGGGTTTGGCCTCAGTATATCCATAGCCTAGCACCTGTCTGCCAAAGCAAGTTAAGTAACTCTTCAATTCTTTGGCTATATGTTTCACACAGTATTTGCTCTTTATTTTAGAAGTCATCCTGCTTTTGGAATGGCTGAAACTTTATGTAATGTTCAATTTTTAGCAACCTGCCTACTGTCAGTCTACACCAATGACAGCAACTAAATCTGTCTGGGAGTCTGAGGAGGATTTCCAGGAAAACCCTTGATAGGATGATACAGTGCATTATTCAAGTTGGTGCTGGCCTATCTTCTTGGCTCTGAAGCCAATGAATATTTTGGCTGATATGAGACTTCCCCCACAGCCACTGCTTCTCACCCCTTTTGCAGCACAAATGATGGCTCCTAGCAGTCCCTAGGCTGTGGGAACTTGCTGGGGACAGGCTGGACATGTGCATGCCCACATGAGAACCTTCCAGCCCAGCTGCCTACTACTGATCCGTGCAGTCCCCAAACACAGGTGTGCCCATGGAAGCAGTGCCTCAGCCAGGATGGTGGCAGTGCATGGACTTGCTGAGCTGGGCCTCACTCAGCCCTCAGTTTGTGCCTCTGTCCATCCATCCCAGGAGTTGGTGAGTGGCTGGGGCGTTTTTGCAGGTGAACCATCACCACACGATCCATCTGCTTGCGTCCAGCCACAGAGGTGTGTTCCTAGCCAGAATTTAGCCAAGAGCCTGGCTTTTGCTGCTATGTCAGTGAGCTCTGGCTTCTTTCTGGTAACACAGGCCATTATTCCAAAATCTAAAAATCAAACATCTCTTTTTGCGCAATGTTGTTTTCTTCACTGAGACATCAATATCAAAGTCAGATAGGGAGGAGATGGACCTTGGCCCCAAAAGCAGGAATATCTCCTGTTGTCTGCTATTTAGACAGCAGCCTCAGGTAGTGTATGCTTGGTCCGTGTTTTTGATACAGAAACCATTGGAAAATTCCAAAATTACAAAATTTGCAGAAAACTTTCTATGGAAAGGAAATAGTTGCTGGTTAAAAATTACGAGTTTTATTCAAATGAGGGCTAAATATTTCAGGAGTCAACAGAGGACAATGCCATAGCTGTAAACCTGAGTAAACCTGAAAAAGGTTATAATAAGATACACTTTAATTGGTGATGTGTGTCATCACAAAATTCATCCTAATGATGCCTCAAAGGAAAAATTCATCTGTGTCTTCCTTATTCTCTACTCTCATGTCCTTTCCCTACTAATTACTAGATGTTCCTAGAAGTCTGAAGAGAAAAATATTAAAGAATGATTTTATCCTTTAGACACTGCTCTCTTCTCTATTTTTTCACAATCCCCATGCCTTATTTAGTATGTACAGTCAGTTGTTTAATATGTTTAACAAATAGAAAGGAAATATTTATAACATTGAACCTAAAGGACATTTTAATTTCTAATATCTTGGCAGAGTCAAATACCAGATTTTGTAAAATACTAGATTTTGAAACATCTGTGCTCTGAAGATCCTTGAGTTCTGGGTGTGAAAGAAGTGAAGCTATAGCTTTCATCTCAAAGGGGTTTAGCAAAAATTATGTTCAGAGGTTTTTTCAGCCTGTCACCTCATAGACTTTTTTTCTATATTCATCCACCTTGAAAAAAATTTGCCACCTAAACTAGCATTATATCTTTGTGGACCTCCTCTCTAAGGCTCCTCTCTAAGATGAGGCAGTGTTTGCTCAGGTCTAACAAAGTCTCAGCAGCAGCCATGAACCATTTTGCAGTGTGGGTTCTGCCTCAGAGGTGAAGGAATGAACTTTCAGCTTTGGGGTTCATTACTGCACTACTGCACTACTGCACACTTTGCTAGTGGTGCCCTGGAAAGCAATACAGCTAGAAGGACTGTGAAAAGAAGTAGCATTTATTGTTTTGCTTGCTAAGTACTTGAGTCTTTGATCTAATGTATCTGTGCCTGTTTCAGCGCAAGGTATCTAACCAGCACTGTTTTCCTAGCTTTGCCTAGATGCTCCTCTCTGAAACAATTCCTTTTTAGAGTGGCTCCTTGCTTTGTGCCAGGCACTTTGTTATCCGTCTGAGCAGATGGAAACACACAAGCTTCTAGCAAATGTGACCTCGTTAAGCTGCTCATCCTTCATGTCTGAGTGTGAGAGAGAGAAGAATGTTACACCCACCACCTTCCAGAGGGCAAAAGGCCTCCGACGACGCGCGCTCGCTGTGCGGTGAGGTGTCTCCTGGTAACGCTGCCTTGATATGATCAACACTGCAGCTTCTGCTGCTCAGAACCCCAGCGTTGTTACAAAGCATATGCCTGCCTGCACACCAGCGCCTGCTCTCTCTTCACCTCCTGGAAAATGCACCTGGGGGCTCAGCGTGGGGAAGGAGCCATGGCACAGCAGCAGCTGTCAGTTTGGCAGTCCTTGAAAAGGTAACGTCAGAGATAAGCACAAAAACAGAAAGGTAATGTGTGAATGGAAAAAGAGAATAGATAAATGGAGGTTTGTAAATACCTTTGCTCTGTGATTTGATCCTAAAAGACAGTTCTAAAAAATGGCTGCAACTGCTGCAGTGTAAGTTGGGTTTGTCTCACTTTATATAAGATACAAGACAGTTGTAAGTCTAAAATCTGTGAGCATGACCAAAGAAGTAGAACACGAACCTCCAGAGAGTAACTCATGTGGCCTCTCTTAGGTGCTTAATTGTCCTCTGGAGCAGCCTATTCCTTCCTAGAAAAAGAAATTATATTATTCTTAGCCCTGGAGGGCTCCAGGCCGCTGCTCACAGGGAGCTGTTTCAAGCTACTGGATATACTCTGGGGTCTCAAGACACTTGCACGGGGCAGGAGAGAGGACACAGGAGCTGGAGGTGGCCTGAGCTGTTGTGGCTGCATGAAGGACCCCAGGGCACCACAACAGGGCATGAGGCAAAGTGTGGGCAGGGGAATGAACCCCTAACCTTCAGGTTCTTACATCAGGGCTGATGAATCTTCACACAAATACAGTACCACCGATAACCAGACTCAGCCCATTGTCTTAATAAGGATAAAAAGTGTGCCTATTATAACTCCATGAATTCAGGCAACCAAGCCCCACCCCTGCTCCTCTGCCAAAGTGCTCTACAGAATGTGAGGTCCAAGGACTTCTGCCAGTGTGAACCACAGCTGAGGGCCACATTTCAGTGCCTTGCAAGTTACCTTCTGACCCTAAGCATCATCCTAGTAGTGGAAGATTCTTGAAAAGTGGCAGGGGAATCCAAGGGAATGGCTGCAGAGATGTGAGGTTAGAGAGTGTGGAGGGTTGACAGTGAGCAAAGAAGGGGTTGCAATGACCTTTGGTCCATCCTAAGCCTTCTCTTCCCTCCTCCACACCTCTTGATAGCTTTCATACCCTCTTCATCTACTACTGGCATTTCTTTCCAAGTTTTGTAGCTGCTGAATACAAGGGAAGGAAGAATATGCAATTAGAATATACTAATAGAATATGCCATTAGGCATGTATAGGAATTTTTGTCTCTGTATTCACATAAGATGTATCTGGCCCTATAATAATTTGAAATTAAATAAATCTAGGCCCTTCCAGCATATTTAAGACTGTTGAAGCCTGAAAATTGCCAGCAGAATGACTTGGCTTAAAACTTTCACCTTTTTTTTTTTTTTGTGATGGCAGGACCCACTGATGCAGTGGGGTAAGCAGTGAGCTATCAAAACCTCATGTCTGTTTTTCAGACAGGGCAGTGTGGGTGAATGATAGCACCTCTTAAAAAGTATTGGCTCACTGAGCAGTGGTTAGCAATAAAAAAGAAAATCTTAACAGACAGACAGCCTAAAAATTAAAACAAGTTTGTGCTTGAGATAACTTAAAAACAGCTACCAATACCCAACATCTCTCCTTTGTTGGTGCGGCAAGGTGGCTGCCAGCCAAGTGTGTGTTCTCTCCTTTTAGAGTGTAGGTCCCTGCTGTCAGCAGATTGTTTTCACGTTTGGTAAACCAGCCAACTTGTGACCTATTAGCTGCTGAAAAGTGAAGATGGTGGTCTTCTATTCCTGGTATAATAACCAAAAAATAATGGGCCAGATTATCAAATCTGATCTGGTCCTTCTGTCTTGTTCAGGAGACAAAAAAGAGCTGGAAGACATCTAGCTGCAAGTGACCAGCTAAAAATGCCTCTCCTGGTTGCCCCAGCTCACAAGAAGAGCAAAAATTGAGAAGAAGCAGGTAGAGAGGTTCCCCATGCAAAGCTAAGCTTAACCTAGGTCCCTGCACCAGTGTAAGTGAGGTGTCTTGGCCTGCAGGTACAGACTGTTGAGAAAACACAACTGGACTCATCCTGGCAATTTTCACTTTCTGGATCAACCTAGGACAGACTATAGGTCAAACTGACCACAGCTTTCTGCCAAGCAGTATTTCTTGGGGTAATCCATGGTGCTACAGTGCTGTGTCTGAAGAAGGGCAGAGAGACACTATCAGCAGCTTCTGAGTAATGTTTCAGCAGTGAAAAAGAAAAAGAAGAGACTCTTTTCCCATAAGAAATTTATAAACGGCCACTTTTCCTTCCTTCCCTCTCAGAAACACCTCTCTTGAAAGGGGCATGAGATTTCTGTCCTCCTCCTTAGCTGCTCTCTTCATAGACAAGGGAGGAAAGGCAGCCTCAGAGTGGGACATATCACCAGGCTCCACTGGAAAAAAAACCAGAAAAAACCCCTTCTTTTCTGGCAAGGAAAATGTTGGCAGTATTAATCATTGCTAGTGCCAAGTGTTAAGAAAAGGACAAACAATGAGGCAGATTTCAACAAACATGAGATTAAAAGCAGTGCCTCTGGCTTGTGTTAATGGCCTCCTGATGCTCAAGCTTGTGGTGCTAAGGAGAGGTTGCATATGTGTAGGATGGGAAAGATTAGATGTTTCCCATATGGATTTGCTTTATCTATCACAAGTCTTGAAGGTCTCTTTTTAAAATGAAATCTGGGATTCTTACTCAGCCCTACGTTTTCAGAATGTGAGGCTTGATGTAAAAGATCAAATCATTGAACAAAATGATAAATGGTCATGACATGCAACATATTGTGGCCTTTTTCTCTTAAACACATTGGTATTTCTGATTAAAGTATCATACTATAATCCTCTGCCACACCTAAAACCTAGGAGAAACATACAGCATACAATAATTTTAGATCTTGTGGCTGTGTAGATTCTAGTTTCCTCTGATCAGATTCTGAGAGACACAACAAACTACAGAACGGACACTCTACTTTTTGTTTAAATTAGTGTCCTGGGTCCATCAGGACAGGTTTAATTTTTGCAGTAGGTGGGATGGGCCATGGCCAGTACCTGGAGGTTGTTTTGTGCCACCTCACCAGGGAGAAGGGCCTCCTTCTGGTCAAGCCAGCATGGTGGAAGGAGCAGTGGGGTAACACCAGCTCTGGCCTGGAGGGGCAGTGGGGGTGGTATGGAGGAGGGGGCACTTGGGTATTGTCTGCTGTCAGGGGTTTCTGTGGTGAGCAATAATGTCTGCTTTCTTGTACCCTCTGTCATCAGCATTACTGCTCTTACTGCTGCTCTTGTTTGTTTTCTTATCTCATTGATGTTTCCAGTAAATTGTTCTTATCTTAGCTCATGATCTTTATTTTTTGTGCTTCCAATTTTCCTCTTCATTGCAGGGGAAGAGGGAGAGGGACAAGAAGGAGGGTACCAAGCAAGTAGCAGTGTGGTTTGGAGAGTCTCAAGGGGAAAACTAAATTGGGGAGTACCATTCCTAAACCACAACAATTAGTCCAAAATCTTCCTTCAAAACTGTTCTTGGTGAAAACTAATGTAACATTGATATTCCCTAATAAATATTTGCTTTCCAAGATGAAGATTTAATTTCTTGGGAAAATAAATTTAACTAATTGAAACTTGAACCCTAGGACCATACGAAAGCTGTGGTTCCCCTGCATCAGCTGGATTCCTCCTGCCTTCCACTGCTTCCCCAGGGAACATGACTCTGTAACAGCAGAGCTGCAAGGTCACAAGCATCACTTACCAGCAAGCCTGCTGTGTGTGGAAAGGATGTGGATGTGAGAGAGCTAATAAAGAGATCTCAACAGTCACTGCAGAGACATTTCTAAAATACCTTGGTTCTTGGTGGAGAGATTAAAAAAAAAGAGTTTCTGGTTTTTGGGGTTTTTTTCACCAAATCAGTTTTTCCTTGCAAAGTGAGGAGAAAGCATTTATTTTCTCTCAGCTGTTATAAACTATTTTTGCACCTGTGTCATTTGGCACTCAATGCATTCATTATGTTTTTTATTATCATAATAAATTTTATGTTAAATTCATTATGTAATTTATTAATTAAATAAATTAATAATTTTTATCCCTGTCAGGCCTGAGAGCCCTGACAGGGATCAGAACTTCAGAGAAACCCAAACATATCTTTCTTGAAGCTGAGGTAGCAGATTTCTAGCTGACAAACAGAAAATCCCTAAATTTGTTTAACAAAATTCTTTGTACTTTTCAGATCACCATAAAAATTTAAAATACAGACAAATTAAAATAAAGATATTTTGAAATTTCTATCTATAAGATGATAAACTTGAAAATTTGCCAGTTTAGGTGCTACATGTACATCAGACACAACTAGAAGCAGAGACTTTTTAGCAATTAAAAAGAAGAGTAGGGTCCTACTGTTCTACGCAAATAGAAAGTTGAAGAAGAGTTGTTTATGAATTTGTGTTAGATTCAGCATTATCAAGCAATACAAAACTTCTCATTTGTTTGGTGTCAATTCTCTGATGTCTAATGAGGAGATAACCTCAAGCCTACATCCTTGGAGGGGTTTGTTTCTCTAGTTAACTGCTTATTTTCATGAGTCCTGTAGGGAAAAAGAGAATTCTGTTTGAGAGCACCATCCTTCTAACAATGTTTATGGAAATTATCAGCGTCTTCAGTGGTTGTTGGGTGATACACACACAGTGTGACTGGATCTGCAATAATGTGCCCAACAGGATGCTCTCCCTCTTTCAGAGTTTTCTGGTATCCAGCAGCCTAAAAACTTTTCCTGTCAGGTTCCTCTCCATCAGTTTAAGAAAAGCACTTGAAAGCTGAGTTCCTATTTTTGCCTTTATGATGGTATTTCAAAACTTTGCCCAGAATCATCTCTCATGTGTTAAAGAAAGTCCTATGTAGGAGGAGAGAAATAGTGCTGAGCAAGTCCAGGAACAGCATGGGAAGTCTGGCTGGCAGATTTCGCCTCATCATCCTCAAATTCAGTTCTGAGGGAGTCATGAGTCAATTTCGTGATTATAAAAGTAGAATATTTGCACAAGCCTAAGTAAAGTTATGGGATTTTATTTCCACTTTTCTGCTGGCTTGTCAGCTCTATATTTTTCTAGCCCAGTTTTCCATTTTATCCTTGGATTTTCTCAGCCCTCATCTGCTCAGTAGTTCTCTGGTTTATGTCCACAGCCCTTGTCAGTCTTGTCATTCTGATGCTGCAGGAAAAGAAAGCTTGCTGATGTCCAGAGGACAAAGAGGTGTTGCTATTGTTTTCAGACGGCACAGGAATAACAACATGACTCTCCATGATGGTGAAGATGAGACCAAACTTTATTCTTCTAAATTCTACTTTTATAAAGTAGTTCAGTACAAAGAACATGATTGGTTATTCAGTGCCTACACCCTTTTGTAAACATTTCTTTCCAGTAAACATGCTGGAAAAACAATACCTGTGGATGGTTTCTCACTTCCCAAGCTCTGTTTAAATTCCTCTTTAAGATTTCTCAGGCTAACATGAGAAAGTTGCTCATCTGCCTTTCACACAGACACTGACAGAGCCTGAAGGCTAAATTCAGACCATTTGTCAGCCCCACAAAGAGGAGGGTGGGTAGGTCAGATCATACCTCTGCTACATTCATACTTGTGCTGTGGCTGACCTGTTCTATTGCCTGGGGGTGTCTCCCTGCTGGGCACTCAGAGAGTCCCAGCCACACCAAAGGAAAGGCTGTCATCTCTCTGACAGTGTGCAGGAGAGAGGTGAGGAGAAAAAGGAGGGAAGTCTGCAGGCAGAGGAGAAAATGAAATGGGAGATTTCCCTGTCTCTGACAAAGGTTAAGTCAAGTCAGACAGGGACAGGAATCTCATTCTGTTGTTGAGAGAGAGGGAGAGAGATATGAAAAAGAGTAATACTTAATCTGATATGGCTGTTTGTGGTCCTTGAGTAAGGAAGTTCCCAGTGCAGGTAGAGATGGGCTAGGCAGAAGCATGGGCAGTGTTGGTCAAAAACTCTCCAGTTATCAACAGACCCCAAGTCCCTTCCATGGCCAGGGAGAAGGGCAGTTCTCTACCACCAGTGCCATTCCCAGCCTGTCTGACTTTAGAAAAAGAACAGCTTGACCCTTACTCCTTGCCCTTTTACATAACACCATAAAGGTCACCTCTGGTTTTGATGGCCTTTTAAAATAAAGAAGTTAAAAGGTCACATGGACTCCAATATATGGTTAAACTTTGATCATTCTGCAGAGCTTTGGTGTGTCATAGGAGAGAAGGAGGAAGTGGCTTGGCCTTTTCTCTTTAAATTCATGATGGAGAAGATGGCAGTTTTTGTCTTCATCTACAGAAGCAACCTAAATGGTATAGCAGGAAAAAAATTCTGTACAGAGATAGTTTCACTGTACCACTGGATCATATGATTAATCTTCTTCTTTTAATAGGTTTTATTTCAGGCTACAAAGTATGGTAACTGAGTTCCTTTTTTGTTGTTCTGGTTCTACTGATTTATCTTTTCCTTCTTGTTTCTTCCTCAAAGTTTACATAACAGTCTGTCATCTGCACCACCTATGAGAATGTCCAAGTATTTTAATGAGGAATAAAAAATATTACGAGGGCATTCTGCTTATCTATTACTGATACCCATTTTAATACCTTCATTACCAAATTAGGGGGAATACACTCAAAGGTCAACATGAAATCTAGAACTAAAGCAGTAAGTCAACAGCACATTTAAGGTTTTCACATGGCCTTATAGGACTGAATTTTAGTCAGTAATTTCATTTAAAGAATGGTAGCTGATTGAAGATTATAAGCTAAGTGGAGGTCATAAAAGTTTCAGCCATACTATGGTTGCTCATTGTGAAATAAAACCTGTTTGATTCACACACACCACTACATCAGAATATCCACCTGGGAAATGTACCCATGGAATAAGGTTTATATATATATATTTTACTGATGTAAAACTACAGCTGCTTTAGAGAAGCATGTTCCACAATTACTTGTAATCAGGATCTGGCCATCCTTGCCATTATTTAGAAAACAGCTTTCTTTTGTGGGGGAGGAAACCACAATGGCATAATCTTCCTCCTAAAGTCTCTGAAAAGAGATATATAGACATGAATACAAGAACAGCAATTCTCCCGACAGTATCCTCCCAGTATACACAAACGACTACAAATTACTACCATACTGATCTTAAAAAAAGAGGTATAGTATGTCAAAACAATAATTTTTTTAAAAGTAAGATGCTGCAGTTAGTTAAGTGCTGTAGGAGTAGCAGCAAGAAATACCCCTGTGAGTTACAATTTTGTGTATTCTAACTACAGATGATGAGAAGAAAAAAAAAAAAGGGAGTCTGTTAGAAGAAACTTGATTGGGATTAGATGTTTATAACATTCCTAAAGGCACATCACCCCTACCTCCCCCTCATCCTACAGCTCATTTCAACAATCAGAAGGCCAGATCCAAGCTTTGGCTGGACAGTCAACAGTGAGCATCATTCCCCTAGGCCTGCAGAGAGGCCAATTCCAAGTCAGCATGAACATCTCCAGGAAAAACATCTTTATTTTTTTAGTGTGGCCACTGTCCCATGGCCTCTTTTTTGAAGTTCATTGCTTTCAAGGCTTGTGAGCATCCAGATGTCTCTCCTCTCAACTAAGAGATCTTCCTGAGCAGTTTTCCTTGCCTGCCCTTCTGTGGTTCATAACTCTGACATGAACCATCTTTTCATGGGATAGAAAGTCACTTCATGAAATCAGTAGGACAACATCTCATGGATGATTAGACACACAGAGATTGTTTGGAGGAACAAGGGAAAATGGAGAGTACAGTGACAGAGATTTTTACTCTGTCATATCCTAAATCCTGAATGCTTGAATAGTTTATGCTTGTGCACAGATTCCTTAGTGAGAAGACAAAACAAAATCTGATAATGTTTCTTTTAAGTAAGTCTCAACAAAATCATAGATTTTGCTTGCCAGATAATGAGGCTGCTGTTTTTCCTTCTCTTTTATGAAGGCATTGTACGAATTTTTGCAGTCTTGGGTTACTGCCCTGGAGAATGGCCCATAATTTGAGTGGCTGAACATACTGTCTTTGTTATGACTTTGAACGGGGTTGGTTCTAAATAAATCATGAATAACAAGACAAAACCACAGCAAACAAATACAGAAGCATCCATGTGATCAGACAAGACTAGCTTTTTGTATCCAAGTAAATCATGTGGTGGGAAGTGGATCTGCTCATAATGAAAATGACAATTAAAAGTCTTGGTCATGGGTGCAAACATTGCATGCCCATCATGATGATGGTTCATGTTCTCACTTACACTTTTCATGATGGGCTTTCTCAGGAGGCAGAGAAAATCCTGCCTCAACAGGAAGGTCAGACAAGCTCAGAAGAGGAAGCCACGTGAGGTCTTCAGCATGAGAGCAGGGAGCTCATGAAGGGTTGCAGGGCATTCAGGCATATTCCTCTCCTGGAGCAGTGAGATGAAGGTGGCCCAGGCTAAGGACAAATTCCTTTGGAAAAGTATCAGCAACAGACTGTCTGGCAGTTGTGTAGGCACAGGGTTATCCATGTATATCCATGTATCCACTTTTCCCAGCTGGCACATCCAACATCCAAAGATAGTCTATGGGTTGCCATCATTTCATGTCTGTCAGTCAGACTGTCTTGGTCCAAACAGCCCTCATCAGTCAGCTGGAGAGCATCTGCACAGGGAGGTGCTTCTCTTGGCCCCCACAGATCATGCTTCTTGCCAAAACTGCATGTGTACCCAAAAATATGGCATGCAGGCTGTGCAGGTCCTCCAGGAAAGGACAAAGACATAGCTCCATATTTGTTCTGACCAGCTTGAGGGACAGCTTCCCAACTTTTCTCCTCCAGTTTTCGTACAAAGCCTGGAAGCTGCATAAAGGAGAAACTCCAGTGGTCTCCAGCCTGAAGATACTTCTGGAGCCAGTGCCTGGTATGAACAAATATTCAGGGGATTAAAAAAGCCTCACTGTAGTACAGAAATAAATATTTCTATTTCTTTCTATAGCTTTGGTCAAGTCCTACAGACTTCAAGTACATAAGATCTTTATCCCCGTTTTCTGCCTTAGAACTGATCCAGTTAGGGTTTCCTAGTTTAAATAAACCCTGTGCTGCAATGTGTAGGCAATGTGCTGATAAATGGGAATGAAGAAATATGCTAAAAATATAAATACACTTAAGGGAATTAAAAAAGGGTAGAAATACAGGATAAAATATCATTTAAATGCTAAAAAGAATAAGCAATGATTTGATTCACATAAAGTAGGTCCAGAAAATACTTCAAGTGTAATTTTTATCTTTGTTATAGTTCTTTGAAAACTATGAAAGTGTTTGTAGCTGGCTAAAGATCCTCTGGGAAAACATGTATATTCTAGCAGCATTACCTTTCCAGTCTGTTCCTATGACTTCTGTGTACTGCTGTTGTGACAACAGATTAGTTGCATCTATTCCAGTTTCCAATTGAATTTAGATTAATGGGTCATTTTAAGGTCTTTTCTAAATCTATTGCACACTCCACATAAATTATATGAGAGCAGGGGTATTTTGTAAGTAAAGAAAATGTCTACAAAAGCCCATATATTGCTACAGTTTTTTTCTTTAGCCTCATGCCTTTGTCATTTTTTCCAGTGGAAAATGGAGAAAAATGTAGTCCAGGACAATGTACAAACTTTCTCTGTTTAGCTGTATGGTGTTAGTACTTCATTCTAGTCCTTCACAGTATAAACTTGAATCTCAGTGAAATAAATGGGGTAGCTGGAATTCACAAACATAGCTGCAAATCCTATTAGCAGTTAAACACAACAGGTCTGAAATGCACCCTAGTGTGCATGAAATCTACTGTGCAAACACAAAATAATCACTTGGGGTTGAGTGACATTTGCAACTTAAAGGTAAAATTGGTCAGAAAAATTAGTGTATTTAAGCAAGCCTGTCTTTTCCTGAAAATGTCTACTAAGTCACTTGAAACTTAACATTTAATAGAGGAGAGAGAAAGCCAGCTAAGGAGATGTCCTTTGTCTAGTACAAGTTTGGATTGTGACAATGGATGAGCCTGTTACGTGGCAACCAAAGAAAAGCAGGAGGGTGTTTAGCTTCCAGCAGCACTAAAGTAAACAGGTTAGAGTGTGAGGCTGGATGGGATGTGCCTGTGTTACACACTGGAAACTGCGATCCAGGATATCCAAACACATTCCTGGGGCTCTTCCAGCCAACACCTGTCTCCTACATCCATGCCCAGGCCTGACACACCATGTAAGCAACTTTATTCTAGCTGCTGTAAGAGTCATCATGCAGGAAGAAAGAGGAGAGGAGATTCGAGGAGAGGAGATTCG